>CM065690.1:46156863-46164363 GCA_017654935.2 Phymorhynchus buccinoides
CTCTCTCTCTCTCTCTCTCTCTACTCTCTCTCTCTACACAAAAAAAAGACAAAACTTAAAAGATAATCTGCCTAAACTCTCTTTATGACAGTCTTCTTGAAGAAGTAGATTCATGTAAATTACTGGGTGTAACTATTGATAACAATTTATCATGGTCTAAGCACATCTCTGTCATTTGTAAAAAAAATAGCTAAGAAAGTATTCCAACTTAATAGAATAAAGCATTTCCTAGATGATCATACACGAAAACTCTTTTTTAATGCATATATTCAGCCCGAAATAGATTATGCTTCTACGTGTTGGGATCTTGCTAGCGAAAACTGCTTAAAGCCGCTAAAAAGACTCTACAAGCGTGCTCTTAAAATTGTTCTTCTTAAGTCTTCTTCCCTACAAAATAATGATTATAAGGAACTAGGCATTCTACCAATAGATTCTAAGTTGAACCTTAATAAAGCTGTTTTCATGTACAAAATTATGCATAAACTGACACCAACCTACTTATGCAAACGATTTCCTATTACTAACATTCGAAACAAAAGTAAAGTATATATTCCTCGCCCCAGAACAAACCTGTTTATGACCTCCCTTGCCTACTCTGGTAGCAAACTGTGGAATGATATGGAAAATATCAATACAAATATAGCAAGTGTCTCATCTTTTAAGAGAACATACCATAAACACCTCTTAAACAAGCTCTAAATGATCATATTTATTTCACTTCCATATCTATTGGTGTTGCAAAACAACGACTTACTAAAATATTCGTGCTCATAACAATTACAACAAGTAATTAGTACATGTATGCATTAATTATGAGCATACTTGCTACAATGTTTTTGCTTCCTGTACGCCGCGGATTAAGTAACTCTGTGATGTATTTTCTTTTCTGTACTTAGAGTGTGTGTGTGTGTGTGTGTGTGTGTGTGTGTAGTGTGTGTGTGTAGTGTAGTGTGTGTGTGTGTGTTGTGTGTGTGTGTGTGTGTGTTGTGTGTGTGTGTGTGTGGTCTATGATATTTGAATTTTGTTAAATGATGTTTGTATTTTTGCTTGATCTTGAAAACCCCCCATTTTTGCTTATTTGCATTGTTTCTTGTTTTCTTGTTATTTGATAGTCATGGTTTGTTTTTTTCCTCCTTGAGGCATGGTGTAAAGAAGCGAAAGCTTATCTGTTTACCCTCATTAAAAAACATTCGTATTCGTATTCGTATTCGTATTCGTATTCTCTCTCTCTCTCTCTCTCTCTCTCTCTCTCTCTCTCTCTCTCTCTCTCTATCTCTCTCTCTCTCTCTCTCTAAATCTCGTCTCTCTCTCTCTCTCTCTCTCTCTCTCTCTCTCTCTCGTTCGTGCGCGCGATATGCTGGGTATCTGGTGTTGAAGATGTGGTAGCTCGTACTGGCTTGTATTATGTATTAGTATGCTTCACATTTGCTGCACAAGGTGTAGGAGACGTTACATGGTTCATTGCTGAAGTTAAACAGCGTCTAATTGATACATACAAACAGGAATGGACACCAGCCATCGATGATAGTGACTGGTATTAGCTATACAGAACCTTTAACAACTACACATGAATCTGAGGCATACCAGGCAACGTGCACTGTTTTAGGACAGCAGTGTGTCCTCTTCGCTGTGGGGTACTCCCCATTAATAACCATTTATTCAGATATAGTGACTGCCCACGGGATGACCTATGTCCATTCTGTTTCAACAGCGTCGAAAACGAACGTCATTTTCTATTAAATTGCTCATTATATTCAGGATCTAAGATATATATTTGTGTCTGATTTATTATCATTTAGGTCATTTGCTGATCTGTTAAAATGTTGTAATGAAAACAGAAGTCGAGCGCTGTCAAAATTCGTCTTTCACTCTATTTCACGAAGAAAACAATTTGTTGACAATTAATTCCTCTACCAACAATTCCATGCATTTCCATTTCCCATTTCTAATGCTTGTGGAATTAATATGATACATATGTAAATGTTGTGGGGATAGCGGGGATCTTTTGTTTAAATAGTTCCCCCACCTTCTGGAAGTTATGTGCTTGTAGCTTCCTCTAATCTGTCACTCTCTTTGACTCTGCCTTTTCCCTTTGCTTACTGTCATCTACAATCTTTCTGCCTTACCGGTCCATTCTCCTGCCTTTTTTTCACGAAACGCTTTCAAAAACATTTCCTCAAGCCGCAGTCGGACTTGCTGGGCCTAACTATTTCTTAGTTAGGCGCATAACGACACCATGACGCATCTGCGCTCATAATTGACAGGAAACTGTCTGAGCGATCGAAGAAGAAGAAGAAGAAATCTATAGTCAGTTTGCATCGACGCATTGGAAACTACTATACAAAGTTTAGCCGTACAAAGGCATTTAAAATTGGTAGTATTGTATGTAATTGATTATTCTTTGTGATAGTCAATAATCATGCATGTATGTCATGTGTGTTTCTTTGTTTATATTTGCATATGTACTTTTGTTGATGTTATTTCTTTCTGTATATTACTGACCATGTTCACTGTTGCCCGATCATGAGGGGCTGTGGCCTTAATGATTAAACTTTCCGAATCCGAAAGAGAGAGAGATAGATATATAGATAGAGAGAGAGAGGGAGAGAGAGAGAGAGGGAGAGAGAGAGAGAGAGAGAGAGAGAGAGAGAGAGAGAAGAGAGAGAGAGAGAGAGAGAGAGAGAGAGAGAGAGAGAGAGAGAGAGAGAGAGAGAGAGAGAGAGAGAGAGAGAGAGAGAGAGAGAGAGAGAGAGAGAGAGAGAGAGAGAGAGAGAGAGAGAGAGAGACGGGGGCAGAGAGGGATATATACACACAACCGTGCGAATACATGCACATGATTACACGCACGCACACGTACACGCACACGCACACGCACGCGCACGCACACGCACACGCACACACACACACACACACACACACACACACACATATATATATGCACAACTGACAATGTGATCTACATAATCAAATGTGAAGTGCATCCAAAGGAATGGTACGTTGGCTCGACTAAAAATATCAAACGAAGATGGGCAAACCATAAGAGCGACGTGAAGCTCAGGAAAGAAAACAAATGCAAGGTGGCAAGTCATGTCTGGACTACCGCGCACCCAGATAAAAAAGAACTGAACTACATGAAAATCATCCCTATAGAAGCAGTGGAAGGGGAGGGGAACTGTATTGGCAGTCAAATCTGGGGACATACTTCTGCGGCTTGAATCAGCGCCTCGACCTGACTACAGCAAAAAAACAAAGAATCCACTATAGACTCTAAGAATTCTAAGAATTGTGTGTGACAAGAACCCAATCCATTGAACAAGCTGATTTGCTTCACTGGACATTCATTATCTGGGAACTTAGTAGTTTAGTGGCTGGCTTCATTATTTACCAATATGACTAAGAGTAAATGTGCCAACTTTGGGTATACATTATGTCTGACACCTATTGGTAGATGTGTAGGAACCTTTAGGCTTGATTGATTACCTGACATGGATCCTCTCTCTCTCTCTCTCTCTCTCTCTCTCTCTCTCTCTCTCTCTCTCTCTCTCTCTCTCTCTCTCTCCCCCCCCCTCTCCCCCCCTTCCCCCTCTCTCTCTGGCTCTCTCTCCTCCCCCCCTGGATTTTCGATTTGATGCAAAGAGGACACCATTCTCTTGTAGAATGTCTTTTTTGCTCAGGTTGGCATCCACTGGACAGTCAAATTGCAGGCCGATCATGCAAACTGATGAGACCTTCTCTTAGGTCGAAACAGCTGTCTTTGCATAAGGCACTGTCCCTCCCCCATTGGGAGAAAAAGTAAATCAGCACAATTTATATAATTTTTTTTGAAATTTTTTTTTTGGGGGGTAAACTGGTTTTGTTTCTGAGGTTTGTGACGTAAGTGTCCCGCGCGACCCGCTTGCTTTATTTCTTATCTACACCCCCCCCCTTCTCCCCTCCCCCCCCCCCTCCTTTTCATGTCTCGACCAGCCGCCACGTTAATTGCCATCCACCATCAAAGAGAACGCCGAGTAAGGGAGTTGTCTCTTTGTCCCCGGTCGGCATGTAACCCCTACAGAGGTTATCTCCCTTCACCCCCCCCCCCTCTCTTATCTACCCTCCTCATCACGAGATAGTGATATCAACAGTCGGCTCCCTTTGTAAGACAACTCGTCCTTTCCGATCACGAGAATGATTTGAATGTCGGCATGTGATAAGGCTGTAATCGGCGCGTGATTGTTCTGTACATTTTGAACATCATCTTGTGACGTGTCAACTGCTATAAACCAATGACAGGCTTTCATTGTTTGAAAGTGAAGGCTATAATTGGCGTAGTGAGAAAAAGTTTTTCACACAAGACGCTGAAACCTAGCTAGAGCAACATTGCAGACTCACCCTCTCCCAGCTAGTTATAGCCCAATTAGTGAGTATTATTGATGGCAGGTGATTGAGATCTGGTTTGTTTGACCCTAGTTTTGATCTAGATCCTATGTTCAATGATGAATAAGGAGTAGATAGATATGTTATAGAAAAGAAGTGGTAAACATTCTATTCTATTTATGTGCACTGATTATTTGTGTGTGTGTGTTTTTGACTTGAACACTTTTGGTACCAGAACCGGAGTTTATGCCTACTAACCCATTTGTCTATTTTTAGTAGGAAACCTATGGGCCGCAATCTTGCACTTTATGATACCATTCCTTTCCAGGTGTTGGATGGAGAGTGATGTTGGATTGATCACCTTTTATGTTTTACTGATCTCAGTTTGTTAACTGAAATTCAGTTTATTTATTAACTAGTGCTATTGTACAAGGGAAGCCTTCTAGCCGGTTGGGATTCACTAATGCCCTGCCGACTGAAGCCCCTTGTCTCTAAGCCATAGAGATCTACATCCACCTTCTCCTGTGATTATCAGCAGGGCATCGTGGGCAGGAAGATTACCCCTGCCTCACAAGCACCAAGACGGGAAAGACGCCCCGCACCCAGAATCCGCGAGGAGACCACGCTTGAACCGTGCCACCCCGCGAAGCCGTAACCGGAACGACTGGGAGCTACTCTCACCTGATGAGCCAGCCCAGCCACCCCAGCACTGCCGATCATTATGGAGGAACTTGCCAAGAGCTAAGTTTATAAAACCGCGCCAATCACTGGAACTTTCCTACGGACACTGAAGATAATTAGTAACCCTTCCGGCATGGGGCGAACCTTATAGAAAGACAAAAGTCTTGTGTGAATCCTTTCGGATTTCATTGTTTTTTTTATCCATATTTTGTTTTGGCGCCATTGAGCTGCTTTATTATTATTGTTGCATAATCTTATGCAGATTTTGGGAGTAAATAAAATACAAGTGTCAAATAATCCTGAACCCTTTGGTCAGACTGATGAGAGTGGAAGTCTTGTAATTTCATGTAAAACCCTACTTCTCTCTGTCTGCCATTTAGAGCAAATCAACCACTTGTATTTCTTACAACCATACGAGCCAGAACCCGGGCACAAATATAAATTTATTAGATGAAAAGGGGCCGGGAAAGTTGCTCATCTCCCACACCCTAGAGAAGTGGGCTAAAGGCAAATTTTCTACTTGAAAATTTAACACACTAAAAGTCTTCCCTAGAGGCTTAGCCTTTTAACCCATTACCTCGTCACAAGGTTCACAAATAAAGACATTGGACACAGAAAAGCTTTATCAAAGCAAACTATCTGCATTTCAAATGCACTAACTTTTCAGTCCTTCAGAGTAGGGGTAGGAGCTGGCTATTCACTGAGATTTTCTTTCATGCTATATATATATATATATATATAAAAGAACAATCCCCTGTTGGCAGTCACCCAATCTTCTTTTTATTTTAAGCTTTCGCCGACAGGCTTTGTCACAAATGCAATAGAGGCTATGTCATCGTTAAACAAAAAGAAAAAGATCTCTCAGTTTTCTCTCTCTGTTTAGTGCAGTCAGTATGGCCTGTCGGCGAAAGCTTAAAATAAAAAGAAGATTGGGTGACTGCCAACAGAGCCATGATTGGATTGTTCTTTTATTGTGTGATTGCTCTGTTCTACTGTGGTGCGGTGCCTTGCCTTCGAGAGGGGTGTGAATCCTTTTTGTATAATACTATATATATATATAACGGTAGTGGATAAAAACAACAGAATAAGCTTGAGTTTTAATAAATACCCTGTGGGAGAAAATGACTAAACTGTTTTATTCTGTTGTTATATATATATATAAAACAGTTTAGTCATTTTCTTCCACAGGGTATTTATTAAAACTCAAGCTTATTCTGTTGTTTTATCCACTACCGTTTTAGCATTGTTTTGTTTGTGGGTAGTGCGGGCAAATGAGAATTTTGTTTGTGATAATATATATATATATATATAGCATGAAAGAAAAATCTCAGTGAATAGCCAGCTCCGTACCCCTACTCTGAAGGACTGAAAAGTTGGTGCATTTGAAATGCAGAATAGTTTGCTTTGATAAAACTTTTCTGTGTCCAATGTCTTTATTTGTGAACCTCAGAAACAAAACCAGTTAATGTTTTTTTGAACACGAACATTACTCAAAGTTAACATTAACTGGTTTTGTTTCTGAGGTTCACAAATAAAGACATTGGACACAGAAAAGCTTTATCAAAGCAAACTATATATATATATAGTGAGGGCCCCACAGTCAACCTATCTCAGCTGGTGGACTCCTGGCTGCAGGACCTGGTAGTCGCTCTCCCCAGCTATATCCAGGACTCAACAGCTATGCTGAGAACCCTGGAGGAGTTGAACATCCGGCATGGACCTTTCAACCCCGAGGCCACCCTTGTGACAATAGACGTTGTGGGGTTATACACGAACATACCTCACAAGGACATGCTGGAGGCCATCGAGCACTTCCTGCGGCTACACCATCCTGACAACACCCCACCAACTCCACTCATTGTAGACGTCGTCTCTCACATTCTCCAGAACAATTTCTTTTCATTCGAAGGGCAGATCTACAAACAGGAACATGGCACAGCGATGGGCACTCCTATGGCGCCGACCATTGCCAACTTGTTTATGGGTTGGCTAGAGAGTAAGATGCTGGCAGAGAGCCCATTCCACATCGACGAAAGGCTGTGGAAACGCTTCATTGATGACATTTTCCTGTTGTGGCTGGGTTCTGAGGAGGATCTACAAACCTTTTGCAACCACATCAACAGCTTTCATCCCACCATCAAATTCACCGTACAGTCATCAAAACAGTCCATCCCATTTCTTGACATTTTCATTAAGTTCCATGACGGTCTCATCCACACTGAACTGTACACCAAACCGACGGACACTCACGCCTACCTTCACCATCGTTCATGCCATCCCCATCATTGCAAAAGGAACATCCCGTTCAGTCAGTTCCTCAGACTCCGTCGCCTTTGCTCCAGGGCTGAGGACTTTGACAAACATGCTGCTACCATCATGAGCAGGTTCCTCAACCGTGGCTAGCCACTTACAGCGTGCACTAGCAAAGGCACGGGGTCTTCCCAGAGCTGAGGTGTTGACCTA
>CM065690.1:46174363-46186863 GCA_017654935.2 Phymorhynchus buccinoides
CTCTCTCTCTCTCTCTCTCTCTCTCTCTCTCTCTCTCTCTCTCTCTCTCTCTCTCTCTCTCTCTCTGTGTGTGTGTGTGTGTACGTGCGTGTGTGTGTGTGCGTGTGTGTGTGTGTGTGTGTGTGTGTGTGTGTGTGTGTGTGTGTGTGTGTGTGTGTGTCTGTGTTTTGAGTGTGCGTGCGTGTGTGTGTGTGTGTGTGTGTGTGTGTGCGTGCGTGCGTGCGTGTTTGTGCGTGTGTGTTTGCGTGAGTGTGTGTGGTGTGTGTGCGTGCGTGTGCGTGCGCGCGCGCGCGCGTGTGTGTGTGTGTGTGTGTGTGTGTGTGTGTGTGTGTATGTGTTCATGTGTGTGTGCGTGTGTGCGTGTCGTGTGTGTGTGTATGTGTGTGTGTGTGTGTGTGTGTGTGTGTGTGTGTGTGTGCGTGTGTGTGTGTGTGTGTGTGTGTTTCTGCGTGTGTGTGTTTCTGTGTGTGTGTGTGTGTGTGTGTGTGTGTGTGTGTGTGTGTGTGTGTGTGTGTGTGTGTGTGTGTGTGTGTGTGTGTGTGTGTGTGTGTGTGTGTGTGTGTGTGTGTGTGTGTATGTGTGCGTGTGTGTATGTGTATGTGCGTGTACTTGTTACCTGGAGGGCGCGTGCTCCCATGTATTGAAAACGCACCCCCACTAACCCATATACTGCCACTTATGGCTACACAAAAACACTTCCAACTTTCTATCTCACTCAAGGCCCAGACAAACGTCCACTAAAATCGCACGACTGTACGATACGATTCGATCACGCGGTCTCGATGCACCAATCACATTTTGTTCTTAGAGACCAAGTGATCGAATCGTATCGTACAGTCGTGCGATTTTAGTGGACGTGTGGCTGGCCCTTTAGCTTCTTTTAACATAAGACCTTGCTCCACACACCCGACTTCAATCGTACGGCTATCCAGCTGTGAGGCATGGGTCCAAAGATATTCTAAAAGGGTAAGATGGATTACTTAAAAGCTCGGCAAACCGGGCTGATAGAGTTATCGTTAGTGGGGACGTGTACACTATTCACAGTGGAGGCTATCCAAAAACTCGGACAGGAACTTGAACGGAGAATTCAACTGGCCTATCGATGTGTAAAATGTGTCACGTTTCAAAGGGACATAACCAGTGTTTCTGTCCTCACTACTCATATAGGGAAAAGAGACCGGATGTTTATCTTCCCCTGTACAGTCTTTGATGGGTCTGATGAAATGCTACTGTCTACCTGAATCTGACGAACACCTACTAGTTTCCTACCATATGATCATGTGTAAGTCCCCCATACTCGAATTTGATGATCGGATTGATGCAAAATACCAATATCTCCCCGTGGGGATACCGGGGGAATATTTCGTAAAAATAGTTTTCCCACCTTCTGGAAGTTCTGTGCTTGTAACTTCCTCTATTCTATCTGCCACTCTCTTTGACTCTGCCTTTTCCCTCTGATTTTTATAATCTACTATGTTTCTGACTTATTGGCACATTCTCCTGCTTTTAAAAACGACAACATCTTTCAATTTTCTTTCTCCTTTGAGCTCCTCCGAAATCGGAATGTGTCGGCTGCACGCAGCGGGGAGACCAGTAAAAACTGAAAACCGGACACATACGTTCCTTACCCAGTATGGCCATATGGCCTGGGAACGCAGAAGAAGAAGACAAATATATTTCGTTCGATTCGTGCATGGGTCTACATTGACATCTAGTAAACAACGCTTGCAGGAATTCGTCAGATTCACGTAGCCAGTAGGATTTAAGTACGGTCATTCCTTACAGAGGTCACGGCTAGTAAGGGTAAGGGTATATAGATCAGTCTGGTTTTGCAGTATCTCCAGGATCGATCCACTATTATCTACGTATATAAATGCCCCATGTACCTGTACCAGATCGGAGGACGTTTAGTCGTACGATTGAAGTCGGATGTGTGAATCATGACCTTTAGGCACAGCTTTTCATTTCGTGGCAACATAAATTGCGCCATATAAATATTATTCAATATTATTCATTATTATTATTATTATTATTATTATTATTATTATTTGGATAACCTAGTTTCTTGAGCCTAATTTCTAGCATCATCATTATGGCATTATCTCACGTAACCTAAACCAGCTTCTCCCAGACAGATACATGCATCACTTACAAAATGTCTGGGCTGCAAGGTTTCAGTGATAACCCCTTCTCACGGGGTGAATTCAACCGTAGAAAATGAGCAAAGTTAAGATTTCTGACAACTGGTTCGGGGAATTATGAAGTAAAGGTAGGGCTTCTGATGAGGAACTTTCTTTTTCCTTATCTTGAAAGAACATGTGATATCGAGGTATTCTTCTTCTTCTTCTTCTTCGATCGCTCAGAGAGTTCCCTGTCAATTATGAGCGCAGATGCGCCATGCTGCCGTTATGCGCCTAACTAAGAAATAAGTTAGGCCCAGCAAGTCCGACTTCGGCTGGAGGAACTGTTTTTGAAAGCGTTTCGTGAAAAAAAAGGCAGGAGAATGGACCGGTAAGTCAGAAAGATAGTAGATGACAGTAAGCAAAGGGCAAAGGCAGAGTAAAAAAGAGTGACAGATTAGAGAAAGTTACAAGCACAGAACTTCCAGAAGGTGGGGGAACTATTTATACACCCCCCGGTATCCCCACGGGTGAGGTGAGGCATTCTAATGCGTGTCCGATCTTAAGCTGGTTGTAATTGTTTTGCCCGGTCAAAGTCTTTCCTATGCTCTCCCCCCCCCCCCCCCCCCCCCACTGCGTGCGCATCTCGACCCTTCCAACGGAAGTGTCGCCATCTTAGTCAGATTTGTGTGTAAACAGCATCGATCTGGCATTTTTCAAGCAAAGTTACTGACTAAGATGGCGGTCTCCCATAATATGGCACGCTCCTTGTGGCCGGATATGACGACACGTGGGTACAAGCCATACTACTATACTACTTCCTGTGTTATAACACACCACCTATGGAAGTAATATTTTGTTGTAACTTTACGATAATAACAATCCTATCAGTTCGTGTGTGTGTTGTTGTTGTTGTTTTTAACACCGCCATGTTGTTTTTGTTTCTCCTTTCTTGAAGGAACAATTGTTTATGCCGATGTGTTGGGGGCGTGTTTTTACTCAGTGAATTGAGATAACCACACCCGATTTCCAGACTTTTTAAGCATGACCAAAAACAAGCAAAACATGCACGCGCATACGTACAAGCATTGCAAAAAGCATCTGATAATCATGACAAAGTAGTTATAATGCCAAAATGCGTATATAAATTTATGTTATATCAACACGATAATATAACTATGTATCAGGACTCAAACATTAGTTAATCTAAAAATGAATAATATGTGCAGCGATTTTATCAGAAGATCGCCTGACAATATCAAATACGTTTTTCAAAAGGAAAATGTGATTTTAATCTCACGGACTAAAAGCATTCAAAAATTACATTAACTCTTACAGAGAGGGTGAATGCAGATCCATTTGTTTTTAAATTTCTTGTAAAGGGCAACATGAGTTTCTTCTTCTTATTATTATTATTATTATTCTTGATCACCATGGTGGCAGAGTGGTTAAGACGTTCCCCTGCCAAATGCAATGCATGACTGCAGCGTGAGTGATCCGGGTTCGAATCCCCCGTCCTCGCCCTTTCTATCTAGTTTGACAGGAAAATCGAACTGAACGTCAGGTCCTTCGGATGGGGACTTAACCCTGTCACCGCCAGCCATTTTTCAGCAAGCAATTTCCATTAAGCTTACCTGGGTAGAGAACAAAACCCATCTGCAATATTAAAAATTCCTCTGTGGCATGCATAAAGTAAGGTCTATCCTTACCTCCCAAAATTATGAAAATAGGCTCTTTAGATAAGACCCTGGTTTGAGGCCTTTTCGTGACATAGGTCTTAACTCATTCAGGTGTTAAAATGCGACATTAGCAGTGAAGGGGTTAAAGCTGGGCTGGCCTGTGCGCTTTACGCACGTAACAAATCCCACGGCAGTTGAAAGTCGGCAAGAGCAGGAAGAAATCCCGCTGCCTGGTATGGCCAAATTGATAGCTAGGTTTTCCAAGTGTGCCCCCGCCCCCTCCTCACCCTGTGACCCCCCCCCAAAAAAAAAAAAAAAAAAGTTGGGTAGGCGCTGCACTTGCGGCGACGCGCTCTCCGGGGGAGAGCAGCCCGAATTTCACAGAGATAAGTCTCTGTGACTAGAATATACAAAATATCAATACCAAAATATCAATACCAAAATATCAATACCAAAATACCAATACCAATACCAAAATACCAATACCAATACCAAAATACCAAAATACCAAAATACCAAAATACCAAAATACCAAAACCAAAATACCAATACCAATACGAAAATACCATACCAGAATACGAAAATACCAATACCAAAATACCAATACCAAAATACCAATACCAATACCGAAATATCAATACCAAAATACCAATACCAATACCGAAATACCAATACCAAAATATCAATACCAAATTACCAATACCAAAATACCATACCAAAATACCATTACCATTACCAATACCGAAATGCCATACCAAAATACCATTACCAATACCAAAATACCATTACCAATACCAAAATACCAATACCAAAATACCAATACCAATACCAAAATACCAATACCAAAATACAAATACAAAAATACCAATACCAAATACCAACACCAAAATATCAATACCAAAATACCAATACCAAAATACCAATACCAAAATACCAATACCAAAATACCAATACCAAAATACCAATACCAAAATACCAAAACCAAAATACCAATACCAGTGGCACGAATGAAGGGCACCGTACGTGGAAGGCTCTCCAATGGGTCGAAGATCTTCTCCCGAACGTGTGTGTCAGACGGCCAAGTTTCGTCTCTGCCCTGGGGTTCTGTAACGTGCGGCAGGCCTGAAGAAGGTGGTCTACTGTCATGCCAGCGACACCACAGGGGCACACAGAAGACACTCAAATGTGACCGAGCACCCCGAAAGGGACATTAAGTATCAAACTGACCATTCTGAGAAAAACATATACATTTGAAACGTTCAGACAATTCTCGTTCTAATGATGCAAGAACCATTCTTGTGTCCTTTTTCCGTTCCAGAGTTATGAGCATTTAAATTTAGTAGGGTGAGAGTCGGCCATTTTGAGAAAATACAGTCTAAAGTCTAGCCTAGCTGAAGAAAATGCATTGACCTACTCATTTTGAAGCACTAATAAGACCAGTTAGAGACCATATTAATTAAAGATTGTCCTTTATAAATATGAAAGATAAGATATTAGAGAACACGAAAACGCCCATAACTCAAAATTGACAAAACGAGATTTTTTAAAACTTTCCAAACCAGTTATGAGAAACTAGCCCAGCTACTTAATGTCCCTTTCGTGGTGCTGGGTCACCAATGTGAAACTTTGTGAACATCCGCTGCCTGAGTCTGTGGTGCCCAGTCCTCAGTTTCGTTATGAGTGGGTCTTGTTCCTTTCCAAAAGACTATCATAAAAAAAAATCCCACGACAGTTGAAAGTCGGTAAGAGCAGGGAGAAACCCCGCTGCCTGGTATGGCCAAATTGTGTGCCCTCTCTCCCCCCCCCCCCCCCCCCCCCCCCTCTTCATCGTGAGCAAAGGTGTTTTATTTTTGTTTTTGGTGTGTTTTTCCCCCTATAAGGTGTCGTGAATTATTAAGCATCCGCGAAACGAAAACTGCTTAATATTATCAATGTAGTAGTAGTAGTAGTAGTAGTAGTAGTAGTAGTAGTAGTAGTAGTAGTAGTAGTAGTAGTAGTAGTAGTAGTAGTAGTAGTAGTGTAATAGGGCTAGAAGTGGGCCTCTTGGCCCTTTTACGCCCTTTCTTGATTGTTTAATTTGATTAAGTTTCACAATGATTGCGCAAACCTAAGCTAATCTAGTCTTTTTTTCTCTTTTGGAATGGACTTTCATTTTTAATCATCAAAGCAAATTGAAAGCTCTTATCATATTAGGATCTTGGTCCAGAAGATTTTTAAAAGTGTTAATATTAGGTGCCTGTTTGATGTTAGTTGGTAAGTTATTCCAATGTTGAACAATCCTGTTAGAGAAGAAACATTTTCTTTTGTTAGTATTTGAACGTCTTAAAAACAAATTGTCCATACTATTTCTTGTCTTATCCACTGTACTCTTGACAAAGAAATCACTGAATTCAATATCATCAGAATGTTGTTATGATTTTATTTGCTTGTATGAGATCTCCTCTGAGTCTTCTTCCCTTGAGATAAGGCAAATTAAGAAATTATAAAAAAGTAGATTCCATGTCTCTGACCATTGTTGTAGTGAGTATAAATCTGACTGTAATGTAGAACTATATTTTGAGTTATTATATAACTTGGTGTCTTCTGCAAAAAATGTGCATGTACTACTTACTGCTTCGGGAAGGTCATTTATAAAAAATTATAAATAAAACCAGTCCTAAGATGCTGCCTTGGGGCATACCACTTAATACTTCTGTTTCTTCTAATAAGGATGAGCCTACTCTTACTGTTTGTGTTCTGGATGATAGAAAACTTTTAATCCATTGTAAAAGCTTACACTCAATGCCATAGGCTTCTAATTTAATGGGGCACATAATCAACTGCCTTTCTAAAGTCAAGGTAGACAACATCAATAGATTCTCCATTATCAACCAACTGGGTAAAATTTTCCATTACTTGTAAAAGCTGGGTTACACAAGACCTTTTACTTCTGAACCCGTGCTGACAGTCTGAGCATAGCTTATTTTCAGTAAAGCAGGTAACAATGTTATCTCGTATAATAGATTAAACTTACCGGTCTGTAATTCCCAGGGTCAGATTTATTTCCTTTTTTAAATATTGCAACTACTTCCGCTTTCTTCCAATCATTTGGGATTTTACAATTTTCCATTGTTTTCTTAAATAACATAGATAAGGGTATGCTTATCTCATTTGCTAGTTATTTTAATACTCTGGAGGGTATTTTATCAGGTCCTTGAGCTTTGGAAGGATCTAGATTTTTTAGTTCCTTTTTCACAATCTCTATATCTATGTTAATATCATTTAGTGAATTTCCTTTCGATTTGGATTGATTTGCAATATTAGGAATGCTCTAAAAAAAAGACAGGCTGTCATTACCATCAAGACAGAAACTTAAACTCTTTTTTGCTGTTGTTGTTAGTACCATCAAGACAGAAATGTTAATTTTCTTGTATTATTACCATCAAGACAGAAAAGTGTAAAGCCTTAATCAAATTAATGTCATTAACATCCAGACATCAATTTCAAATGATATGTGTCATTACCAACAAGGCATCACATTTTAACTCAAAATGCGCTCTCCAAATCCGTTGTGTATATAGCCTTCATAGGCTCCTACAACGTAATGAATCCAGATCCAGATCCAGAGAGTGTTGTGGTATTTTCTCTTGTAAATACACTAGAGAAAAAGTTATTAAGAGTGCTAGCTTTTTCCTCATCTGAACTGGCCATATCACCATTTTCCTTTTTTGGTGCTCCTATTCCTGTTGATATTTTCAATTTTTCTTGTACATATTTTCAAAAATATGTTGAGTTTGTTTTACATCCTTTCGCTATTTTTTTCTCATAGTCTTTTTTAGCTTTTCTAATTTCTTTTTTACATTTGTTCCTTGCTTCGATATATGTTAAATAGTTTAGTGCTGATTCATTATGTAGATACCTTTGAAAGGCATTATACTTTTTCTTCTCTGTGTTTTTTTTTCTTCCTATTATTATTATGCATTTTCATGATGTTTGTATTTTTGTTGGAGGGCAGGATGAAAAAAAGCCTTGTTAGCGTATTCTTTAACCATCAATAAAGATCATTTTGACTTGATTTGACTTGACTTGACTTAATAGCTCTCAATCCTTTCTTATTCAGCCATAATGGTGTGTAACGTTTTTGAACATTAGTGTTTATTTTAGGTATGTGTTTATCCATGGCGCTTTCCATAGTGGTTTTAATAGTGTCCCAAGTCTCATCGACATTATCAAAGTTTAAATTTGACCAATTTACTTCTTGCAGTTCTTTCCTCATTTCTGCATAGTTACCTCTTTTTAAGTCATATTTATATACTGTTTCGTTAAAATGATCACATTTAGGAATGTCCAGTTCAAAATATAGAAGGTCATGATCACTTTTCCCAAGCGGAGCTAAGTGCTGATGTCTGAAATCATGTTTGTTTCACTGACTAGAACCCAGTCTAACAGACTAGGCATATCTCCACTCCTTCTGCGCGTTAGTGTGTTTACTTTTTGAACTAAGAATGCATCATGTATCTTTTTCTTTATTTTATTTTCCCTTTCATTCAACCCTCTATTATCCCACCTAACTTTTGATAAATTGAAATCCACCATAATACAGACCTTGTCAAAGGAACAATTGTTTTCACTCCTCAAGAGCTCACAAAGTGCATCAGTGTTTTCTTCTGTTTCGTTATGTTTTCTGTAAATGCATCCTGACAACACCTTTTCATCATTTCTACCTTTGATGGAACACCAAACACTTTCATTAAAATCTGTGTTACACTCTACTGCATTTAATGGTTCTTAGACATACAACACTGCACCTCTGTAAGGGCATTTACTGTTATAAAAAGCATCAAATCCAGGAACGTTGTATTCTTCTTGCAAAATTTCCTCACCTATTTTTGTTTTTAGGAATTATTTCTGTCAATGCAATAATATCGGGCCTCAATTCATCAATTCTTACAAGTAGTTCTGTCTTTTTATTGGGGAAGCTGTCTACATTAGATTATAATGCAGGACAGCAATCAGTATTCATACCCAAAACAACATTCCCATCCCTCCCGACAATATTATTTACATTATGTACACGATTTTTGTCCGTAAGTCACTGTCAGTCGTTTTTGTTTGGGGTTGGTCCCCTATCCCCCTGGTCTCTTTTCTTGACTATTCTGTTCCCTCGGATGACGAGGTTTTCCTCGCCAGCATCCCTTCTTTCTTTCAACTGTTTCCGGAGAGCTTTATTAAGCTCCCTCTCTTTGGGCGTGAGATCGGGGTTTATGTAAACTTTTTTGTTTGCCTCTGTTCCCTTTTAGTTAACCCTGGGTACATTCCTTACTCTCTCCTCCCTCTTTTCCTCAGTTTTCAAGGCAACCTTCAACAACCGTGGTTTGTTCCCTCCCTGTTGTCCCAACCTGGTCACATTCACTACATCTCCCTCAGTGATCTCCGACACCTTGCTAAGCGTCTGTCTAACAAGTGCTAGATCATCCTTCACTCTCTCTTCTTTTGTCTCTTTGCCACTTTCTTGTATGTTGGTAATTATCACGTTTTTCTTCCTCTTCTCCCTCTCCTGCCTTTCTTACATTGCTTCTGCCACCTTCATATCCACCATCTCTTCAATCTCTTCCTCGATTTTCGTCTTCTGTTCAAGGAGAACGATTCTTGAACTCATTTCTTTCAACAACATCAAAATGTCATCTATTTTGCCATCCTTGCTTTTTCCCTCGCCTTTGCTCTCTTGACAGACTTGGCACACCCACTGCATGTGGGGTTGGTTTAGAGTCTCATAAATCTCGTCGTTGACATTCGCACATTTTTGGTGCACCAATCGTTTGCAGGAGAAACATTCAATGGGCGGGCTATCTCTGGACTCGTCCTCACAAGAAGAGTCACAAATCATACACTGCAACGTCGAGAGCAATAGTAGCAATGGTGTCAGTTGGTTCCTGAACTATGTGTATGTTTATGTACGTACGTCACGACAACAGCGTTTGAACGGAGGGGCCCAGAACTCTCAAATCTTGCATGCGCATAGGTAGTTTGGGTATCTAAGCAAGGTTCGAACATGAAGGTCATGGTCGAAGGTCCAGGTTACTGGACCCGAAAATGCTGCCGCACGGCTCCTTGCCGTTCTCACGCGCTAGTCATACAATCTTTTTTTCTGTTGTGGGCCAGCCACACGTTCACTAAAATCGCACAACTGTACGATATGATTCGATCACGTTCATCTCGATGCGCCAATCTTGTTATTTGATACCACGTGATCGAATCGTATCGTACATTTGTACGATTGTAGTGGACGTGTGGCTGGCCCATAAGCTGTTACGGGGTTCCGGTTTCCCTATCTGCTCGTAAATGTATATCTGCTCGTATAAAGTTGCCAGGTTGCGTGACCTCTGCTATCATGTCAACGTAAATTGTGAGCGCGTGTCTTATCTATTATTACGACGATGATGGTAACAGCAGATTTCACATATCCTTGTTTAGACACTCAAAGACCAGCACAAATGTAAACAGACTTTGACTCACTAGTGAGTCACTGTCTGTCTGTGTCTGTGTCTGTCTGTCTGTGTCTCAATCTGTCTGTCTGTCTGCCTATCTCTGTCTCTCTGTGCGTGTTTCTCTCCCCTCTGTATTTATATGTGCATGCATTATGTGTGTGTGTGTGTGTGTGTGTGTGTGTGTGTGTGTGTGTGTGTGTGTGTGTGTGTGTGTGCAATATTTGAAAGGGAAAGGGGAGGTGTAATATAATAATAAAAGAAACATATAGGGAAGAAAGTGAGAGACAACTCAGACAGACATACAAACAAACAGACTGAGACAGATAGACATTCAGAGCTAGAGAGAGGGGGAGAGAGAGAGAGAGAGAGAGAGAGAGAGAGAGAGAGAGAGAGAGAGAGAGAGAGAGAGAGAGAGAGAGAGAGAGAGAGAGAGAGAGAGAGAGAGAGAGAGAGAGAGAGAGAGAGAGAGAGAGAGAGAGAGAGAGAGAGAGAGAGAGAGAGAGAGAGACAGCGATAGAAAAGGCAGTACAGAATGAAAACAAAAAACAAATTCAGAGATAGAGAGAGAAACAGAGACAGAGATAGAGAGAGAAACAGAGATAGAGAGAGAAACAAAGACAGATAGAGAGAGGAACAGAGATACAGAGACAAACAGAGACAGAGATACAGAGAGAAACAGAGATACAGAGAGAAACAGAGAAACAGAGATAAACAGAGACAGAGAGAGGAACAGAGATACAGACATAAACAGAGACAGAGAGAGAAACAGAGATAGAGAGAGAAACAAAGACAGATAGAGAGAGGAACAGAGATACAGAGAGAAACAGAGACAGAGATACAGAGAGAAACAGAGAAACAGAGAGAAACAGAGACAGAGAGAGGAACAGAGATACAGAGATAAACAGAGACAGAGAGAGAAAACAGAGAGAAACAGACAGAGATAGAGAGAGGAACAGAGATACATAGAGAAACAGAGACAGAGAGAGAAACAGAGACAGAGATAAACAGAGATACATAGAGAAACAGAGACAGAGAGATAAACAGAGATACATAGAGAAACAGATACAGAGATAGAAACAGAGAAACAGAGAGAAACAGAGAGAAACAGAGAGAAACAGAGATTCATAGAGAAACAGAGACAGAGATAGAGAAAGAAACAAAGATACAGAGAGAAACAGAGACAGAGATAGAGAGAGAAACTGAGACAGAGATAGATAGAGAAACAGAGATACAGAGAGAAACAGAGATACAGAGTGAAACAGAGACAGAGATAGAAACAGAGATACAGAGAGAAACAGAGACAGAGAGAGAAACAGAGACATATATATATAGAGAAAAACAGAGATAGAGAGAGAAACAGAGACACATAATATACATAGAGAGAGAAACAGAGATACAGAGAGAAACAGAGATATATATAGAGAGAGACAGAAACAGAGATACAGAGAGAAACAGAGACATATATAGAGAGGGAGAAACAGAGATACAGAGAGTAACAGAGACACACACATATATATATATATATATATATATATAGTAAAATTTGATAAAAATTTTTTGTCCAAATGTCTACAAAAAACAAAAAACAAAAAAAATTAATGTTTTTATAATCGAACATTAGAATCAAGACCAGTTACAAGAACTTGGATTCTTGATCTATGTTCTAAAAAACAGAGTGCTAGTTTGGCTTTTCCTCCCTTTCTGGGGGAGGCAGACAGAGCCCAGTCCACGACAGCTGTTTCGATCCTATGAGGATCTCGTCAGGTGAACACGGCATTGGGATCTTACCCATGTCATGTGAAATTTTCACCTCAACACCAAGGTCCTTCCACAGTGGGAAGGGTTTTCCCTGTTGTATATTAGCAAAAATTCCAAAAAGCCAAACCAGCACTCAGATAAAACAATAGAAATAAGAATCTTATGTAAAAAGGTGAACATTACAATGTTCAAATATGAAAAGATAAACGACACGATCAGAGAGGGCCAGCAACTGAGATGGTGTCCAAAAGGATAAAATTAGATTTTGTCCAAAAGGCTAAAAATAGATTTGAAATAAAATCTCAGTATACTGCTGTGCACCATGCCTCTGATCTAAAGGACTTGAAAGTTGGAGCATTTGAAATGCACAACTAGTAAAATTTGATAAAACTTTTTTGTCCAAATGTCTTTAAAAAAAAATGTCTTTTCAAATCTGTTTTCATATTTGAACATTGTAATGTTCACCTTTTTACATA
>CM065690.1:46191863-46196863 GCA_017654935.2 Phymorhynchus buccinoides
AGGAGAAGGATTTGGGTGTTATATTTGATAAAGATTTATCTTTTGATGCACATATCCAAAGCTGCGTAAATAAAGCGAACAAAATGATAGGGTTAATTAAAAGAACATTGATTATGACATATTTACCAAACTATATAAAGCACTAGTAAGGCCACATTTAGAGTATGGCAACAATATATGGTATCCTAAATATAAATATCAATCAGTAGCTATTGAAAAAGTTCAACGAAGGGCTTCAAAACTTGTTAAAAAATGCAGAAATATGACTTATGAAAACAGACTTCTTTATCTTAATCTCTATTCCCTTAAAGGTAGAAGAGTCAGGGGAGACCTGATTGAAGCATATAAAATATTTAATGGTCATGTTGATTTGTCATGGGATGATTTCTTTAAATCTGTACAATATGATATAACAAGGAATTCATATGGTAAGGTTTTCATTAAGCGATATAACACTAACATTAAAAAATATTGTTTTACTAACAGAATTGCTAACCTATGGAATGATTTACCAGTGGACCTAAAATGTGCACCCAATACTAATACATTCAAAAATCGTCTAGATAATCATCCAAAATTTATAAATATATTTAGAAGCATTGATTAAAATTGCATGATAGGAAAATTCAACCGATTACACCTTGATCAAAGATACAAAATAAAAATTGATGATTCGATGGGACTGCCAAAAAGCTTGACAGCTTATTGAGTCCCTACCCCTACTACTACTACTACTACATGATAGTTTATTTATTGTGGCAAGAGAGGCTTCCATGGCACCTAGAATTACAAAGAAGTTTTGCTTTGAAACACTTGCACTTGATTGTTTGGCACTTTGGAGAACTTCATACCTGTAACAACAGAAAACAAGGCGACAATTTAACTAACAACTTGTAGTGCAGATTTCTAAAAAAAAACAAGATGTGTTTGTGAAACACTGATGACAATGAAAGGCAGCTTCTTTGAAAAGTTGGTCAAAGGTCATGTGTGAAATCCACAACACGCAAACACTTGCAACGCACCCCCCCCCCCCCCCCCCCCCCGCCCCCACTCACATAAGAGAAAAGGATTATGCTTACTTTCTGAGCAGATAGTAGTCCTTTTGACTTCTTGTTGAATTGTTGCCAGTTGCACACTTCACTTCATTCAGAGTCTTGCTGTATTCCGATTTTGGGAGGAGATTGTAATTTTTGCTGTTGTATTGTTTGAATAACTCCTCTGTATACTTTTTTTTCAATTTCAGTGGCCATCTCGTTGCTCAGCAAACACCTCCTTGCATGTCAGAGCAAACTTCTTTGACTAGGAAAACCCCCACCTCATGCCAGTGTCCTGTTGAATGCCTTGGTGAAGTGTGTTCACATCCCAAGATCACACAGTCACTGATTCCCTTATCAACCCCTATTGAATGATTTTTGGTGAAGTGAGTTCACATCCCAAGATCACAGTCACTGAATCCCTTATGCTATGGGCTGAATATTCACTTTGACAAATTTACTGAAAGTACTTTAACTTCTTAGTAAATTCATCAAAAATAAGCATGCAAAATTCAGGAAATTTATAAATTTCCTAAGCTGTTTAGGAAATTTGTAAATTCCCCGAGTGAAACAGTAACTTCATAAATGTACTGAAAATTCTAGGAAATTTATAAATTTACTGATTTGATGAATTTACTGTAACATATATATATATAGAGAGAGAGAAACAGAGATACAGAGAGAAACAGAGGCAGACAAGCATACAAACAAACACAAGCAAACACAAACATCAAGCAGTGAAAGCAACACACGCTAGGTAGGGCGTGTGCCACTTTATAGCCACGATGTGCTTTGTTTTGTTTTTATCTGGGTTCACCTTTGGTTTTGCCAGGCAGAAGATAATTATTTTTGCATCAGTGTTATCACACTCCGGGGGATTAGCATCCCCCCCCCCCCCATTATCTGTCTGCTAATGTTATATTATGTCTGGAACTATTAGGGTAAAACGGGGTACAAAGCCCATAGGCGGGTAAGAAGCCCATGCCAATTATCTCACGACATGAAGCCAATGTCAGTCACATTTTGCCCATGAGACGAGTGTTAATGTTTAGTATTCGTCTCACGGGCAAAATTGACTGACATTTTCTTCATTTCGTGAGATAATTGGCATGGGCTTCTTACCCGCCCATGGGTTTTTTACCCCGTCTTCCCCTATGTATTAACTCATCTTGGCGGAATGTGTTTTTCCCTGTTGTTTTCGTTTTCCCCCTACGTTGCAGTTTATTATCATTTTCCCCAAGCGCTCATCTTTTGGGGAGTTATTTTACTGCTTACATTATTCTGACTAGCAAAGTGCCATTATGTCTTTGCAAAATGGTTTATGCTTTTGCCTCTGTCTGTATATGTCTCTGTTTGTCTCTCTGTTTCTTGGTCTGTCTGTTTGTCTGTCCATTGCATTTAATTTACACATAAAAAGACTGGATTTGAATTGAATCAAACTGAGTGATGCTGGATAGTTTCAGTAGTATTTAATTACTTTAAAATCAATAACGGTTTTTATTTCTATGCGTGATTTAAAAAAAAACAATAATGAGTTTGTAGACCTTAGATACGTGAAATTTGCGTATTGGTATGTTGTGTGCGGTTGCTTATCATTTAGCCCCTACAGTGAGTGGATCTTCTTTTTTTGCACCAACAAACAGAGAGAGAGAGAGAGAGAGAGAGAGAGAGAGAGAGAGAGAGAGAGAGAGAGAGAGAGAGAGAGAGAGAGAGAGAGAGAGAGAGAGAGAGAGAGAGAGAGAGAGAGAGAGAGAGAGAGAGAGAGGAGAGAGAGAGAGAGAGAGAGAGAGAATGACAATGACAATGACAATGACAATTATTTATTGACAATAGTTATACAACCCTTATGCCAAGGGGCTACATGCGCAATATTGTAGATAAACTAAGAAACAATATAATAGAGTTAACACACAAAAAAGTAAATACATTGTACATAAACAGATAACAAAAACAATTCATATCTAGAAAACTTCTAAGAAATGCGACCATCCATCAAACAATCTTATAGTAATAAGCCAAGTGCCCGTGTGTGTGTGTGTGTGTGTGTGTGTGTGTGTGTGTGTGTGTGTGTGTGTGTGTGTGTGTGTGTGTGTGTGTGTGTGTGTATGTGTGTGTGTGTGTGTGTGTGTGTGTGTGTGTGTGTGTGTGTGTGTGTGTGTGTGTGTGTGTGTGTGTGTGTGTGTGTGTGTGTGTGTGTGTGTGTCTGAAACACAAAACGGGCCTTATAACTCCGCCGTTTTTCGACCGAATCGCTTCAAATTTGCTGTGAGCCCTAACGGGGCGATGGCAACGGCAACCGAGGCGGCCGTTTTATTTGCGCGGTTCGGCAAATGCGCGAAACGCGCATCCGCCGGCCTCTCGGCGCCCGTATCTCCGGTGTTTCTGGACCGATTGCCTTCGCATTTTCCAGGCACATGACCGGGGACAGTGACTATCCGTGTACCAAACCGGAAGCGAATCGGTTCAGAAGCGCGCGCGCTATGCGACTCCATCCTTTCTTAACCGAATCGCTTCAAATTTGCTGTACTCAGCGTTACCAGTACTTGGCGTTACCGTTACTAGGCGTTACCGTTACTAGGCGTTACTGGTACTCGGCGTTGCGCTAGTTATAGTAATTTTGCAATTCCAGAGCTGGATATGACAGAGCTATTTTGATCATTTCATGGCTGTAAACTACATCTTGTAAAGTTCCTATATTTGCTACTTGAATCCCAGACAAGGTGTATAGCGATGTTAAAAATGGACATTCGAAAAGAATGTGTTGAACTGATAGTGGGTGACCACAAGCTCATTCTACATCTTTAGAAAATTTGGTCTTCCATGAATTTAATCGAATTTTGTAAATCAGGCTAGACAAAAATCTTGAACATGACAATATTTCAGATTTTGAAGTAAGTTTCTCTTTATGCATACAATTTTCTAAAATTGAATTTATTTCATGTTTTTTTAGTTTTAGTGAAGTGTCCGAAAGTTTTCTCCTAGCACCTTCTTTGGCTAATCTATCAGCTAGTTTCAATTAAATGAATACCTTTTTTTGATCAAACATAATTTTCACGATAACATTTTAAGTTAAGGTTTTAAGTTTTTTCTCTACATAATGAAATGCATCCGCCACATATTTAGCAAATGAGGTAATTGAATATCTTCTCTCTCACACGACAAAATAGCAGTAAGATTATGGGTTTGACCAAAGTGAGAATTGAAAACAACACATTCATTTCTAAATGTATTATACTCTTTACATCGAAATATAAAATGATGTTCATCTTCAGGTTCTTTGGAACACATCGGGCAAATGAAGTCGACTTCAGAGTTTATAAACCATCTTTTATTGGCTTTGAGGCCCATGCTTCTAGTTCGAAATCGAGCACATAAATCTCTATGGCGCTTACATGTTATTATTTTAAGATAGTATTCAGCTTGAAAAAGATCTTTAAAAGAATGGTAGAACTCATATTTCACACTCTTCCAGATTACTGTGCCAATGTTGCATGTTGGATGCAATCAGTCTATCTTTAAATTGAGAGAGATAGATAGAGAGAGAGAGAGAGAGAGAGAGAGAGAGAGAGAGAGAGAGAGAGAGAGAGAGAGAGAGAGAGAGAGAGAGAGAGAGAGAGAGAGAGAGAGAGAGAGAGAGAGAGAGAGAGAGAGAGAGAGAGAGAGAGAGAGAGAGAGAGAGAGAGAGAGACAGACAGACAGACAGAGGGAGAGACAGAGAGAGAGAAACTTGTAAAACTTGTTTATTGAGGTAAAATAATAAGCCCAATGGTTTATGCTTTTGCCTCTGTCTGTATGTGTCTCTGTTTGTCTCTCTGTTTCTTGGTCTGTTGATGACATTGATACCGTTTGTAGAGAGAGAGAGAGAGAGAGAGAGAGAGAGAGAGAGAGAGAGAGAGAGAGAGAGAGAGAGAGAGAGAGAGAGAGAGAGAGAGAGAGAGAGAGAGAGAGAGAGAGAGAGAGAGACAG
>CM065690.1:46202744-46207744 GCA_017654935.2 Phymorhynchus buccinoides
AAGAGGGTGAGAGGGGTGGACGAGGAGAGAGAGAGAGAGAGAGAGGAGGATGAGAGAGAGAGAGAGAGAGAGAGAGAGAGAAGACTGTTTGGACTAGAGAGGAGAGAGTCGAGAGGCTGAGGGGAGAGAGCGACTTAGGATTGTGAGATGAGACGAAGAGAGACCGAGGAGGAAAAGGCGAGGAATCCGAGGGATGAGGAGAGCGAGAGCGAGGATCTGATATACCGAGGGAGAGAGAAGAGAGGGGAGGCAGAAGAGGAAGGAGGAGGAGACGATCGAGACGACTTTGAAGACAGGTGGACTCTATCGAGAGGATTCGCACCTGATGAAGACGACTGGAGATCGGATGAGAGATAGGACTGAAGAGGAAGTGCGGAGACCAAGCAGAGCGAGTGAAGAGCCGTGAAGTGAGTATGGGTGCCGGAAGAGGGAAGGAGATGAGGAGTTTCGAAAGGGAGGGAGGAGACGTGAGAGACCAAGGAGGAGAGAAGCGAGCGAGGGATTTTGAGGTAGATGAGAGCAGGAGTAGCGGAAGGAGGAGAGAGTAGAGGAGCGAGACGAGAGGCCATCTATGGACTGACGACGGGAGAGGGCAGAGAGTGAGAGAGATGAATAGCTGAGAGGGACGAGAGGGAGAGAGGTGAGGGGGGAGAGAAAGCTGCGAGAGGGGAGTGAGAGAGAGGATGAGGGAGAGGTTGAAGGAGAGATGAGAAGAGGCAGAGGTCGGAAGGAGCTGGTTGACGAGCGAGGAGCACGAGAGAGAGAGAGAGAAGAAAAAAAAAAAAGAGAGAGGTGAGAGATGAGCGAGAGAAGAGAGAGAGAGAGTCCAGAGAGAGAGAGGAGAGAGAGAGAGAGACGAGAGAGAGAGAAGAGAGAGAGCGAGCGAGAGAGAGACGAAGAGAGGAAGAGAGAGAGAGAGGAGAAGAGAGACACACACAGAGAGACGGAGGTGATTGTTGAGATTCCTGCACTGAGGGGATGAGGAGGAGAACTGAGAGAGGGATCTGTTTGTACTTTTTAGAGAGATGAAAGAGAGACTTAGGTCATCATGCCAAAAAAAGAGGGAGCGAGATCCTCGCTTGGCTAAGAATACGGATTATAATAGACCTTGTTTGCTAGTTGAAAATTAAGCTTGATGTTCGAAGTTTCTCTCTCTCTCTCTCTCATCCTCTCTCTCTCTCTCTCTCTCTCTCTCTCTCGCTCTCTACCCCTCTCTCACTCTCCCTCTCTCTGTCCTATCTCTCTCACTCTCTCCTATCTCTCTCTCTCTCTCTTCTCTCTCTCTCTCTCTCTCTCTATCTCTCTCTGTGTGAGTAGTCTCTCAATGTTTAGTATACTTGAATTTGACAAAAGATGTATACTATACTGGATTTAGTCATGTTCATTCCTTAACTTTGTTTATAACTCTACATAAGAGAGATAAATATATTATGATTACCCCCCTTGTCATTAGACCATTTCAGGTATTGACAATAAAAACGTCAAGTGTCAAGTGTCAAATGTCAAGTGTCTCTGCTCTGTCTGTCTCTCTCTCTCTCCTCTCCTCTGCTACTCTCTCTCTCTCTCTCTCTCTATCACTCTCGCTCTCTCACAATCTCTCTCTCTCTCTCTCTCTCTCTCTCTCTCTCTCTCTCTCTCTCTCTCTCTCTCTCTCTCTCGATGGTGTTATGGAGTGTGTAGTGGTGGGTGTGGTGTGTGTGTGTGTGTGTGTGTGTGTGTGTGTGAGTGCGTGTGTGCTGATGCGTGCGTGCGTGCTGTGCGGATAGCGTGCTGTGTGACGTGGCGTTGCGTTTGGTGCGTCATGCGCGCCCCGCTGTGCGTACCGTGTGCGTTTCGTGTGCGGGAGTGTGTCTGTATGAATTATATTGGAAAACTATGCGCTGCTGTTGTGAGGATGTTAATGTGTTAGTTGAGATGCTTTGTCATGATAGGGGCTGTTGGCCTTACGTCATTAAAATATTTCCGAGTTCTGAGTTATCTCTCTTTCTCTCCCCCCCTCTCTCCCCCTCTCTCTCTCCCCCCCTCTCTCTCTCTCTCTCTATCTCTCTCTCTCTCTCTCTTCTCTCTCTCTCTCTCTCTCTCTCTCTCTCTCTCTCTTCCGCTTTCTGCTTGACTCTCTCTCTCTCCTCTCTCTCTCTCCCTCTCTCTCTCTGTGTTAAAATACACATGCACAGTTCCTTTAGTGAAGATGCATTCAGAAAAAACACACGTAGACCGCATTTCACCATGAATTATCAAAACAAAAAGAAAAAAGACACAAACAACTTCCCTTCATCCAAATGACACACTGCTATAGTTACACTAGCGACCAAAAGTTAAGGCCAAGAAAGACAATCATCTCCGAAAATCGGTACGCGAACTCAATAAAAGTACGCACCCAGCTCATAGCAAAAAGCATGAATTGATTTTTTTAACATTAAGTTCATTCGGCCGCGGGGGCGCGCGCAAAAAACGGCCGGGCTCAATAATCAGAACGAGTTCTCCTAGTCACGCGATAACAAAATGCCCTTTCAACAAACTTCCCCCATCCTCTTGAAAAGAACGCAAGTACAGATATCGGCGCACTTGCAAATGGAACAGTCAGTTGCAAACGCGCTGATTTTGTTCGCGCGCCATTAGCGCGCTTGCCGCTCGCTCGAATCGGTGCGCACATCACCACACAAAAATGTGAAGCGCCCAGGCCATTTGCGGTTAAGCAGGCTCGGGGGCTATCCTTGGGACAGACGCGAAAAAAACACACACTTCCGGTTTGGCACATTGATTACTGGGCTGTTCCTAAGTGCATTGATTCTGAATGTGTGACTTTCAAGAGGAGGGCGGATGCGCGTTTCGCGCGGGGCATTGCTGTCAAAACGCGGGCGCAAATGACACGGACGTTCCGGGGGGGTTTCGCGTTGCGATCGCGCGCGCCGTTAGGGGTGCATAGCAACTTTGAAGCGGCGCAAAAGAATCGGGCGAAAATTCGCGACGACGTTATAAGCTGGCCGCGTTTTATTGCGTTCGTCAGACAACTCACACACCTGCACACACACACACACGGGGACGGGCCGGCGCTTGTGGTCGCTAGGGTATGATGATGTTTCTTATATTGATGTAACGCAGAATAAATAAGACTTCCTGGTAGCCTTGTAGTATTTGTCTCAAGTCTGATTCCATCGGAAAACTTTTGATTAGAATATGGCATCCACTTACCTTCTTTTGCTGGTCCTAATTTCCGTTGGAATCATCAGCTCTGTGAGTGTCCTTTAGAGTTCAAACATACGGTTTAGATTGGTTTCTGTTGTCGTTCGTTTTCTTCGTCATTGTCGTCCTGTTTTTGTTGCTATCAATAATAATACTGTTTCCGCTTCGCGCGCCGCGCGCTCGCTCGCTCGCGCATAGCTCGCGCTCGCTCTCGCTCTCGCGCGCTCCGCTCCTCCTTCGCGCTCTCTCGCGCTCTCTTCTTCTGTGTGCCTCTCTCGTTCTGCCTGGGCCAGCTGTCCTCTCCTCTCGCTCGCGGTGGCGCGCTCTCTGGCGGGCGGGCCTCGCGGGGGGGCGGGGGGGGCGCGCGCTCGCTCGCGCTCTATCCCTCTGCGCGCGCTCGTATCTCTCTCTTCTCGCTCTCTCTCTCTCTCTCCGTCTTCTTCGTCCTCCTCCTCTTCAACTTGTTCTTCCTCTTCTTCTTCTTTCGTCATGATGATAATGGAGAAGTTGCTGTTTTGTATGCTTAACCCGCATTGTTGTGGTACACACTTCTAATGGGAAAATGATGGCCGACAAATGTTGTTACGTTGGTGGGTGGGGGCATGCACTGTGTTATCACTGTCAATCGAAGCAGATAGTGCGATGATTGGATTATTAAGGCGATGCACAAAGACAGGATTTGGGTGGCAGAAACAGTACAGATTTCAACAGCATGTGTGACGAACACAAAAGCTATTTGTAGGTAATAGTGTTGGGTTAGATAGAGATGGCCAAATGTGTTCTTTTCTCTCTTCTTATCTTTGTTTATTTGTTTTCTTGCATACCTCTTGTGTGCATTCTTGCTGTTTCAGGATCAACCGCCTGGAGCAAACCTCCCCTCACCCTCCGTCAGCGGTCCACCCTTGCCGCCTTGATAACGAACGTGAAAACGCACCCGTTTGTGTGTCCCATGATTGAAGTCTCTTTCGGTCTCTCTCTCTCTCTCTCTCCGTCTCCCTCTCCTCTCTCTCTCTCTCTCTCCGTCTCTCTATCTGTCTCTCTCTCTCTCTCTCTCTCTCATCTTCTCTCCCTCTCTGTCTCTCTCTCTCGCTCCTCTCTCTCTGCTCTCTCTCTCTTCCTCTTTCTCTCTCTCTCTCTCTCTCATTGCTCTCTCTCTCTCTCTCTCTCTCTCTGTTCCGTTCTTATTGTCTCTCTCTATGTCTCGGTCTCGAGGCCTCTCTCCCTCATCTCACAGTCGCTCTCCGTCTCTCTCTTCTCTCCTCTCTCTCTCAGTCATTCACCTCTCCTCTATGTGTCTCTCTCTCCTACCATTGGTCTCTGTCTGTCTGTGTGTCTCTCTCAATGCTTTAGTATACTTGAATTTGACAAAAGATGTATACTATACTGGATTTAGTCATGTTCATTCCTCAACTTTGTTTATAACCCTACATAAGAGAGAGATAAATGTTATGATTACCCCCCTTGTCATTAGACCATTTCAGGTATTGACAATAAAAACGTCAAGTGTTTTTTTGCAGTAAGACTTGTATGTCCCCCCCCCCCCCAAAAGTGGGGCGGATAAGTATGCTGTTATGCGCATGTCTTTCACAAATGTTCAAGTGTCTCTGTCCTCTGGTCTCTCTCTCTCTCTCTCGTCGCTTCTCCTCTCTCTCTCTCTCTACTCTCTCTTTCTCTCTCCTCTCTCACTCTGTCTTCTCTGTGGCTCAAAATACATGCACAGTTCCTTTAGTGGAAGATGCATCACTACCAAAAACACACGTAGACCGCATTTCACCATGAATTATCAAAACAAAAAGAAAAAAGACACAAACAACTTC
>CM065690.1:46212744-46215244 GCA_017654935.2 Phymorhynchus buccinoides
TCTCTCTCTCTCTCTCTCTCTCTCTCTCTCTCTCTCTCTCTCTCTCTCTCTCTCTCTCTCTCTCTCTCTCTCTCTCTCTCTCTCTCTCTCTCTCTCTCTCTCTCTGTTCCTTTATCCCTCATCCCCGTATTCACCCCTTCTTCCTGCCGTTTCAAGAAGTACTGATAATAGTCTAACTCTGTCTTTGGTATTCGTAAAGAAAGGAATTAGAAAGAAAAGTGTTGCACAGAGACGAGACGAGAGAGCAGAGAGAGAGAGAGAGAGATGGAGAGAGAGAGAGATGCCGAGAGAGAGGGAGATGAGAGGGAGAGAGCGAGAGAGAGAGAGAGAGAGAGAGGAGAGAGAGAGAGAGAGAGAGAGAGAGAGAGAGAGGAAAACTGAACACTTGAAAACTTTAACTTTATTTTTCAAGGATAAAGATTTTAGGCAACGCCTAGTCTTCCAATCTGTCCTTGGTACATATACGAACATAGAATACAAACATGGCAAGGCATGATATTACACATACATATTTGAACATAAAGGTAGCACCTTTGTACATACACGAACATAGAATACAAACATGGCAAGGCATAAAATTACACATACATAATTGAACATAAAGGTAGCAAAGCAGGTATTATGATAAAGACAGGTTGAAATACGAATTTATAGAATTACGTACACACAGGTATAATTGATAATACTTGTGAGGGCATACATGCTGTGTAAATACATACACCATGCATATGCGCACAGATAGAGAGAGAAGAGAGAGGAGGCTGGGGGTTCTCTCTCATCTCTCTGAGAGAGGATGGTCTCTCAGCCTCGGAGAGAGAGAGGGGGGGGGGAGAGAGGAGGGATGAGAAAATGTATGTGTAGGACAGTTTTTGATTACCCCGCTCTAAAAAAAGCAGCCACACTCCTTAACCATGAAATGAGGGATCTGGATTTTAAAAATTACACCTTTGAGTGCTTCTCTTGCCAACTTTCAATTTGTGCATTATTCGGGATGTTTTCTGTTGTCTTGATTCTTTCTCCCCCCCTCTCTCTCCTCTCTCTCTCTCTCAGTCCTCTAATCGTCTCTCTCTCTCTCTCTCTCTCTCTCTCTCTCTCTCTCTCTCTCTCTCTCTTCTCTCTCTTTCTCTCTGTCTGACTGTCTATCTGTCTCCCTGTCTGTGTTTCTGTCGCTGTCTCTCTTTGTCTTTCTCTGTCCCTCTGTCTCTGTCATTCTCTCTCTCTCTCTCTCTCTCTCTCTCTCTCTCTCTCTCTCTCTCTCTCTCTCTCTCTCTCTCTCTCTCTCTCTCTCTCATCTCTCTCTCCTCTCTCTCTCTCTCTCTCTCTCTCTCTCATTCTTCGCGCGGCGCACTCTCTGCGCGCGCGCGTGTTTGTGTGTGTGTTGCAAGGACAGATTGGAAAAAAAAATAGACATCGCCTAAAATCTTGATCCTTGTTAAATAAAGTTTTTTTTGTGTGAGGCATGATTGACATGATATTCTACTGTCTAACTAAATCTGATGAAATCCTCTATATGTTCACATATATGTAGTGCAGTCTTCCGTACACGAATCTGATAAAATATCTTACATTTGTATCGGACATTTTAGTAGTTATTTTCAGACAGAAGCATTTCACGAGAATCATGACACACAGACATCGTCACAATCGTACGGTATCGGGGTCAAATCGTATGCAGTGTGACTGGGCCTTAAATGTTCCAGTCTCCGTGTGTCTCCGTCTGTGTTGGTAGAGAAAAACACACATAAACAAATGGAAAAGGAAAACGTTTTTGTGTGTGTGGCATAATGGAAAGGAGTTGAACAAAAGTTCGAATAATTTGCGTCCTTTGGGGGTTTAGAGGATTGATTACATATCATAATGTTAAATCTCCCTTTTCTTCGGTTCAATTTCAAGTTTATGATGTCCATCCATCCCTTCTCCTTGTGCGATTTCTTTATATGTATCATTTTATTTTTGTGTTTGTTTGTTTGTTGTATGCGTGTGTATGTGTGTGTGTGTGTCTGTATGCATGTGTGTCTGTGTGCGCACGTTGTGTGTGAGTGTATTTGTATGTGTATTATCTAACGGTTGTGTATGTGTCTTGGTGTATGTGGTCAGTCCGTGCAACTCAGTTGCTATGGCTTACTGCATGACATATGAATAATGAGTCGGTGTCGATCTCATCTGTCTCTCTGTTTCCCTCCGGCATCTCTCTCTGTCTGTGTGTGCTGTCATCTCTACTGGGTGTGTGTGTCTCTTGCTGTCTGTCTCTCTTTGCCTAGTGTCGTGTATGTGTCTGTCTGTCTCTCTGTACGTGCTCTCTCTCTTATTCTGTGTCTCGCTCTGTCTCTGTGGGTGATTTCTCTGTATCGAGAGGAGTCTTCTGCAGTTGAGCTGAGAGAGTCCGGTCTCTCACTCTGTCTCTCCTGAGTGGTCTCTCCTCTCTCTTCTCACTCTAGAATGCTCTAGATAGAGAGAGCTCTCTCTCTTTCTCTCTCGGCTCTCAGTCTCTCTCGAGAGA
>CM065690.1:46220244-46225244 GCA_017654935.2 Phymorhynchus buccinoides
AAATTAAAGAAACACAAATAAAACTTTCAATTTCAATTGTATGACTGTATTTCGTAAGTCCAAACTGTTGGTTGTCACCCGGACGACCTTTTGTCACACGCTCATTTACTTTTAACCCCTTGACTTCCACCAATGTATCACGTACTGACCTGATGACATCACTGATGACGTCATCAGATGAAGAGGAATAGCTCTGATATGCTGGCTTTTGCTCTAACACAGTCAAGAGAGTTATATCTCCAGACAAGTTTGCCGGATTGGCTCTATCGGTTGTCCTTTTCTTGGCATGGTTTGCCCAATGAATTTTTCTTTAATTTTCTCTGGCAGTCAAGGGGTTAATATTCGTTACAGATTTGTACATCCTACATGTCCCTTCTGTCTTGCCTCAACGTGAATGAAGCTGCTAACAATGGGCCTTCTTTCCTTTCTTTCAACCGATTTCAATTGTATGATATACGATGGGTCAAACATGTGTTAAAATAGCAAAGAAACGAACAAAACAAGTTAGAGTATACAAGTGTGAAACTGTGATCTTTGGTCATGTCGTGCACGTACAGAACCCCCACCCCACTGTGCCCTGTGGAGTGTTCTGTATAAGATGAGATCACCAGGCAGCGTGGAGTAGAATTATTATGAAAACACCACACTGTCTAAAAAGTCAGGGAGGGACTGAAAGGGAAGAGAGAAAAAAAAACACTTTTGAAAAGAAACCCAGATCCAATTCTTAAACTTTGTGGATCTTTAATTAAGCATCGCGAAAACTTCCCTTTTCCGATAGCGAGGCATGTTGATCTTGTACCGAAGGTTCAGACTTGAAGACGACGGTGCTGCGATGTTCTTATACTAGAATGAAAACAGACCCAGACACAGTTGTTCAGTAGCCTTAGGAACTGGCACAAAGGGCATTTATTTGAAGAAAAAAAACCTTGGTACAAATGTACAGACCTCTGGCACCAAGTTTCAATGATTACAAATCTCAAGTGTGTAGTGATGGCATAAAACGGATCGGGGTCACATGTAATAACAGGTTGTATAGTTACGTAGTGTACTAGTGGTAGTCGTCATTGACGTAGTAGTAGTAGTAGTAGTAGTAGTAGTGAATAGCAGCAGCACTGGTAGTAGCAGCAGTAGTAGTAGTAGTAGTAGTAGTAGTAGTAGTAGTAGTAGTAGTAGTAGTAGTAGTAGTAGTAGTAGTAGTAGTAGTAGTAGTAGCAGTAGTAGTAGTAGTAGTAGTAGCAGCAGCAGCAGCAGCAGCAGTAGTAGCAGTAGTAGTAGTAGTAGTAGTAGTGTAGTAGTAGTAGTAGTAGTAGTAGTAGTAGTAGTAGTAGTAGTAGTAGTAGTAGTAGTAGCAGTAGCAGTAGTAGTAGTAGTAGTAGTAGTAGCAGCAGCAGCAGCAGCAGCAGCAGCAGCAGCAGCAGCAGTAGTAGTAGTAGTAGTAGTAGTAGTAGTAGTAGTAGTAGTAGTAGTAGTAGTAGTAGTAGTAGTAGTAGTAGTAGTAGTAGTAGTAGTAGTAAGTAGTAGTAGCAGTAGTAGTAGTAGCAGCAGCAGCAGTAGCAGCAGCAGCAGCAGCAGCAGTAGTAGTAGTAGTAGTAGTAGTAGTAGTAGTAGTAGTAGTAGTAGTAGTAGTAGTAGTAGTAGTAGTAGTAGTAGTAGTAGTAGTAGTAGTAGTAGTAGTAGTAGTAGTAGGAGTAGTAGAAACGGAAAGGGAGAACAAGAAATACAGTCGCAGGTAGGGCAGAAGGAGATACACCTGGGAAGACATAGTGAGAGAGACAGACACATTCAGGCATACATTCACAGGGAGAGGCACGACAAGTTTCAGGAAGGGATACAAAAAAAGAGAGACAGACACACAGACCGAAAGCAGACAGACCGACAGACAGAGACGGCTTCAGAGACAAAGACACAGACATAGATATAAATGAACAGATACAGGGAGAAACTAGTTCTCACAGCGGCTCTGTCATCCCGTATGTAATGCATAAACCCACTGACTTTTGTGTGTAGTGCATTATTCTGGTCTCGGCCCAAACGGTCTGTGCTTGCTTTCTCCCCGTGAAACAAACGTTGTGCACTATAATAGTGTCTGCCCCCATAAATCTGGGTAAAGTTTCTCTAGACAACGGTCGACGCGCGCATAACTGTTACGCCAAAAGGGACCTAAGAAACACTTTACAAAACGTTTGCGGAAGAATATTAGGGGAAGACGGGGTAAGAAGTGCATGGGCGGGTAAGAAGCCCACCCCAATTATCTCATGAAATAAAGAAAATGTCAGTCAAATTTGCCCATGAGACGAATGCTAGACTCATGGGCAAAATGAGACTGAAATTTGCTTCATTTCATGAGATAATTGGGGTGGGCTTCTTACCCGCCCATGCGCTTTTTACCCCGTCTTCCCCTACAAGCTCTTGTCTGATTGGTGCAAAACATTGGTGGTATTTTAACCAAACTTTAATGGACCAATCAGCAACAAGAAATGTATTCACCCCCTACTACTTCCGGATAGTTCGCCGCTTGCTCGGTGTTTGGCAAGCACAACACGTTACGCGAGCTATCGGCAAACGAAGGGTGTTTCTTAGACCGTTTTTGCCGATTTGAGCGAGCGCACCGTAACGTTAGCCCTTGTGAAATGGACCCATATTTGTTCGGTGCCTCAGGCAATAGGCTGCACTACTAAACTTCCCCTTCCATTGTCGACCTCCTGAAGTGAAATAGACTAAGTGTGCATGCCTGCTCTGTGCACTTACGGTTGTTGTTGGGGTGTTTTTTTGCCAGGATGCGTAGGTCACAGTTTGTGTATGTTTATTTTTGTTGATGCTTAGCTTTGCGTTGCCTGTGTTAATTCTGCTTGTTATCTAGCCTATTTTGCGAACATAATCAAAACGATATTACAAGTCAAAATGTTCAGTGTGTGTTCATTCATATACGCTCTCGTAGGGCAATGTTTTGGGTGTCTTGCTGAAGTTACTAGACAATTCTGTTCTGTAAACAAAAAAACCATTTTCTATATCATATGATTCTTTTTAAACGTGCATAGCATACTTTATGGGTTTTAATATTATTATTTTGTTAAGTGTGGGCTTGTGAGATACTAAGAAAGGAAGCATAACTAGGGTAAAGTGCATGTTGAATGATAGATCGTATCTATACACATCTCTTTGGTAACAATTCGGGACTTTCCTGGTGTTGCACTGCCTCCGGGTATTGCCTCCAGGATCGTTCCCACCATCGTTATATCCACTAAATGTCCCATATGTGTCTGCTCCAGACCGGAGGACATCAAGCAGAATGTTATCATTGAATGATAGATAGTATGCTCGCAAGAAGAAACTCTACAACCTGTCAACCTTTTTTGCTGTCTTCACTTCATGACTAAGTGCCTAAGGCACGAAACGTTGGAGTTTTCCCTTTCACAGGTACCTTGTTTGCTTTACCCACCATATTTTACGTTGATCTCCAAAAGGTACTGCAGTCAATGTTTCATGTTATCGTAATACATAGATAGATACGAAAATAGTAATACATGCAAACCTATTAGCACTAGTAACTAACTTGCTATAGTAAAGACACACATAATCCCACTGAGTAAACCTCGCCAAGGCAGCAAGGTTGCCCGCCTCCGAGGACTTGTAACATGGCGACACAACACAGATATGGAAATAGGTCCTTCACATAAAACAACAATCCGGAAACATCTACACAGCCAGGTACAGCCGCTGCTGGTGCTGCTGCAATGGAGGTAGAAGGCATAACAACAACAGAACAAAGAGGTATAAAACAGAAGGGAGAGACAAGGGAATCTGTATTGTTAAAAAATTCGGGACTTTACTGGTGTTGCACTGCCTCTGGGCATTGCCTCCAGGATAGTTCCTACCATCTTTATATCTACTAATGTCCCGTATGTGTCTGTTCCAGACCGGAGGACGTTAACCCTTTCGCTGCCATACATTGTTTCAGCCCAAAAATACCATTAAGCTTAACTGGTTAGGGCAAAAAAACCCGAATCTGCAATATTGGGAATTCCTCTGTGACATGTATAGCATTAGGCCTATCCCTACCTCCCCAAATTAAGAAAATAGGGTTAGCAGATAACAGGCCCTTGAAGCATTTTAGTGACAGGGGTGTTAAAGCATTGTGGTGCATAAATGCAACATTAGCGTTGAAAGGGTTAAGCAGATTTACGCACAGGGGATCACTGGCGGATTAAGAAAGGTGATCCATCTGTAGACAGGGGCAGACACGGAACTGATCTGTTCAACTTCAAGTGGAACAGATTTGCATAAGCGTTGCAGTGGAGAGCTTTCAACTTCAAGTGGAACAGATTTGCATAAGCGTTGCAGTGGAGAGCTGATGGCAGAACAATGAATTTATTGTCACTGTCAGTTTGTTGTTCCTGGTATGTAATACAGAAAAAAAAGCTGTTAATAGAGGGGAACTTATATTATGATTGGGGTTTGTTGTTGGTTCTGTTTTTGTCAAATGGTGCTTATTTCTGGTAAACGGTATTATAACAGTCTAAGATCAGTATAAGATAAAATGAAACTGTCAAACGTATTGCAAACACGTTAGCATAACAATTATCCCCAAATCTTCTGCAATTGAATGTGGATGAGATGCACGTGAATACCAAAAAAAGGAGTGCACTAGGGATTTAAAGACTCTCTCTCTCTCTCTCTCTCTCTCTCTCTCTCTCTCTCTCTCTCTCTCTCTCTCTCTCTCTCTCTCTCTCAACTGCTTTGATTGAGTGTCTTATGTATTGATCAGTTGGTTGATTGATTTCATTGATTTAATTTCAATTAATTAAGTTATTATTTTTAGTTAGTTAGTTAGGTATCATTTATTTATTTGTTTATCTATATACCACTCATTCATTCTTTTTTTCCCCTTTTAATTGCTTGGTTCAACATACTTGATTGATTTTGTTTCAACTATTTAATTGAGTTATTATTTATTTGTGTTATTCATATTTATTGTTATCTTTTATTCCTCCCGTTTGTAA
>CM065690.1:46230244-46247744 GCA_017654935.2 Phymorhynchus buccinoides
CATAGGTGTTAAATTACTGTGGTGCTAAAATGCGACTTTGGCGGTGAAAGGGTTAACGGAACATAAGCGTTCGATCTGATACAGCTAAAGCTAGATAATCTGTCTGTATATGCAGAGTAAACAAAACCAACAGCCCAGAACTTTCTACAGGAATTTAAAAAATATATATATATATAATGCACTAACTTTTCAGTCCTTCTGAGTAGGGGTACGGAGCTGGCTATTCACTGAGATTTTTCTTTCATACTATTTTTATCCTTAATTTGGATACCATCTCAGTAGTTAGCCCTCCCTAGTCATGTCTATTAGGTCTTGAAATTAAAATTTCAGAACATTATTATTTTGTTCATTTTACATAAGATTTTCATAAGATTTTTACTATTTCTGGTTTAACTTTGTGCTGGTTTGCTTTTATTATGGATTTTCGATTTGATGCAAAGAGGACACCATTCTCTTGTAGAATGTCTTTTTTGCTCGGGTTGGCATCCACTGGACAGTCAAATTGCAGGCCGATCATGCAAACTGATGAGACCTTCTCTTAGGTCGAAACAGCTGTCTTTGCATAAGGCACTGTCCATTGGGAGAAAAAGTAAATCAGTATAATTTTTTTTTTTTTTTGAACACGGAACATTACTTAAAGTTAACGTTAACTGGTTTTGTTTCTGAGGTTCACAAATAAAGACATTGGACACATAAAAGCTTTATCAAAGCAAACCATATATATATATATATATATATATATATATAGTTTGCTTTGATAATATATAGTTTGCTATTCTCTTATGTCATAGGTAAACCCCTTGTAAAGCTAGTTTTTGGAAAACTAGTGGATTCTTTGGAGGAGATGATTTTTTTACAAATAGGTACATTTTAACGTCGTTAACTTATATTTTCTGTAACAAATGGATGTACGAGTGTGGGCGTTGACGGCCCGGTTGTTTCGTTTTATTTGCGCCTTTGACAACCGGTTGTTCGTGTTCATTCGCGCATCATCTCTGCGCATGCACATACTTTTCCACTTCCGGCGATTGCACACACAACAAGGCCTAGGCCTAGAGATCACGCCTTACCTCATAATCAAGACGACGTACCTAACATTTAGCCCACATTCATTTCAGTCTTGAACAAAATATAACGAAGCGAAAATAAAATATTAGGACTAAAGTATCTTACAGAAATGTAGATGATGTGGAACAAGTTTCAACAATCAGTTTAAAACAGTATCAGATCAGGAGTATGGCCTTAAGAATTCCGCAACTTCAATTATTAATTTTCTAAGAGGCTTAGACCTTCAGGTGTCCGTAGACCCCCCTTACCCTGGCGGGGTGGGTGGGGGGTGGGAGTGGGGGGTGGGGGGGGGGGGGGGGATTGGTCACTATGTTTTTTCTGAAAGCTTGGACAATATGCTTTTCAATTTTACTTTGTTTGCCAAAAATAAAAATAGGTCTCCACTATGTTACATGCGCATACATAAACATACATATAATTACATTTTAAAGAAAGAGGGAAAGGGGTAGGGGTAATTTAATGCACAGAAATAATTTAATTGACACAGTCAAATACAAATTCATTCTGTTTTCAGATGCACAAGTGTCTACATAACAGTATTATAGTCATTAAAATCAGACGTGAGCCTTGAAGGCTTTGCCTCTTGTTTAAATATAATTTGAATTGCTGCTAATTTATGTTGATTCGTTTATTTGATAATGAAGTCTATTTTGCATGTTTGAGTTGATCATTGTGATGTTAAACTGCTTAAAGGAATGTTGTCTTGTTTGTAATATATATTATGGAAGAAGAGAACCTTCACTGTAAGAGGGGGGTGGGGGAAGAAAGAAGAAAAAAAACCAAGGGCATCGCCGAGCGGCAGATATGTCCTTTGCCGGTTACGCCCTGTACATGCCCCGCCCTGTACCTCCCTTCCTCGTCACATCTTAGGTCCTCGTTCTCCTTGTGACCTTTGGGTGATGCACCTACACACCCTTGACTGGGCGCAAATCGTTTTCCGGGATGCACACCCTTGACACTGAGACATGTCTGCCGCTTGGCGACATTTAAGCCCCACGTGGCACATTTTGTGCTAGGATGTCTTTTACTTTTAGTATTAGACCCCCTCCTTTACCGGGATGAACACCCTTAATTAGTGGGCTGTACACCTTTAACTCGGAGACATGTCTGCCGCTCGGCGACATTAAAATCCCACGTGGCATAATTTGTACTGCAATGTCTTCTACTCTTCGTTTTACACACCCACACAAAATTTGGAGTGATTCTATACAGTATGTCACGAGAAATAGGAGGGTGAAGAAAAACGGAAACATGTCTGTCGCTCGGCGACTTTGTACTTCCGAGGGATAATTTATATACGAATGTGTTATACTCTTAGTGCCACATCCTCACACAAGATTTGAAGGGATTCTGTCTTCTAGTTCACGAGATACAGCTTGGACAAGAAATATATAGCGCAAAGAAGGAAGTTTCGGTTTTCAAGGACACACTTCAAGGTCAAGATCAGTATGGCGATAATTTATGCTCGGATGTTTTCTACTCTAGGCTATACAGTGCCACACACAATCTGAAGCGCTTCTGTGAAGTACAAATGTGGAAAATATGGCTTAAAACCCAATGTTTAGACCCCTACCACCTTCAAGGCGCACCGATCTCCCGGGCCTTGACCTTGACCGTGATCGGTATGCCATCATCAGAACGGACATAAGCCAACGTACCTCCTTGCCAAATCTGAAGACTCTAATACCAACGGTGTGGAAGTTATGGCCCCTTAAATATTTTCGGTTTTCAAGGTCATACGCCAAGGTCAAGGTCAGGACGGCAACATGTTTTGGGCGGATGCCTTCCTCTCATGGTGACACACCAGCACACAAAATTAGAAGCGATTCGGTCAAGCGGTACGGGAGATATCCTTGGGACAGACAGGGGAAAAAAATAAGTTACATACTGAACGAAAACATACTCCTTTGCGATCTACTTTGTAGATCGGCAAAGGATAAAAAGAACACTATCTGTTCCGGATTCGTGTACTGCATTGCGTGCACTGCCCACGTACATCCACCCCCCTTGCGCGTCGCGAAGAAGCGGTAAGAAGCCATTGCAGATTATCTGTCCCTGATCATCATTCATCACAAGAGGTCGCGCACGATTCAGTACATAAGATTACCACCCTTGATCTTCGCCAAGATCGTTTTCAGATTGTGGCGGTACCATAGCCGATGAGGTTTAACAGCGGCGTGGTTACTGCTACACCTATCTGTATTGTTAACAAATCGGGACTTTAGTGGTGTTGCATTGCCTCCAGGATCGTTCCCACCATCTTTATATATGCTAATGTCTCATATGTGTTTGTTTCAGACCGGAGGACGTTAAACGGATTTTCACACTCTTCGCCAAGAAATAGGCCGTGCACACACATAAGCGGAGATTCTGTTCGGAAATCCCATGCGCAATCCGTATATAAGTAAAATAAATTTACGGATATGGGGAAATTCGGACACGTGCGCAAATATGTTTCCTTCTTCTTTGTTTTACTTATTTGCGGATTGCGCACGGGTTTCTGCACGGAATCTCCGCATATGTGTGTACACGGCCTTAGTATAAATCCCCAGTAGCTAGGAGTATGTCCATTGGACGCTAATCTGCACTTCTTCCGTGTATGTCTATCTTAACCAAGCTGATTTCTCAAAAAAACTTTTTAAGCATAATGAGCTTGCTTTTTTTTCCTTCTTCTAGAATTGCCCTAATTTCTGGAAATTTTCTTTCTAAGCCGTAAACGGTGGCCATCTTCTTCTTCTTTTTATATTTAACATACGTTTGTATCAGGGATTGTACCAATGGATTGTATCAATGGATTGTACCAATGGATTGTACCAATGGATTGTACAATGGATCAGGGATTGTACCAATGGATTGTATCAATGGATCAGGGATTGTACCAATGGATTGTACCAATGGATCATGGATTGTACCAATGGATTGTATCAATGGATTGTACCAATGGATTGTACCAATGGATTGTACAATGGATCAGGGATTGTACCAATGGATTGTATCAATGGATCAGGGATTGTACCAATGGATTGTACCAATGGATTGTACCAATGGATTGTACCAATGGATTGTACCAATGGATTGTACCAATGGATTGTACCAATGGATTGTACCAATGGATTGTACCAATGGATTGTACCAATGGATTGTACCAATGGATTGTACCAATGGATTGTACCAATGGATTGTACCAATGGATTGTACCAATGGATTGTACCAATGGATCAGGGATTGTACCAATGGATTGTACCAATGGATCAGGGATTGTACCAATGGATTGTACCAATGGATCAGGGATTGTACCAATGGATTGTACCAATGGATTGTACCAATGGATTGTACCAATGGATTGTACCAATGGATTGTACCAATGGATTGTACCAATGGATTGTACCAATGGATTGTACCAATGGATTGTACCAATGGATCATGGATTGTACCAATGGATTGTACCAATGGATTGTACCAATGGATTGTACCAATGGATCATGGATTGTACCAATGGATTGTACCAATGGATCATGGATTGTACCAATGGATTGTACCAATGGATTGTACCAATGGATTGTACCAATGGATTGTACCAATGGATCATGGATTGTACCAATGGATTGTACCAATGGATCAGGGATTGTACCAATGGATTGTACCAATGGATCAGGGATTGTACCAATGGATTGTACCAATGGATCAGGGATTGTACCAATGGATTGTACCAATGGATCAGGGATTGTACCAATGGATTGTACCAATGGATTGTATCAATGGATCAGGGATTGTACCAATGGATTGTACCAATGGATCAGGGATTGTACCAATGGATTGTACCAATGGATTGTACCAATGGATCAGGGATTGTACCAATGGATTGTACCAATGGATCATGGATTGTACCAATGGATTGTACCAATGGATTGTACCAATGGATCCAATGGATTGTACCAATGGATTGTACCAATGGATTGTACCAATGGATTGTACCAATGGATTGTACCAATGGATTGTACCAATGGATTGTACCAATGGATTGTACCAATGGATTGTACCAATGGATTGTACCAATGGATTGTACCAATGGATTGTACCAATGGATCAGGGATTGTACCAATGGATTGTACCAATGGATTGTACCAATGGATTGTACCAATGGATCAGAGATTAGATTATTCATTTTTGTTGTTGTTGTTGAGATGAGATGAAGCTGTTCGATGACATCGTCACTCATTACTCTTGCTCCTCTGTTCCAGACATATTTTGGAATAATTTGAGGTGAGGAAATGTGTACAAGAAATCCTGCCGTGTGTCCAAATATCTGTAGCTTCTTTGTGCTTCTGTGTCATTTGGACTTTTAGGTTTATGAACGACCTGCTTAGGTGGAGTTGTGGTACTTAGCGCTTGATACCAGGTGGCGTTCAATTTGATTTCAGTTCCGTAGCATGTCTAAGTCAGTCGCACTTTCTGTCTGAATGTCTGTCTGTGTGTCTACGTCTCTATTTTTATCTATGCCTTTCTCTGTCTCTCTCTCTCTCTCTCTCTCTCTCTCTCTCTCTCTCTCTCTCTCTCTCTCTCTCTCTCTCTCTCTCTCTCTCTCTCTCTCTCTCTCTCTCTCTCTCTCTCTCTCTCTCTCTCTCTCTCTCTCTCTAGTACAGATTGGAAGAATAGGCATTGCCTGAAATCTATATCCTTGGAAAATAAAGTTTAAGTTTTCAAGTGTTCAAGTTTTTTCTCTCTCTCTCTCTCTCTCTCTCTCTCTCTCTCTCTCTCTCTCTCTCTCTCTCTCTCTCTCTCTCTCTCTCTCTCTCTCTCTCTCTCTCTCTCTCTCTCTCTCTCTCTCTCTCTCTCTCTCTCTCTCTCTCTCTCTCTCTCTCTCTCTCTCTCTCTCTCTCTCTCTCTCTCTCTCTCTCTCTCTCTCTCTCTCTCTCTCTCTCTCTCTCTCTCTGAACAGAAGTGCTGTTCGCCAGTCGTTAAAATCTTTACATAAAGGCAATACTGAAGAAGGGGAATATAATGCGCTTAGAAATGACTATAAAGATTTACTGAGAGAAAAGAAAGCTTCGCATAGACAAACTGTCCTTGACTCTTTACACAATGTTAACGACCCTAATACCTTTTGGAAGAATGTGAAATCTGTTACTTCAAAAAATACAATTAATAACTATATAGAAAAAGAACGGTGGTACCAACATTTTTATCATGTTTTCAATGCTTCTGTTGACAATCCTATAGGCAATTTTGCTAACCAGAATACGATGCCGCCTGACCATCACACCGACAACACTGATACAGACTTTAAAGACAATGACCTAAATGAACCCCAAGACGATGACACAGACGCAGAGGGTGGTGCTGATATCAGTAGTCTCGAATGTGACATAACTGAAGAAGAAGTGCATGCAGCTATTCGTAACTTAAAAAATGGAAAGGCTGCCGGACCCGATCAGATAATTGGTGAATTTCTTAAACACTCCGCTGCCCACACAGTCCCATTTCTAGTAAAATATTTTAATAAACTATTTTCTTCTGGTACGTACCCTAAAGACTGGTGTGATGCAATTATACAACCCATTTATAAAAAAGGTGACCCAGAAAACCCTGATAACTATAGAGGTATCTCCCTCCTTAGCATATGTAGCAAGCTGTATAGTTATATTTTAAACAAAAGATTAACTCTGTGGATTGAAAACAACAACTTAACAAATGAAAGTCAAGCTGGATTCCGTAAGGGCTACAGTACAATTGATCACCTATTCACTATAATGGCTTTGATTCAGAAACAATTATTGTACCATCGGAAGTTATATGTCGCGTTTATTGATTTAAAAAAGGCCTTTGATTCCGTTGATAGAACTAAACTTTGGGAAATGTTGAAGAAAAATGGTATAAAATGGAAAATGTATAATGTTATTACAAGCATGTATAAAATCGTTAAAGCAAGGGTGCGTACTACTGGAGATCTAACGGAGTCATTTATGTGCACCAGAGGTGTAAAACAGGGAGGAATATGTAGCCCCACACTATGTTCTCTATTTATTAACGAATTGGCAAATGATATTATCCAATATGGCAGACATGGCATACAGTTGATTCCTGATTTTCTAGAAGTTCTGATCTTAATGTTTGCAGATGATGTTATCTTAGTTTCTGATTCTGTTGTAGGCCTCCAAAATCAGCTTAATATTTTATACTATACTGCATGTCGTTTGGATCTTGTAGTTAACATGAACAAATCTAACATTGTTGTTTTTAGAAATGGGGGCCATCTTGCGGCTTTGGAAACTTGGATGTATGGAGAAACTTGTGTAAAAGTAGTAAATGCTTACAAGTACTTAGGGATATTTGTGTCTACCCGGTTAACATTTAGTCATGCATTGAATGATCTTTCTAACCGTGCAAAAAGGGGGGTTATTGGTATTCTTAAACTATTATGGACACTTGGTGAGAGATCTCCATATATATTTTTCAAACTCTTTGACGCATAGATTCAACCTATGTTAACATATGGCGCTGAATTATGGAGCCTATCATCAAATCTAAGTCATATAGAAAAGATTCATCTGTTTGCTATGAAGAGATTTCTTAATGTCAGTATAAGAACACCAAACACTTTGATTTATGGTGAGCTGGGAAGGTATCCTTTGTTTATTAATTGTTTCATAAAAGGTATAACATTTTGGTTTTGCGTTTAATTAAGATGTCGCCTCATAGACTGCCATATAAAGCTTACAGAATGTTATTGTACATACATGAGCAAAATAGAAACACCTGGGCATCATCTGTATGTTTTGTTCTATATAAATATGGTTTTGATGAAGTTTGGACTAATCAGGGAGTGGGCGATGAACGAGCTTTTTTGACTTTATTTAAAGAAAGGTTAATTGAATCATATGTTTATGAATGGACAAATGAAATGTCCTGTAAAGAACGGTTTACTATCTTTTCCACTTTCAAATCATCCTTTTCGTTGTCCCTCTATCTGTCTGAACTGAAACAGGTCAAAGCAAGAAATAGCTTGATCAGATTGAGACTTGGTGTGTCTCCTCTGAAGATACACAGGCTGCGCTTTTCAACTCGTAATCCAGACTACTCATGCCCCTTTTGTAGAAATGAAACAGAGACTGAGGTACATTTTGTTTTAAAATGCTCTAAATATTCAGGAATTCGTGAACAGTATATACCAAGAACATATTATAACCGACCATCTAGTTTTAAGCTTTCTCTACTTCTAGCCTCGAATCATAAATCGACGATGATGCGCTTGGCATCCTATTTGTATAAAGCATTTCAAATTCGTAATCCATAAAATGTTTGCTGGTGTTGATGAATACTTCAAAACTACGTGTTTGTATGTGTCTGAGGATAACGTGTCAGTTTGTATTTGCCTATGTATTCGCTTCCTATTTTTCAATTTGATATTTCTATGTGTTTTTGTGTGTGATTGATATAGTTGTCCTCACTATCGATTTAATAGAATACTCGCTATTTGAGTATAATATGTTCACAGTGTATTCATGTTCAAACACTATGAATTTGGTTAACATTAACGGCTGTTATGCTTAATTAACACTTGAAATTATTTTGTTTGCTTGTACTTGCCCATCGAAATGGGCCTGTGGCCTAATCGATTAAAAAATTCAGACTCAGACTCAGACTCAGACTCTCTCTCTGTCTGTCTGTCTGTCTGTCTGTCTCTCTCTCTCTCTCTCTCTCTCTCTCTCTCTCTCTCTCTCTCTCTCTCTCTCTCTCTCTCTCTCTCTCTCTCTCTCTCTCTCTCGCTCGCGTAAAGTAGACTTTGCTTTCAATTTGACCAACGAAAGTAAAATAAGACACCAGATTTATTCCACGTCAGACCACCAGAATCGCTCATTTGCTTGGAAAAGGTCAATATACACGTTGTTCGTTTCCACTCTTTCCCAATGGCACCGCAGTGACAGCCAGTCATTAGATCACTTGGATATCACGATGTTGCCTTGGGGAAAGAGTGAAATTTTTTTACGTGTACAGAGACCTTATATTAACGTGTTTATAGCAGAGAGCTCACTCATACGAAGGCACACCCAATATGCAAAACACACACACAATTTCGTTACCGATAAAACATCTACTTTATTTCCGATGAACACTCATCACAAATGGTTTCCAAACACAATATGAAATGCTAAACATGATACACATTACACGCCAAACACGGAGATTACGGACAACTCGCACATTGTTAATCCAGTCAATAAGTTAACGAGGTGTTTACAATATTCAGTTAATGGAGTGATGTATTATATTAAAAAAATAATGGAGTGATGATTATATTTGAAGGTATTGAAGTGGTTGTGGGATTCAAGCATACTGGTAGTATATGCTGACTGGGGCTAAATGAGTAAAATGTACATTCAAAGGAATGACATAAATGAATGACTGGCTTCTTCTTCTTCGATCGCTCAGTTTCCTATCTATTATGAGCGCAGATGCGTCATGCTGCCGTTATGCGCCTAACTAAGAAATAGGCCCAGCATGTCCGACTTCGGCTGGAGGAAATCGTTTTTGAAAGTGTTTATTGAAAACAAGAAAGGCAGGGTAATGGACCGGTAAGGCAGAAAGATAGTAGATGACAGTAGGGAAAGGGAAAAGGCAGAGTCAAAGAGAGTGACAGGTTAGAGGAAGGTACAAGCACAGAACCTCCAGAAGGTGGGGGAACTATTAATACAAAAAAGCCCCGGTATCCCTACGGGGGTGAATGAATGTAAAATTTAACATGATGAATAATTATGTTACTTAAACATGACAACAAAATTGATGGGCACCTACCATCGGAAGGCTGAAACGCTTGATGATGAAACAGAGAGAGAAAGAGGGGGGGAGGGAGGGAGACAGACAGACAGACAGAGAGACACACATAGGCACAGAGACAGAGGGAGACAGAAAACGAAAACGAATACGAACACGAAATTTTATTTAACCAGGGAACATGAGATAAGCAAGTTACATGGGTTTTTTCTCCACCCAGCCCTGGGGGAAAAATAAAGTAAATAAAACAAAAAAGCTAAATTATGTACATGCAGAAATGAAAAGGAAAGAGGGGGGGGGGGGGGAGCAGGAGGGGAGAGGCATAGAGGGGGGGGGGGGGGGTAAGGATCTGGAAATTTGGGAATTTAAAGTGCAGGCAAAAAAAATAAAAATGTCACGTCATGCAAACATAAAATCAGCAAAGGATAACAGAGAGAGAGAGAGAGAGAGAGAGAGAGAGAGAGAGAGAGAGAGAGAGAGAGAGAGAGAGAGAGAGAGAGAGAGAGAGAGAGAGAGAGAGAGAGAGAGAGAAGGGTGGGGGAAATAGATGAAATGTGGCATACCATTATGACGTGAACCACATACAATGACCATGGCCAAATATAAAGTGTGGAATACAACGGTACACAACCCGAGCCAAGTAAACTCAACATACACAACTTTTTTGTTATCAACAATATTTGATCACAAGTGAAAACAACAGAATGAAACGGTATGCCCATTCACAACTTACCGGTATGTACATGGGTTCCCAACAACGATACTGATAATGCAAAGTGATACCTACACTAATAACTTGAGGAGAACATCTTTAGTGTTGTCTGATTCCGTTCCTGATAACCCGTAGTGTGGATTATTTCCTGTTTGTTCTGAAATATCAATCAACAGACAAACAAAAAACATAGCAAACACAAGGTCAGCATGGCGATAATTTATGCTCGAATGCTTTCTACTCTAGGTTATACAGTAACCTAGTAATACAGTAACCTTATATACAGTATACTAGTATGCAGTAACCTAATTCAGGTTACACAATCTCAAGCGCTACTGTCAATTACAAATGTGGAAAATATGGCTGAAAACCCAATTTTTAGACCCCTACCACTTTCAAGGCCTACCGATCTCCCCGACCTTGACGTTGACCTTGCTCGGTATGCCATCAACAAAACGGCCATAAGTCAAAGTACCTACGTGCCAAATCTGAAGACTCTAAGACCAACGGTGTGGAAGTTATGGCTCCTTAAATATTTTCGGTGTTCAAGGTCATACGACAAGGTCAAGGTAACGACGGCAATAGTGTATGAGCGAATGCCTTCCGCTCATGGTGACACACCACCACACAAAATTTGAAGCGATTCGGTCAAACGGTTCGGGAGATATCCTTGGGACAGACATAAAAAATAAATTAAAAAAAACAAAAACAAAAAAACAACAACAAACAAACAACAAAGAAACATACACGAACGAAAACAAACTCCTTTGCGATCGTAGATCGACAAAGGACAATAAAGGCAAGTAAATTTGCTTTGCGCGTTTGTGGTTTTTTTTTTAACTTAGTAGAAGACTAGCTGAACCATTTGACCTGGTTTTTATTACGACCAGTTCAATAGTTTATGCCCTGACGATAATAATTATTATATATGCATATATACAGACACACAGACAGAGAGAGAGAGAGAGAGAGAGAGAGAGAGAGAGAGAGAGAGAGAGAGAGAGAGAGAGAGAGAGAGAGAGAGAGAGAGAGAGAGAGAGAGAGAGAGAGAGAGAGAGAGAGAGAGAGAGAGAGAGAGAGAGAGAGAGAGAGAGAGAGAGAGAGAGAGAGAGAGAGAGAGAGTCAAACATTAAAAAAATCACAGGAAACGTGTAAACATTATTAAAATAACATATATTAAAAATATATAAATGCACAAAACATGAATTAAACATGTCAAAAGTTATTGCAACAAAATTATTATTATTATTATTATTATTATTATTATTATTATTATTATTATTATTTTTATAAACATTATTATTATTTTATAACTTACTAAAATAAAACTACAACAAAGTCTTACTCGTCTCTAAAAAAAAAGAAAAGATTTGAAGCACTCAATAAATAAATAGGAGAAAATGGAAGGGGGAGAGAGAGAGAGAGAGAGAGAGAGAGAGAGAGAGAGAGAGAGAGAGAGAGAGAGAGAGAGAGAGAGAGAGAGAGAGAGAGAGAGAGAGAGAGAGAGAGAGAGAGAGGGGGGGGGGGGGGGGGGGGGCTGGGTGGTCGATGACAGAGAAACTGGACCAGGCGAAAACTTTTTTTTTTTTTTTAATCGAAAAAAAAAATCAATAAATTAATCAAAGCGGAAGATAAAGTGGTTAAATATCACTAATACAGATTAAACAACAGGCTTTCATACATATAAATAGCAAAACCGTACAGAAACAAAAACCCAAAAGGTATTATTAATACATTCGTAAAGCCAAAATCACTTGCTTTTTTCACAACGCATTTAAAAGTCGAGGTCATAGCAGTATGGAAAACAAACATAAAAAATGTTGTGCAACAATAGAAATGAACGAATAAATAACACCATATCGAGTGTACAAACGATGTTAAGGACCCACCAGGTCCGTGAGTGAAAATCACGGGTTTCATGTGTTTCCCTCTCTCGCTGGTAAGAAATCTTATTTTGACCAAGTTTGGCTCCCATACAAGTTTCCTCATGCACGAAAACGAGACATCACTTTAAAGAGCAGCCTCGATCGTATATGAGGAAAGTCTGTATGTGGGCCACACCGACCCAGAAAAAAAATAAAGGGACTTAATCCAGCCGGATCAGTGGGTCTTTACGATGACAAGAATATCCTTCCGTGAAACAAACTGACGAAACTGAAAGGACCAAAATGAACATTTGACATCAATAACAAACAGATGGATCACATTGTACAACCAATAATTGTGACAATGACTGACAGGTTTGACGACACACCTGCTTTCAAGACATCGGATCACATTGTACAACCAATAATTGTGACAATGACTGACAGGTTTGACGACACACCTGCTTTCAAGACATCGGATCACATTGTACAGCCAATAATTGTGATAATGACTGACAGGTTTGACGAAACACCTGCTTTCAAGACATCGGATCACATTGTACAATCAATAATTGTGATAATGACTGACAGATTTGACGAAACACCCACTTTCAAGACATCGGAGCACATTGTACAACCAATAATTGTAATAATGACTGACAGATTTGACGAAACACCCGCTTTCAAGACATCGGATCACATTGTACAACCAATAGAATATTGTGATAATGATTGACAGATTTGACGAAACACCTGCTTTCAAGACATCGGATCACACTGTACAACCAATAATTGTGATAATGACTGACAGATTTGACGAAACACCCGCTTTCAAGACATCAGATCACATTGTACAACCAATAATATTGTGATAATGATTGACAGATTTGACGAAACACCTGCTTTCAAGACATCGGATCACACTGTACAACCAATAGTTGTGATAATGACTGACATCATTTGACAAAACACCCGCTTTCAAGACATCGAACAAAATGTGTATAATGAAATTACAGCAAAGGCATACAAATGACAATTGTTTCCCCTTTGACAACTTGACTTGACTTGACTTATTCCCTCTGACTCCTCGTGGAGCATAGGGCCTCGGAAACAGTTCTCCAGCGGACGCGGTTTGGGGGGCAGCTTTCTTCAGTTCCCTCCCAGGACAGGCCGCAGTTCTTCATGTCCTCCTCACAGGATCGCCTCCACCCTTTGACAACGGAGATCAGATTTAGCTGCTCCCAGTTTGAAACGCGTAAACGGAGTCAAATCACTATATAATATTGATTGAAAACTAACAAAATCCAACACTGACAACGTCTTCCTGAAACTAGCTGTACTCCTCAGCCTCGTTTTTGCTCCTGTGACCTTTGACCGCCTAGGTGATTAATAAAAGTGAATGGCATTGCAGCTAGTGGGAATCTAGGTGTCTAGAGGCTTACTTCCATGAGTCTCCCCCATTGAGGATACCGGGTGGGTCTTTCATACAAAATAGTTCCCCCACCTTCTGGAAGTTGTGTGCTTGTAACTAGTTGTTTAGAGGCTAACTTCCACGAGTCTCTCCCATTGAGGATACCGGGTGGGTCTTTCGTACAAAATAGTTCCCCTACCTTCTGGAAGTTGTGTGCTTGTAACTAGGTGTTTAGAGGCTTACTTCCACGAGTCTCTCCCATTGAGTATACCGGGGGGGTGTCTTTCGTACAAATTAGTTCCACCACCTTCAGGAAGTTATGTGCTTGTAACTTCCTTTAATCAGTCATTCTCTTTTACTCTGCCTTATGCCTTCGCTTTCTGTTATCTACTATCTTTCTGACTTATTGGTCCATTCTCCTGCCTTTTAAACAAACCTTCCAATTTGTTTTTTTCCTTTGATCTAGCTCTTCTGAAATCGAAAAGTGTCGGCAAAAGAATGAGAAGAAGAGGCTTACTCTTATTTCTGCTATTTGATGAAAATTAACTTATCTTCATACATAAGCCTCGACCTACTCTCTCTCTCTCTCTCTCTCTCTCTCTCTCTCTCTCTCTCTCTCTCCTCTCTCTCATCCTCTCTCTCTCTCTCTCTCTCTCTCTCTCTCTCTCTCTCTCTCTCTCTCTCTCTCTCTCTCTCTCTCTCTCTCTCTCTCTCTCTCTCTCTCTCTCTCTCTCTCTCTCTCTCTCTCTCTCTCTCTCTCTCTCTCTCTCTCTCTCTCTCTCTCTCTCTCTCTCTCTCTCTCTCTCTCTCTCTCTCTCTCTGAAAATTGATATGAGCTCCTGTGCTTACGTCATTAAACATTTGTCAATTGTCTCTCTCTGAAGATCAAAACAAAATGACAATCTTCAACACATAGGTCCAGTATTTCATTCAGTAAAGAGAATATATTATTATGATGGATGTTAGAGTAACTGTTTTGAAGCAGTTATCATCGACATATTACTGACATCAATGCGCTTGTGTCCCAAAAACCGAACAGCTACAAATACACATATAGAAAATTGTAAGAGGATATCACATGGGACATAACACAATTAAAATGAAGTATGTCACTTAGACGAAATGAGCTACAAAGATAACATATTCAAACCACCGAAAGCGTGTTACAATTGACATCAACACATCTGTGTTTATACTATGAGAAAACGTAACATCACTGTAGTGCGCAAGAAACGACATCAATCCTACCAGCATTATTATGTATATAGTGATCACACTTGTTTCGTCACAATCACAAACGAAATTCACATTTTAAGATATTAAAATTATACGCATAATGTTGTTTATATATACAAAGTTAATCTGGCCTTTAAAATGAGTATTAGGAAACAGGCAGACACCTGATTTAAAGACCCACCAGATCACGTGTCAAGATCACGGGTGTCACGTGTTTTCCCTCTTATAGCGGGCAAGAAATCTTGTTTTGACCAGTTTGACTCCCATACAAAAGCCCCCAAATTCAAAACGAAACATCATGTTAAAGAGCAGCCTCAATTTGAAGTCAGGGGCATTTGTATGTAGGTCACAGTTACCCAGATAAAAACAAGGACGTAATCGTGGTGGGTCAGTGTGTCTTTAAAAGTTGCGAGTTTAATAACGACTCGTGTCTGAAAATAAAAGCAATTTATTATTATGATGCGTTATTGGTATCCATTGAAATAAAATGTTCAGCTCAGTGCACATACCCATAGCCGACCTTGCCCTTACAAGCCATACACTGCGAAGGTCTAGTCATTTATGATTCCTGTTGCTAGCAGCAAGTGTGCATAACAGGATTATTAACTGGATATTTCGATGGCTTGGAGTCAAAGCGGACTATCTTTAGATAGCCCATTGACGTATTATTGAACTTATTGCGAAAACTAATAACTTGTATAAAAACAATACTGCAGAAATATAAAAAGCATAATCCCAATTTAATATTATTTGTAGTCTTTTTTAATACAAGTTCTTAGGCTTTGCAATATCATCAATAATAAGTCAATGGACTACCTAAAGATAGTCTGTTTTGACTCTAAGCCATCGATTTGTAACAAATGTCCACCAAAAGTTAAACGCAATATGAAAACTCACTCTTGACATGGTGGAGCAAAAACATGTCCCAAAAGAGTATTTCTTTCACAATATATCACATTTAAAGGAACATAATTATCCGCAAAATGGCTTCGGAGAAGTGATATTATCATGAATTATCACATGTGAACATGAAATAATTATCAACATCATTACGATTGTAATCATTTGACTTAGCGCAAATTCCCCCACTACTATGTCGAATATTTACTGAACATTTTAAAATGAACGGGAGTGCATTTCAAAACTTAAAACAAAATTATGATTGGTAATTTACACGCTTTCTTTGAAGACAATGCAACATGGCATGAAACAGTGTATTCACTTGGTAATGAACAATAACAAGAAAACACAATAATAAGAGCATAGAAACATATTTATATTAACCGAAATAATAATAACAACAAAAATATATGGCCAAACATGGAACACAAAAAAAGAAAGAAAAAGCTTGGTTTCAGCAGACAAAAGACAAAAAAGAATAAAGAAGAAATAAAAAGGGAAGAAAGTACAGAATGTATAACAAAGGGGATATAACAATAGGCTATAAATATAGGCCTCATGCAAGAAACAGAGAAAATACAAGTTATGATAAAACAATCAACATAAAAGGGCAGAATAACACGTGTCAGTATAGGTCTGTGTACACATTATTCACGAGATATTTCTATTTCCCCATGGCAACACAGTGATAGCCCACTCTTAATATGACTTACAGCTCACTGTGTTGCCATGGGGAAATAGAAACAGCTTGTGAATAGTGGTAACGTGTACTAAGACCTTAAACACTAATTTAGCACAACTCCACACGATGTTCCGTGCTTGCATCGCCACTGATCGCAATCCATTGAATCGTCCCACAATTCCTAACAATTATGGTCAACCCTGTTCATGAAGCTTCCGATAACCATTTCGAAGACATCTTACATCTTAGGAAAAGAAGGAAGTGAGAATTTAAATAGTGTTAAACCCTTTCACCGCCAATGTCACATTTTTGCACCACAACATCATGTCATTAAAACACTTGAAGAAATCAAGGTCTGTTATTCAATGATAATGCGTTCCTAAATGTGGGTAGTAAAGATTGACCCTATTCTAAATGTGTCACAGAGAAATCCCACAATATTGCAGACGAAATCTTTTCTGTAGCCAAGTATGTGTAATGGACATTTTTGGCTCAAAGATGGCTGGCGGTGAAAGGGTTAAACATCAAACTTTTTTAAAAATATATTCCAAGCTGATTTTGTTAATGAAGGTCAATATTGCACACCTGTCACCAAATACAAAACAGTTAGAAACAGAGCTTTCCGTTTCCAAGCACCACACATCTGGAACAACCTCCCTTCCTCTCTCCGCAGCTCTCCATCTTTGTCTTCTTTCAAAACTGGCCTGAAAACTGTTCTCTTCAAAAAATACCTCTGTTGATCTCCTGTGTCTTCTCCCCTTCAGCTCACCCTCTGTGAGTAGTTGCTGAGTTGGACTATGTGTGAGTGCAGTGCGATAATGGGCTAATTGTTTTGTTCATGGATTTTTGTATGG
>CM065690.1:46252744-46255244 GCA_017654935.2 Phymorhynchus buccinoides
CCAATAATAACCAAGTATCAATCATTCACGAAACGATGGAAATCATCATTTCAACCAGTGCAGATGCCCGTCCAATAATAACCAAGTATCAATCATTCACGAAACGATGGAAATCATCATTTCAACCAGTGCAGATGCCCGTCCAATAATAACCAAGTATCAATCATTCACGAAACGATGGAAATCATCATTTCAACTAGTGCAGATGCCCGTCCAATAATAACCAAGTATCAATCATTCACGAAACGATGGAAATCATCATTTCAACCAGTGTAGATACTCAACTGTGCCATAAAAAAAAAAAAAGACGAGTTCACGAAAACAAAACAAAACGAAAAAAGAAACCGCAATTACATGAATAATAATTTATGACAAAAACGTCACCCACTGCTATATTTCTACTTACCCACGCATTAAATATACCAGCTAAGCAAGGACTTGATTTGATTAACCCATTAATTAAGTGACATGGTTAACCTATTAATCGGTTGTCAGGGTCATCTATATTGCGTCAACATATAAACACATATTTGACGCGGCAGATCATGCAGTTAATGAGGAGGTTAATTAACGAAACGCATTTGTCAAAGTACGTGATCAACCATTAGATTCACCTATGCACTATTGATTAACATTGCATTTTCAGGGAAGCAGATGTTTAGTGGTTCGTTAATTAAGTAATCGGTCCCATTGTGCGCAAATGCGTTTGTGCCACAAGGACACAAACCACGCGTGTGCATGCAGAGAGAGAGAGAGAGAGAGAGAGAGAGAGAGAGAGAGAGAGAGAGAGAGAGAGAGAGAGAGAGAGAGAGAGAGAGAGAGAGAGAGAGAGAGAGAGAGAGAGAGAGAGAGAGAGAGAGAGAGAGAGAGAGAGAGAGAGAGAGAGAGAGAGAGAGAGAGAGAGAGAGAGAGAGAGAGAGAGAGAGAGAGAGAGAGAGAGAGAGAGAGAGAGAGAGAGAGAGAGAGAGAGAGAGAGAGAGAGAGAGAGAGAGAGAGAGAGAGAGAGAGAGAGAGAAACTTGAAAACTTACAAACTTAAACTGTATACATATATAATACTAACACAGAACACAAACATGGCAAGGCATACTATTACACAAAGGTAGCAAAGCAGTTGATATTATGAAACATTGATAGGCTGAAATATGGGTTTATAAAACTTGCATAATTTTTTAATACTCGCGCGTGCATACAAGCATGCAACCATACTTACACACTAGCGCGCATGTATATAAAGGAAACATACATTATAGAACAGGGCAAATCAATGCATCATAGGGTATGTAACAGGTAACAATTTGCATTAAATTGAGGACACAATTTATAACATATATTAGGCACATTGTAGGCGAATAGTAAACAAATAGAATGAAATGAATAAAATGAACTGAATATATACTAACATCGTCATAAGCATTTAGCATATCAGGAGATATGACCTGGGGGGGGGGGGGGGGGTGTGAGATTAAAGAGGGTCGAATGTTAGTGTCTGTCGAACAAGAGAGAGAGAGAGAGAGAGAGAGAGAGAGAGAGAGAGAGAGAGAGAGAGAGAGAGAGAGAGAGAGAGAGAGAGAGAGAGAGAGAGAGAGAGAGAGAGAGAGAGAGAGAGAGAGAGAGAGAGAGAGAGAGAGAGAGAGAGAGAGAGAGAGAGAGAGAGAGAGAGAGAGAGAGAGAGAGAGAGAGAGATACGTTGACACACCATCTTTCCTTCTTCCACCTTGTAGATCGATCCTGATAAATAGAGGCGAAATATTCCTAGTTACGCCACCCGTACCCCACCCCACACATGCACACACACATGCACATGTACATTCATCTATGTATATTATTATGATCAGAGAGAGCGAGAGAGAGAGAGAGAGAGAGAGAGAGAGAGAGAGAGAGAGAGAGAGAGAGAGAGAGAGAGAGAGAGAGAGAGAGAGAGAGAGAGAGAGAGAAGAAACACTAGAACAGCTTGTATTGCCATCAACAACGACAAAGAACACGTAGAGAGAGTGAGATGACAAATGACAAATGGCAAATGACTTTTTTAATGCTAATAGCAAAAATGCCATAATGACATGGGGGGTGTACATCACATTTCCTGGAGAAAACCCCCCACATCAAAACCCATGAACAACCTGGAACTTTATTTAATATAACAACTTATGTATGCATCACACAAAGGCGAAAACACTGTATTTTAGGAACCTTTTTCGCTAATAACCTTTTTTGGAATCCTAACCCTATCCCTAACCCTAGCCTTAACCCTAACCCTACCCCCCACCCTATAAGACGGGAAAACGCAACGAACCACAACTGTGACAAATCGCGGTGTACTGCAGTACATAGTGGGGGGTAGGGTTAGGTTTAGGGCTAGGGTTAGGGTTAGTATTCCAAAAAGAGAATTAGCTGAAAAGGCGAAAACACTGTATTTTAGGAACCTTTTTCGCTAATAACCTTTTTTGGAATCCCTAACCCTAAACCCTAAACCCTAACCCTACCCCCCACCCTATAAGACG
>CM065690.1:46265244-46267744 GCA_017654935.2 Phymorhynchus buccinoides
ATATATTTTATATGATAGATGAGAGATGAGAGAGAGAGAGAGAGAGAGAGAGAGAGAGAGAGAGAGAAGAGAGAGAGAGAGAGAGAGAGAGAGAGAGAGAGAGAGAGAGAGAGAGAGAGAGAGAGAGAGAGAGAGCGTCTATGTGTACCCATGCGTTTTATCTTGTAGTGAATTGTTTTTTTTTACTTTTTATTCCTTTTCTTTTTTTCTTCTTTTTATTTTGTTTCACGTTTCTGGCCATTGTTAATTGTTGTCTTTTATCCAAAGACAAACTGTAAGAAAAGGCATCGCCTAAGACCTTTATCCTTGTTAAATAAAGTTTTTTCAGTGTTCAGTGAGAGAGAGTCTCTCTCTCTCTCTCTCTCTCTCTCTCTCTCTCTCTCTCTCTCTCTCTCTCTCTCTCTCTCTCTCTCTCTCTCTCTCTCTCTCTACTCTCTCTCTCTCTCTCTCTCTCTCTCTCTCTCTCTCTCTCTCTCTCTCTCTCTCTCTCTCTCTCTCTCTCTCTCCCTCTCTCTCTCTCTCTCCCTCCCCTCCCCCTCACTCTCTCTCTCTCTCTCTCTCTCTCTCTCTCTCTCTCTATCTATCTCTCTCTCTCTCTCTCTCTCTCTCTCCCTCTCTCTCTCTCTCTCTCTCTCTCTCTCTCTCTCTCTCTCTCACCTCTCTCTCTCTCTCTCCCTCCCCCCCCCCTCTCTCTCTCTCTCTCTCTCTCTCTCTCTCTCTCTCTCTCTCTCTCTCTCTCTCTCTCTTCTCTCTCTCTCTCTCTCTCTCTCTCTCATTCGCCGTGTGGTTTTTTGTGTGGTGGTTTTTTTATACTCCCGAGCATGTTTATGGCAAGCATCCAATGATTGGGTTCTGGTGTGCATCAAGGGATGTTGACATTGGCAAATGTGACCTATGGGGATTGCCTCTGAAAGGGAATCAAGCGGGAACTCTTTGAAGGCATGCTACACAACATACGATTCGCCGTCAATGCGATGCGATTGTGACGATGCGAGTCATGATTCACGTGAAAACGCTTCCATCTAAAAATAATTACAAAATTCTACTACTTTCGCTGTACATGTTCAAGTAGACCCAACACACGAATGTCACGGAAATCATGACTCGTATCATCACAATCGCATCGCATTGACAGCGAATCGTATGTAGTGTAGCAGGCCCTTGACAAAAGCGATTTTGGGTGTTGCCAGGGCTGGAATGGCGTAGGTCGTAATGCATGTAGCGTGCTTTAAATGAAAAAAATAGATACAGAATGGAATGTTATGATGGCATTGTGTCTTGATAAGTGCACATATTTCAGTTATCTATATTTGTTGTCCTTTGCCGATCTACGAAGTAGATCTTTGCCGTTCTACGAAGTAGATCTTTGCCGTTCTACGAAGTAGATCTTTGCCGTTCTACGAAGTAGATCTTTGCCGTTCTACGAAGTAGATCGCAAAGGAGTATGTTTTCGTTCGTGTATGTTTCTTTGTTGTTTTTTTCTGTCTGTCTGTCTGTCTGTCTGTCCCAATGATATCTCCCGAACCGCTTGACCGAATCGCTTCAAATGTTGTGTGGTGGTGTGTCACCATGCGAGGAAGGCATCCGCGCAAAACGTTTCGCCGTCCTGACCTTGACCTTGGCGTACGACCTTGAAAACCGAAAATCGGTAAGGGGCCATAACTTCCATACCGTTGGTCTTAGAGTCTTCAAATTTGGCATGGAGGTACATTGGCTTATGCCCGTTCTGAGGATGACATACCGATCTAGGTCAAGGTCACGGTCCGGGAGATCGGTAGGCCTTGAATGTGGTAGGGGGCTACAAATTGGGTTTTAAGCCATATTTTCCACATTTGTACTTGACAGAAGCGCTTCAGATTGTGTGTGGTACTGTATACCCTAGAGTAGAAAACATCCGAGCATAAATTATCGCCATGCTGACCTTGACCTTGAACTGTGACCTTGAAAACCGACATTTCCTTCTTTGCGCTATATATTTCTTGTTCAAGCTGTATCTCGTGAACTAGAAGACAGAATCCCTTCCAATTTTGTGTCAGGATGTGACACTAAGAGTATAACACATTCGTACATAAATAATCCCTCGGAAATATAATTTCGCCGAGCGGCAGACATGTTTCCGTTTTTCTTCACCCTCCTATATATCGTGAAATACTGTATAGAATCACTCCAAATTTTGTGTGGGGAGGTGTAAAAAGAACAGTATAAGACATTGCAGTACAAATTATGCCACGTGGGATTTTCATGTCGGCAGACATGTCTCCGAGTTAAGGGTGTACATCCCATTAAGGGTGTGCATCCCGGAAAACGATTTGCACCCAGTCAAGGGTGGGTGTGTAGGTGCATCACCCAAAGGTCACAAGGAGGACGGCGACCGAAGATGTGAGGGGCAAGGGAGGTACAGGGCGTGGCATGTACAGGGCGTGGCATGTACAGGGCGTAACCGGCAAAGGACTTATCTGCCGCTCGGGGATGCCCTGGTATTCTTGAATAAAAATTATTT
>CM065690.1:46277744-46280244 GCA_017654935.2 Phymorhynchus buccinoides
TTCTTCCTGAATCTCTCTCTCCCGCTAGCTCCTCTTCTCTTCTCTCTCTCTCCTCTCTCTCTCCATTCTCCGAAATCCTCTCTAAGCTCCCAGTCTCCCCTCTTCTCTCCTCTTCTCTCCATCTCTCTCCCTCTGTTCTCTTCTTAGTCTCTCCTCATCTCTCTCTCTCTCTGACTCTTGCCTACTCTTCACCTCGAAATCCATCCGCCTTTCTCACCAACTCCCAATTCCCTACAAATCTCACTCGCTCACCCTCTCCTCTGTGTCTCGCGCTAGCTTTCTTCTTCCGTCAGCTCTCTCGTCGTCCTCGTCGTCTACTATTCGCCTTTCTCTTGTCTCCCTCGACTCTCTTCTCGGCGGTCATCGTACCAACTCCTCTCTCTTATGGCCCCAGACTTCATCCACGCTCCATCTCCCACTTTCTACCTCTCTCGGTCCACTTCCAACCTCGTCTCTTCACCACATCATCTCCTCTCCATCCTCTTCTCTCTCTACCCTCGCTCTCTGAGATCTAGCGCCTGCTCCTCTCGTTATATCGTTCTATCTCTCTCTCACTCCCACTCTCTCATCTTCCCCTTTGCACCTCATCGATTCTCGTCTTTCACACATGCTGTCCCTCTCTCCTCCTCTTACCTCTCCCTCTCTCTCTCTCCGCCTGCCTCAATCTCTCCTCTCCTAAACACCTCTGCCCTCTTCCTACTGTCGTGTCAATCCCCTATCTCCTTCTCTCTCACATCACTTCTCCTCGTCCGTCCTCGTCTTCATAGGCATCTCTCATCTGCGCTCCCATCTCTACTCCTCTCTCATCTCCTCTCTCCTTGTTCTCTCTCCATCGACTCGGCGTTCGTCTCGTACTCTCTCATCAGCGTCAGTCTCGGTCTCTCCTCGCCTCCTGCACTCTCCTCGTCACTTCCATCCTCGGTCGGCACCGCATCCTACTCAGAGCCCTCGGATCTCTCATCATCTCACCTCTTCTCTCCTCCACTCGCTCTCTCCTCTCCTCTCTGCATCCAACTCCCTCCTCTCTCTTCGATCACATTGTCCTTCTTCTCTTCTCCCCACTTCTCTCATCTCTCTCCATCTCTCCTGTTCTGCGTGTGTGTGTGTGTTTTTACTTCCTGTATGTTGTGCGATGTGTGTGTGTGTGTGTGGAATGTTGCGTGTGTGTGCGTCTGTGTGCGCGCGCATAAGTGCATTTGGAACTGATAATAAAACTACTAGATAGCAATACAAAAAAAGGCATTATAAATCATGACAATACGACAATATTCTTCACAGAATCAAGAAATTAAATAACACATTAAAGTGCTTTAATTTAGGTCATGACAATACCAAAACAAACTAACAAGTAATGACATTGTTTTATACAGGAGATTGCGTGTCAGTTCGTGGTTTGCTTGCACGCTTCGGTTCGGTCTAAAATAGATAAAACTGAAGTAAGAATGGATCGTATCATGATAAAACCTTTACTCCAATACATAACTCATGCCAAGGTTTTCCCGAAAGGAGTAAAAAATTAAAAAAAAGCAATAGTAAGAAAAAGCGGGAACGGATAAGACGGGGGAGGGTGCACTTTAACCTTTTCACCGTCAACCATATTTCAACCAAAAATGTCCATTAAATATACCTGGGTAGAGAACAAAATTCATCTGCAGTATTGGGGATTCTTCTGTGACAGATACAGAATAAGGTCTATCCTTACTTCCCAAAACTAAGACAATATGGTTTTTGGATAATAGACCCCGATTGTATGCCTTTTAGTAACATAGGTGTTAAATCACTCTGGTGCTAAAATGCGACTTTGGCGGTGAAAGGGTTAACCCCTTCAGGACTTCACTGCCTTAGGTCAACTCCGTTACTGGCCTGGGGCTGCCTAGAATAACATGTTAAAACAAATAAGAAGCGCAACAACACTCACACTGTCAATGATTCAGTTTTGACAACATTACTGGTTGATCCAATTTTATTTTTCGATTTGAAACCGTGGTTACTTGCGTTAAAATCGGAATAATTAGTCTCTGTATTACTATCACTGTTAATGAAAACGTATTGGAGTATTTTCTGACGCTTGTCTAGGGCCGATTGTTTTGACATTTTTAGCATTAAAAAATAAGATAGAAGTGCTAAACATAAGTAAGCGAAAGCTGGAACAGCGATGAAGAGGTGAAACTCGAAAAACGTGGTTTGGATTTGTTTTAAAACATGGATTTAGACAGGTTTTAGACTAAAACAATCGCTGTTCTGAGAATACTCGTGAATAGGCCCTGACTGGCGTTCTCCTGTTCCGAGTATACTCGTAATAATAATAATAATAATAATAATAATAATAATAAGAAGAAGAAAGAAGAAGAAGAAGAAGAAGAAGAAAAGAAAGAAGAAATTGTACATTTATATAGCGCTTTACCTCAGATGAGCCCAAAGCGCTTTACAATCAATTTTTCATCAACAAATAGACAACAAAAACAGCATTCAAGAATGACACCAACCAAAACAACGCATA
>CM065690.1:46285244-46292664 GCA_017654935.2 Phymorhynchus buccinoides
AGTTCACTGATTTAGCACAGTATAAAAGTAAGCCAGTTGATTTAGGTAAAATAGGATCGAGCCGAATTATGTCATAGTTAGGCATTGCCATATCACTATCTGGAATAATGTTTATTAGTCTGGATTCGGCTATACAAAAAATGTGAAAATTGTTTCCATTATTGTGTAAAATTGTTGCGATGTCATCAAGCTTATTCCGTGCACTATTAATGTTTAGATAACCTACTCTGAGTCCGTTTTTAGAGGCCATGTAGTAGTAGTCATTATGTTAGAAATATTGAACACACTGTTGGCCCACAATAATACTTAAACACATTTAAACATAGCAAAATACGTTAACTGATTGAAAACACTAGGCAAATTGCAGACTAACACATTGACTAACAATGCGTACTCTCCAAACACACAAAGGGTGGTCAGGGGGAAGGGAATAAGGGACAGTGGCAAACAAAATGCAAAGACAACGCAGTCAGGATTATATATACAACTCACAAAAACACCTCATACAAACCAGAGAGAAACACGTCACAAAATAGCGAACTAACTTTACGTGATGGAATAAAACAAAAAACAAGAAACCAATGGCACAAAAAGCGCAAAATCAAATCAACACTTCATCCGGTATCCCACAGAACGAAACGTGAAATGCCCAAAAAATGCAATACAAAATCAAATGCTCACTAAGAAAAAACCAGGGCTGCAAGTAATCCACGTGCAACACACAACCAGTACAATGTACTGGGCATTGGGGCAAGCATGCTTATGCACATATATATCATGTCAACAAACCTACACACAAAGTATAGCGCGCGCGCACACCAAACACACACGCGACGCACACGGCACACGTGTGTGACACGCACACTGCCACACAACACACACACACACACACACACACACACACACACACACACGCACACACGCACGCACGCAAGGTACGCACGCACAAACACACACTCATTACTAACATAATTCCAAACTACTACAAGAAACATAAAGAATACAGCTTTGGCAGAATTCTGTATCCTGGATTTTACAGTCATTTTCATATTTTAAAATGTTTACGTAATTACGTATGTGTGTGTGTGTGTGTGTGTGTGTGTGTGTGTGCCGGTGTGTGTGTGTGTGTGTGTGTGTGTGTGTGTGCGTGTGACGTGTGTGCGCGTGCGTGCGTGCGTGTGTGTGCGTGTGCGCGCGCGCGCGTGTGTGTGTGAGTGTGTGCGTGTGCGTGCGCGCGCGCGCGCGCGTGTGTGTATGTTTGTGTGTGTAAATTATGTGTGTCCTTGTATTTGTGTCCGTGTGTTGCGTTGTTCTTTAATTTCACGTATTTTCACTTAAAAGTGATATTAGACATGAAAGTGTGTGTGTGAGTGCGCGCGTGCGGATACGTGCATGTATATAAGAAGTGGATATTTGTGTGTGTGAGCCCCGGTGCGCGCGCTTGCGCGCGTGTGTATGTTCAGGGTTTGAAGAAGTAGGGGAGGCTGATCATAGCACACGTCATCCGATGGATCATGGCCGACAATCCGAAATGCAAACCATGCGATTGTTCCTAAAGATGTCGTGGTATTTGTTGTTCCGATCGTAATCGCAATCGTAATCGTCGAAAGCACTTACAAATTCCAACCCTCCAACCCCCTCCCTCCCCACTCCGATATGAACCGACACTATTACTCCCCCCCCCCCACCCCCCCCCCACCCCACCCACCCTATCCTCACACACAAACACCCCGCGTATTAAACTTCACACCCATTCCATTTCACCATCCCTAATCTTATCGTTCGTATGCCCTTTATCAATCCCTCCTGCCTGTTTTTGCTTTTGTTGTTTTTGTATTTCCAAAACATAAAAGACAACGAAAAAAGGAAGTGACGTTTTCATGCTCGTCTTTGTTGCCAGTTTGATTGTCTGATAAGCAGCTCTGCCAAAAAAACAAAATGTATCATGAGAGGATCAATTTGATCCCCCCCCCCACCCCCAAAAAAAAAAAAAGGGAAAAAAAGTGTTATAAATATGTTATGAATAATAATTGTTTGTAAGTGTGTGTAACCGTGTTGATCTGCGTTGCCATTTGCATGTATGCTTAAACTAAGAAAATAAATTCAATGAGTTTACCACGAATTGAACGCGAATTTCCGGTAAGTTAAGAGCGTGATTCTTAAACATATCCCTCACTGTTTGAATAATGTGGATCTCCTCTGGGCGGTATTAAAGGGGCACTCTGACGGATGCGTTTTTGCAAGAAACACGTCGAGATCACCAGGAAAACACCCTTTACAGAGATCACAACACTCACTTTTCTCTGGTTACTTGGAAATCAAACTGTCAAATAGGCGATTCCTCATTGGCGGCGGTGCTGGAAGTTTATTTATTTCTAATGGCCGCCTGAGTTTAGACCAAATCGTTTGCACAAAATTTCAACAATAGAAGCCTTTTTATTTTATTTTTTTAATTTTTTTAATTTTATACAGTTTACTTAAAGGAGTTTCGCTCACAACAAAGGAAATAGCTCCATTGTTTGTTGTTTCCACTGCACTACAAAGAAGACAAAGCTTCAACGACAATGAAAGGCCTCCACCCACCCCATCCAAAATGGCTTCTCTATCCGACATCAGTCTCCGCCAAGGAGGACTCGCCGTTTTGACGGTTTGATTTCTAGGCAACCAGAGAAAAGCGAGTGTTGCGATCTCTGTGAAGGGTGTTTTCCTGGTGATCTCGACGTGTTTCGTGCAAAAAAATGCATCCGTCAGGGTGTCCCCTTGAAGCTGTGCGCTGGTGCATAGTGATTCCACCAAAGGCATCAGTCGGCCAGCTGTCCACGAGTCATTTTGGCCGAGAGGGTGGGGACGTATCCTGAGCAGGAGATTCCCACAATAGGGCTGCATGCCAGAGCAGTTTATCGGTGTTCTTTATTCCTTTCCAGATAGACTGTTCTGGCAGGCAGCCCTCGAATCATTTAGCCATGCTCTCCAAAACATCAACTGGTTCCTCTGTTATCTGGAAGTCGTAGTCACAAACAAACAAACAAACAAACAAGCGCGGATTCGCAATCGTTTGTGGCGTGCGACAATTGAAAACGAAACATCATTTTAAAGAGCAGCCTCGATTTGAAGTGCGGTCTATTTTTACCACTGCAATCATTATATACACTGAGTCGCTTCCCCTGGCTTTTCAATAATTTTAATCTGTAAACCAGAATGTTATCTCTGCACCATTTCGTAACTTTGTATATCTTTTGGAAAACATTTAAAACTATTTATCCTACTTATACTCATCGAAAGAAGCACCGCATACTCGTCGTGTCTGTTGCAGTGTCTGTATTACGTATGTTTATTATTTTGTACGCTTTAAAATGAACGATTCATGTGCTCTGTTCAGTATGTAATTCTTTCCATACGTAAGGACTGTAGGTTTGTAGATATGACAACTGAAATGTTACTTTATGTCGAAGTATGTTTTTCTCCTTTAAAATATGTGCGACAATTTTGCGAAATGTGCGACAATTTTGGACAGACAGACCGACAAAGTGAGTTATAGGTTTATGGCTTGTGCCACAAACAACAAGAAACCGGCATAGGTAGCAGGCACATGTTTTCACATTTTCCTGGAGACACGCAGAGCCAAGTCAGCTTACAGATTAAACGGAAGAAAGAAGGGTGTAGGGCCTACGTCCTTAGGACCATGGCATATGAGGGACAAGTTCTTCTGGTGCGATAGTTTTTTTATAAGCAGAGGGGATGATCCTGGAGGTACTGTAATACCAGGTCAACCCAGGTTATGCTGTCGTGTAAATACCAGATTGATACCGAAGTCCCCCCCCCCCCCCCCCCCCCCCCCCCCCCCCCCCCATCCCCCATCCATCCCGCATCCATTCAGATACCGAGCTAATATTACGTCCAAGATCAAATATATAAATATAAGGGGAAAACATTGTAATAGGTAACATTCCATTTAAAACTCTCCCAACCATAACCAGTCTCACATGGTGATGGATTTCTATTACCTCGGTGTTGTTTATTGGACAAAGACAATAAATCATCCACTGGAATCCACGAAGAAAGTGTTAATGCGTATAAACCACGATTTACAGGAAGATAATAGCGAAACTAGAATGTCATGAAAAAGGTGAACACCCTCCCAGGTAGACAAGAGCCACTCCTAGCAGTTGTCAAGCGCCGCAAACTTGCCTGTACAGTCTTTAGGTATTAAGTACGTTATAGTCACAGAGGCGTCTCTGTGAAATTCGGGATGCTCCCACCTGGAGAGCGCGTCACAGCCGGAGGCGCGCCACCCAATTGTTTTGTTTTTTGTTTTTTGCATGCGATTATTGTGCGACTGATGAGGAAGGAAAGGGAGGGGGGTAAATTTTTTGTTTTGACTAAATGACAACTTCCTCCCTTCGTTGCCAACTGGGCTTAAAGTGTGCTAAGTGCATGGGGACACGGGACCTCGGTTTATCGTCTCATCCCGAAGCGAGAGCGTAAGGCCTAGTGTACAGTAAGAGGAAAAAACCAACCCTGTACCCTGTACCCAGGTTCGAGCTCTCTTTTTGGTTTTTGTTTACTTGACACGAGGCGAATGCGATAACCATACCTCTGTGCCACTCTAAACTGACTAACCGTCACAAAACACTCCGGCCAAAACGATTCCCCCAGGCCCCCATCCAAGGAAAACGCCGGTGTCGTATATAATACTGTCCGCCGTGGGATCGTGTCGCAGCGATAGCATTTCACGTGAAATACTGTTGCAGCGATATTATTTTCTGAAAAAAACTGTCGCGCCTTCAAACTTTTTTAAACGAAAAATAGCTTAAAAATGTCCAATATAAAATACATGTCTCATGCCTTAAAAATACTGTCGCTCCAAATTTTGCGACAGTTTTTTGTTTTTTTTTTTTTTGGACACCTTCACTACACTGCAGAAATATTGTAGTCAGTAAATACTGTCGCTTGCGACACATTTCCACGTGAAATGTTGCTGCTAGAGTTAATATTTTCTGTGAAATATGGTCGTAGCGCTTTGGCAGCAGTATTTCACAGTATGACGTGAAATGCTGTCGCTGCGACACGATTTTAGTTTTTTTTAGGTAGCGACGCCATTTTATTTTACATTTCTTGTGAAATCCTGTCGCGCTTCAATTTGTTTATAAAATAATGTCGCCCAGCGACACTTTTTCACGAATAAGCTGCAGTATTTCCTGGGAAATACTGTTGCTGCGACACAATTTTATGAGCGACAGTATTATATACGACACCGGCAAGGCAGACACAGAAAGTCCTGGCTGGACAACGTCAAATTCTGGACCAACCGCAACACCAACACCCTCATAACGCCTGGCAGAGGATCGTGACCTGTGGCGGAGGCTGACCACCCATTTCAGCATGGCACCCTGACGACCAAGCCGGTCAAGGGTGGAGCGAGTGAATGGCGAAATAATCAGTATTGAGGCATCAGCATAATCAGTTCTTACTTCGGTATAATGTTTAGTGTCCTCCTCAGCATCCTCACGTCGGTAAATTAACAGAACCGAACTGTATGACTCCTGCTATTAGTACTGCATTATCATGACAATGGTTCACCATGTAAATCTTCAATGAGTGAAACCGAAGCAAGAATGAAGAGAGTAGGACTGGTGCTCTCTATCTCATGTATCTCTCTCTCTCTCTCTCTCTCTCTCTCTTCTCTCTCTCTCTCTCTCCTCTCTCTCTCTCTCCCTCCTCTCTCTCTCTCTCTCTCTCTCTCTCTCTCTCTCTCTCTCTCTCTCTCTCTCTCTCTTCTCTTCTCTCTCTCTCTCTCTCTCTCATCTCCTCTCTCTCTTTTGTAAGGTTCTACTCTCTCTCTTTTGTAAGCTTAGAACCAAAATCAAAATCGAGAGATGGTGACAACCTTAGTTCATGGAATGGAAGCGCTAACGAGCTATTTTGATTGCCCCGCGGGAGATAAATCATCAATGATATTGCAATACTTACCCTTATCAAATAGACGCCCACCCCAACCCTACCACCTCCGTGCGAATACCGCTTTATTTACAAATAGTTCATCACCTTCTGGAAGTTCTTCTGCTTGTAATTTCGTTCAATATGTCACTCTCTTTGACTCTGCCTTTCCATTTGCTTTCTGTCATCTGCTATAGTTCTGCTTAAATTGGTCCATTATCCTGCCTTTTATTAAAACAACAACTCTTACAAAGACTTTCTCTAGCCGAAGACGACGGACATGCTTGTCGCAGTCAAGACAGTTGATGCTGTATATTATGAGCGCAGATGCGTATCGCTGCTGTTATGGCGCCTAAATGTCGCAGTCAAAAGTTGTAGCTCGTGCTAATTTGCCGCTCGCTACTATGAGAGTCTGTATTTGCGACAACCACAAATTTCACTCTTTCTTTACTTGAACCATTTACCTAACCCTAACCTTAACCCTATCCCTAACCCTACAAAAAAGTGAAATTAGTGGTTCATGCTCAATGTCGCAAATACAGACTCTCATAGTAGCGAGTGGCAGATTTGCACGAGCTGCACTTTTGACTGCAACAGTTAGGCGCATAACAGCAGCGATACGCATCTGCGCTCATAATTTATACAGGATCAACTGTCTGAGTGATCGACGATGAAGAATATGAAATATAATAGATCTATTTTGCCTCGCGCGGGCGAGAGCGAGAGAGACGGAGAGGAAGAGAGAGTGGGTGTGGTCGGTGCTGTTCTAAGAAACTGCCTTTCAAACGAAGCGCCACATGGTGTCAAGGACTTATGACCATAGCACCACCTAAACAGCTCAGTGCGTTGCAGGATGTTGATGAGTCTCCACTAGACGTCTAATCTGATGGGTTTATTTATTGGTATTGTATTTGATAATTGTGGTAGTTGGTATATTCTAGCCACAGAGACTTATATGTCTGTGAAATTCGGGCTGCTCTCCCCCGGAGAGCGCGTCGCTGCAAGTGCAGCGCCTACCCAATTTTTTTTTTAAAAATTTGGGGGGAGGGGCACAGGGTGAGGATGTGGGCTGTGGGCACACTTGGAAAATCTGGCTATCAATTAGGCCATACCAGGCAGCGGGATGTCTCCCTGCTCTTATCGACTTTCAACTGCCGTGGGATTCTTACGTGCGTAAAGCGCACAGGTCAGACTAGCTTTAAGTCCCCATCCGAAGGACTCGACGTTCATTTCGATTTTCCTTGTCAAACTAGAAAGAAAGGGGCGAGGCCGGGATTCGAACCCGGGTCACTCACGTTGCAGTCATGCATTAGATTTGGCAGGCGAACGTCTTTAAAACCACTCTGCCACCTTTCTCCCTATGACGACAATTTTGATGCCAACTTACTATAGGGATAAAAAGCCAGGGTAAAAAGACCATGGGCGGGTAAGAAGACCATGCCAATTATCTCATGAAATAAAGAAACTTTCAGTCAAATGTGTC
>CM065690.1:46300664-46303164 GCA_017654935.2 Phymorhynchus buccinoides
ACAAAAAAAAAAAAAATTCACTCTCATAACAAAACATACGAATCTCAAGGGACTGAAAGGAGAGAAGAAAGGAGAGGTATGAGGAGGGAGCGTTTTGATTCCAATTCTATAAATGCGACCCAGCACCACGAAAGGGACATTAAGTCCCTGGGCTAGTTTCTCACAACAATCTCATTTGGTGGTTGTTTTTTTTATCAATGTTGCGTTATGGGTAAGCTTATGTTCGTGCTCTCTAACATCGTAACTTTCATATCCATAAATGCGGTCTCTAAGTATTCCAAAAAAGTGCTTTAACCCTTTCGCCGCCAGTTATTTTTCAGCCCCCAAATACCATTAAGCTTACCTGGGTAGAGAAAAGAATATAATTATCTGCAATATTGTAAATTCCGCTGTGACATGTATAACATTAGGCCTATCCTTACCCCCAAAAATTAAGAAAATATGGTCTTCAGATGACAGGCCCTGATTTGATTCCTTTTAGTGACATTGGTGTTAAACCATTGTGGTGCAAAAATGCGACATTGGCGGTGAAAGGGTTAAAATTAGTAGGTCGGTGCATTTTCTTAGGATAGGCTAGACTTCAGACTGTGATTGACCAAAATGGACAACGATCACCCTCCCAATATTAAAAGCTCATAACTCTGCAACAACAACATAATACAAGAATAGTTATAATATCATTGGAAAGAGACTGGTGCCATTTCCAACTGTGCCATGTTCTCCGAATGGTCATTTTGGACACTTAGTGTCCCTGTCGTGGTGCTGGGTCACACGTTTCGTCCTGTAAACCCCGGTCAGTCGTCTGCTCGATGTCACGATAAACCAGAAAACATACAGTAGAGGGTTCTTCCGTGGAGGTCCCTGGACGCTTCTAACAGAAATAACGTGGTCCAGGCAATAGTCTGCTTCCCCGAACCAATTTATCTGATAAACGCCAGCCACCATGACACAGTGCGATAATAGAAGACAAGTTGTGCTTCCAGAGCAGAGAGGCAGTTGTGATGTTATGTGTTATTCTTCTTCTTCTGCGTTGCCAGGCCATATGGCCATAATGGGTAAAGCACGTGTGTGTCCGGTTTTCAGTTTTCATTGGTAGGGTAAGACGGGGTAAAAAGCCCATGGCTCTGTGTCTCCGTCTCTGTCTTTCTCTGTCTGTCTGTCTGTATGTCTGTCTCTTTCTCTTTCTCTCTCTAGTTCTCTTTCTCTCTCTATCATTATAAGTGTGGGTGTGGGTGTGATTTGTTAATAGTGTGGCCTGGGCGTCTTTAAGTGTCCATCAGTGTGTGTTTCAAGTTGGTTGCGAAAGTGTACTGTAGATTATGTCATTCATTATTTGGGCGTGATTGAGAAATTGACTGAGGGATCAGGGAAGGGGGTTGTTGGTCAATGTTTGATGTATACTTTTTGTTCATTGGGTTTACTATTCATTTTAGTGATTTCTGTAAAGCGCTTAGAGCTTAAAGATTAGGCGCTATAAAAGTTGTCTTAATAAATAAATAAATAAATAAAGAAGCCCATGCCAATTAGCTCATGAAATGAAGCAAATGTCAGTCACATTTTGCCCATAAGACGAGTGTTAATGTTTAGCGTACACTCGTCTCATGGGCAAAATGTGACTGACATTTGCTTCATTTCATGAGATAATTGGCATGGGCTTCTTACCCGCCTGTGGACTTTTTACACCGTCTTCCCCTATCCCTACAGCCAACACATTCCGATTTCGGAGGAGCTTAAAGGAGAAAAAATATTTGTAAGATTGTTTTGGGAAAAACGGCAGGACTGAGAATGGACCAATAAGTCAGACAGATAGTAGATGATAGAAAGCAAAGGGAAAAGGCAGAGTCAAAGAGAGTGGCAGATTAGAAGAAGTTACAAGCACAGAACTTCCAGAAGGTAAGGGAATTTATTAATACGAAAGACCCCCCCCCCACCCCCGATGAGATTCTGCGTTCAATAAGCCTATTCTATGCAGAAAGACATTAATCTTTTGGAATTGCGCGGTCCCAACTGGCTCCATATTTACAAAAGGAATGTGCCGTGGTCAAAAACACATAGGCTGCAGACAATACGGTCAACTTTCATTCCCTTGCTAGAAACAATTCCGGGGAATTTCGGTTTTGTTGTTGTTGTTTTTTTAGAAATGCAGCATGTGTCTGCAAACACACACACACGCACGCACGCGCGCGCGCACGCATACGCACGTACGAACACACACACACACACACACACACGCACACACCCGGCGCACACCCAGACAAACACACCACACATATAGGTTTAAAGGGAGAGAGGGAGGGAGAGAGGGAGACAGGGAGGGAGAGGGAGGGAGGAGGGAGGGAGGAGGGAGACAGGGAGGGAGAGGGAAGGAGGAGGGAGACAGGGAGGGAGAGGGAGATAGAGAGAGACAGAGAAACAGAGACAGAGACATTTTATTTTGTCCCTACTTTTGACCCGCCATCATTTTATTTTATTTTTGTTCTTCTGTTTTTGTTTGTTTTGC
>CM065690.1:46308164-46310664 GCA_017654935.2 Phymorhynchus buccinoides
CCAAGATCGAAACGAGAGCAGGTAGTAAGTAATTCCAAGCAATAATTATATGGCTGTAAGACGGGGTTGGAGTTGTGATGGTATAGTTCAAGTAATACATGGGTGTTGGCAGGGGATAAGTAGCGGTGAGGTTGTTGATGGTGATGGTGATGATGATGATGAAGATGATGATGATGGTGATGGTGAGCGGTGAGAGGTCAGGGCAGGCAATCAGGCCACCCTTGTCTCCTCCCCTTCAAGAAGTCGTTGAGTCGTTGACCCACGAGATAACTGCCTGGTGTTGAGGCTGCCAGGAAGCTCACACTGCCGCCCTGTCAGTCCCCGTGTCACCTTTTTTTCTGACGACCCCCAGGGAGCAATCTGTCTGGCTTCTGCTGATGATGGTGCCGACCTCATCTACTTGGCTTGTGCCTCTTCGACACGGGATAAAGTTCTTCTTCTTCTTCTTCTTCTTCTTCTTCTTCTTCTTCTTCTTCTTCTTCTTCTTCTTCTTCTTCTTCTTCTTCTTCCCTCCTTTCTTCGTTCTTTCATTCTTTCCTCTCCAGTCTTCTTGTTGGCAATGTAGTGTGAAGGATTACCTAGCGATGTGCCCCGGTCTCTATATCTCTTGACCTTAGTGCCGCTTTCGACACCATTGATCATTCTATTCTCCTTCGCCAACTCAAAGATTCTTTTGGAATTCATGATCTTGCTCTTGCCTGGTTCGAGAGCTACTTAGTTGACCACACCCAGACTGTCTGTGTTACTGTCCTGTACTCAGAGCCTTCTGCCCTCTTGTATGGTGTACCACAGGGTTATGCACTGGGACCTATTCTTTTCGTGCTCTATGCTACTCCTGTGTCCGATGTTGTCAGTCAGCATGCCTTGTCACATGAGAGTTTTGCTGACGATACAGAAGTGTATCAGTCAGCCTCTCTTGCTGAAGTTGATGGGCTGATATCGAGGACACGGGAGTGCATAGCGGACCTAAAAACATGGATGACACACACCAAACTACAGCTCAACGAGGATAAAACTGAACGTCTGTTAGCATGTCCTAAAAAACTGCTCAATGATTCTTCACTTCCAGTCTCTGTCACAATCAACAACACCACTATCTCCTTCTCCTCTTCAGTCCGCAGTCTCGGACTCATCTTGGATCAAAGCCTCTCCCTTCAACAGCAAGTGTCCAACATCTGTAGATCTGCCTATCTTGAGCTTCGTAAAATCAGTTCTGTTCGTCACTATCTCTCCACTGATGCCACTAAAACCTTAGTCTGTGCCTTTGTCCTTTCTGAAATAGATTACTGCAACTCTCTTCTCGCTGGCCTTCCCATGTACCTTCTTAACAGACTTCAGATAATCCAGAACAACGCTGCGCGACTGGTCCTCAAATCCTCCAAATTCGAACACGTAACACCTCTTCTCCATGAGTTACACTGGCTGCCAATATGTGAAAGGATTGAGTACAAGATTTCCGCTCTTAGCTTTGCTGTCATTTCTGGCTCTGCTCCTAGTCTGATCTGCTTCACACTTACACACCCTCTCGTCAGCTCCGTTCTTCCTCAGATTCTCGTCTTTTGCAGCTTCTCCTGGTCAAAACAAAAACTTACGGTGAAAGATCCTTTTCTTTTCAGGCCCCAGCTACTTGGAACAAACTACCACCATCTCTCAGACATTCCAACTCTCTGTCAATCTTTAAGGCCAATCTGAAAACACACTTCTTCTCTCAGCATCACTTATTGAAATGCTAATGTTCGCAATCTCAGCATCACTTATTGAAATGCTAATGTTCGCAATCTCAGCATCACTTATTGAAATGCTATGGGTCTGCGTGAATGATGTGTGTGCGGATGGGGAGGAGAGGATTGGGGAGCGCGCGCGCGCGCGCGTGTACGCGTGCGTGCGTGCGTGCGTGCGGACCCGTTTGTGTGTTATGCGAAGATGCATATTTTTATGTCTATGAATATGTCACAGCGTGAGGGTGAGGGTGGGTATGCGAGCGCGTCTGAATATGTTTGATATGTCTGTAATTTTGTATGTGGGGCGATTCTTAGTTTTTGTAAAGCGCCATGAGTAGTACACCTAGAATGCGCGCTATATAAATATTCTTTATTATTATTATTATTATTATTATTATTATTATATCATGTCTGTGTCATCACTTTTGTCTGTGTGTGTGTGCGTGTGTGTGTGTATGTGTGTGTGTGTGTGTGTGTGTGTGTGTGTGTGTGTGCGCGTGTGTGTGTGTGTGTGTGTGCGTGCGCGCGCGCTGTGCGCGCGCGTGTGTGCGCGTGCGTGTGTGCGCGTGCGTGCGTGCGTGAGTAGTATAGTTTGTGACACTGATCACATCAACCTCTTCCAAACCTCACAAACGTCTTAAGAAAAGGTCAGTGGGAAGATCGATACCTTGTATTGACCTTAAGAAAGATAGGTCAAGTCGGGTCAAGAAGAAGATGACGGGCGTAAGAAGGGGTCAGTGCGAAGTAAGAAAGGGTCAGTTAAAGATCGATACATTGTA
>CM065690.1:46315664-46324553 GCA_017654935.2 Phymorhynchus buccinoides
GAGAGAGAGAGAGAGAGAGAGAGAGAGAGAGAGAGAGAGAGAGAGAGAGAGAGAGAGATTGGAAAACAGAGAAACAGAGAAACAGACGTACAAAATATTGATAAAAAAAACAGACGGAAACTTAAAAGGGACTGCTAAGCAGAAATCAATAGGACAAACACATCACGAAACAGGACAGACACATCACGAAACAGGACAGACACATCACGGAGAACAATACATAAAAAAAATATGAAATACAGAATTTGAAAAACAAAAAACACAAAAATAAAAGGGAGTCTAAATATTCAACGAGAACAGAGAAAGCAATTTACATAAAAGTTTGTTTTTCGTGAAATGATGAAAGGTTTATGCTTTGCGTGACATTCTATTTTTTTTTTCGTACCTTCCAAATGATCGATGTATGATTAACTTGCGGTTGCTGTAGAGGGGTGGGGGGTGGGGGGGGGGGGGGGGGAGGGAAAAAAAAAAAGACTTAATGCCAATGTGGCACGCAAGGCTAATTTTCCGCCGTTGCTCATCTATATTTTACTATTTGTTTAAATAGATGAAATAAAAGGCTCACGTTACATTTGTTTTCTCTTTTACGAAAGTGGCATACCGTATTGGGGTAACAAAAGAAAGAAAAAACAAATTCTAATACTGAGCTCAAGACAGACAGACAGAGAGAGAGAGAGAGAGAGAGAGAGAGAGAGAGAGAGAGAGAGGGAGAGAGAGAGAGAGAGAGAGAGAGAGAGAGAGAGAGAGAGAGAGAGAGAGAGAGGGGAGAGAGAGAGAGAGAGATATGAACAATGAACAATGAATAATAGTTTTAATTTGCATAGGCCACCGGTCCTTAGAAGAGAGAGAGAGAGAGAGAGAGAGAGAGAGAGAGAGAGAGAGAGAGAGAGAGAGAGAGAGAGAGGAGAGAGAGAGAGAGAGAGAGACGAAGGAAGAGAGCGAGAGAGAAGGGATCGAGCGACAGAGAGAGAGAGAGGAAAGAGAGAGAGAGAGAGAGAGAGAGAGAGAGAGAGAGAGAGAGAGAGAGAGAGAGAGAGAGAGAGAGAGAGAGAGAGGGAGAGAGAGAGAGAGAGAGAGAAAGAGAGAGAGAGAGAGAGAGAGAGAGAGAGAGAGAGATGAAGAAAAAGAGAGAGAGAAGGGATAGAGCGAGAGAGAGAAAGAGAGAGAGAGAGAGAGAGAGAGAGAGAGAGAGAGAGAGAGAGAGAGCGAAAGAGAGAGAGAGAGAGAAGAGAGAGAAAGAGAGAGATAGAGAGAGAGAGAGAGAGAAAGAGAGAGAGGAGAGAGAGAGAGAGAGAGAGAGAGAGAGAGAGAGAGAGAGAGAGATGAAGGAGAGAGAGAGAGAGAGAAGGGATCGAGCGACAGAGAGAGAGAAGGAACAAAGAAAGAGAGGGAGTCAGTGTTGCCTACAAATCAGAAAGATGGATTGAATACAAAGGAGATGAAGAATGAACATAAATACTGAGGGAAATCCAACAAACGAACGCACAAACAAATGCAAAACGATCAGTCAAACCCACACAGAGACACACTGTTGAATATGACAAGAAGATGGGAAGCGTTTATGCTTCACTTGATTGTTCTTCTTCTGCGCATTGTTTGTTTGTTTGTTTGTTTGTTTGTTTGTTTGTTTTTAAACCCGATTCATAACTTAGCCTACTAATTTGTTTTCTCTGTTGAAAAAAAAAAGAAACTAAAAGAAAACAAAACAAAGGTAAATTCTAGGTCACCCGCTCGCAGCGCGCACGCGCGCACCCACGCACAATCGCACACACGCACATGCACACACAGCTTGTTCAAACTTATTATTTCATCCTCATTAAAGATCATTTTGACTTGACTTAACTTAACTTGACACAGAGACACACAGACACACACACGCGCGCGCGCGCGCGCGCGCACACACACACACACATACACACACACACGCGGAGGCACAAAGCGACGATTTTAAAAATAGACGTAAATTTGAGCTTTACGTCCTCTCGACCTGGGATTTTAAAATAGGCCCTAAAGACAAACACGGAAAATGTTGGTTTAAAACAAAGAGAAGATACATAACAACAGTTTTATGTTTGTTTCTTTTCTTCATTTTTTCGTATTAACCCCTTCCAAATTGATATATGATTTAGTTAATACAAACACATTATAATAATAATTGTGGTCACGGAATAAGAAAGATCAATGCCAGGGTGACACGCAAAGCTCGTGATTTGTTTTGGTTAGTGGTCGCCTGTGATTTCTAAGGTAATAACGTTCCTTTTTGTTTGTGGCTCAAGCCACAAACCTATAACTCACTTGGTCGGTCTGTCGGTCGGTCTGTCGGTCCAAAATTGTCGCACAATTTGACAAAATTGTCGCACTTCAAATCGAGGCTACACTTCAAAATTAATTGAGGCCGCTCTTTAAAATGATGTATTTTAAAAGCGTACAAAATAATAAACATACGTAATACAGACACTACAAACAGACACGACGAGTATGCGGTGCTTCTTTCGATGAGTATAAGTAGGATACATAGTTTTAAATGTTTTCCAAAAGATATAAAAAGTTACGAAATGGTGCAGAGATAACATTCTGGTTTACAGATTAAAATTATTGAAAAGGCAGGGGAGGTAACTCATGATTGGAGTGGTAAAAATAGACCGTGTGCCACAAACTATGGCGATTTCGCGCTTGTTTTTATGCTAGGGGCAAATCGACGTGCCGTTTGGATCTTAAGAAAACAATCTGTCAAAGTTGAAAGGACAGAGAAGAAGAAGGAGAGCAGGAGGAGGGGGTGAGGGTGGAGGGAGGAGAAGAATATGAGGAAGAAGGAGTAGTAGGAGGAGAAGGACGATGATGATGAGGAGGAGGGGTAGGATGGTGAATAAGAAGAAGGAAGAAGAAGAAGAAAAAGAAGAAGAAGAAGAAGAAGAAGAAGAAGAAGAAGAAGACGAAGGAGAAGAAAAAGAAGGAGGAGAAGAACGACCATGATGAGGAGGGGTAGGATGGTGAATAAGAAGAAGAAGAAGAAAGAAGAAGAAGAAGGAGAAAGAAAAAGAAGGAGGAGGAGAAGAAGAAGAAGAAGAAGAAGAAGAAGAGGAAGAACTTTATCCCGTGTCAAAGAGGCACAAACCAAGTAGATGAGGTCGGCACCATCATCAGCAGAAGCCAGACAGATTGCTCCCAGGGGGTCGTCAGAAAAAAGGTGATACGGGGACTGACAGGGCGGCAGTGTGAGCATCCTGGCAGCCTCAACACCAGGCAGTTATCTCGTGGGTCAACGACTCAACGACTTCTTGAAGGGGAGGAGACAAGGGTGGCCTGATTGCCTGCACTGACCTCTCACCGCTCACCATCACCATCATCATCATCACCATCATCACCATCACCATCATCATCATCAATCATCATCATCATCATCATCATCACCATCACCATCAACAACCTCACCGCTACTTATCCCCTGCCAACACCCATGTATTACTTGAACTATACCATCACAACTCCAACCCCGTCTTACAGCCATATAATTATTGCTTGGAATTACTTACTACCTGCTCTCGTTTCGATCTTGGTCTTCCTGCTTCTAATGAATTACTCATTTAGTAAGATGTTGTTGACCAGCCTCGCGGACTATGTAGAGATGTTATTGTTAGAGAATGGGGTGACTAGACATCAATGTTAGTAGCATTGTTTTCAACATTTGAAAATGTGATTGCATTAAATCAATTTTAGTTGCTGTGTGCGTGTGTGTGTGTGTGTGTGTGTGTGTGTGTGTGTGTGTGTGTGTGTGTGTGTGTGTGTGTGTGTGTGTGTGTGTGTGTGTGTGTGTGTGTGCGTGCGTGTGTGTGCGTGCGTGTGTGTGTGTGCGTGTGCGTGTGTGTGTGCGTGTGTGTGTGTGTGTGTGTGCGTGCGTGTGCGTGTATGCGTGCGTGCGTGCGTGCGTGCGTGCTTTGCGTGCGTGCGTGCGTGCGCGTGCGTGCGTGCGTGCGCGTGCGTGCGTGCGTGCGCGCGCGCGTTTGTCACCATCACCATCAACAACACCGCTACGTACCCCCTACCAACACCCATGTATTACTTGAACTACAATGATGCCACCCCAGCCGTCTTACAGCCACACTAGTACTATTACTGCTTGGAATTACTAACTACCTCTCTCGGTTCGATCTGGGTCCTCCTTCTAATGAATTACTAACTACCTCTCTCGTTTCGATCTGGGTCCTCCTTCTAATGAATTACTAACTACCTCTCTCGTTTTGATCTGGGTCCTCCTTCTAATGAATTACTAACTACCTCTCTCGTTTCGATCTGGGTCCTCCTTCTAATGAATTACTAACTACCTCTCTCGTTTCGATCTGGGTCCTCCTTCTAATGAATTACTAACTACCTCTCTCGGTTCGATCTGGGTCCTCCTTCTAATGAATTACTAACTACCTCTCTCGTTTTGATCTGGGTCCTCCTTCTAATGAATTACTAACTACCTCTCTCGGTTCGATCTGGGTCCTCCTTCTAATGAATTACTAACTACCTCTCTCGTTTTGATCTGGGTCCTCCTTCTAATGAATTACTAACTACCTCTCTCGTTTTGATCTGGGTCCTCCTTCTAATGAATTACTAACTACCTCTCTCGTTTCGATCTGGGTCCTCCTTCTAATGAATTACTAACTACCTCTCTCGTTTCGATCTGGGTCCTCCTTCTAATGAATTACTAACTACCTCTCTCGTTTCGATCTGGGTCCTCCTTCTAATGAATTACTAACTACCTCTCTCGTTTCGATCTGGGTCCTCCTTCTAATGAATTACTAACTACCTCTCTCGGTTCGATCTGGGTCCTCCTTCTAATGAATTACTAACTACCTCTCTCGTTTCGATCTGGGTCCTCCTTCTAATGAATTACTAACTACCTCTCTCGGTTCGATCTGGGTCCTCCTTCTAATGAATTACTAACTACCTCTCTCGTTTCGATCTGGGTCCTCCTTCTAATGAATTACTAACTACCTCTCTCGTTTCGATCTGGGTCCTCCTTCTAATGAATTACTAACTACCTCTCTCGTTTTGATCTGGGTCCTCCTTCTAATGAATTACTAACTACCTCTCTCGTTTCGATCTGGGTCCTCCTTCTAATGAATTACTAACTACCTCTCTCGTTTTGATCTGGGTCCTCCTTCTAATGAATTACTAACTACCTCTCTCGTTTTGATCTGGGTCCTCCTTCTAATGAATTACTAACTACCTCTCTCGTTTTGATCTGGGTCCTCCTTCTAATGAATTACTAACTACCTCTCTCGTTTCGATCTGGGTCCTCCTTCTAATGAATTACTAACTACCTCTCTCGTTTCGATCTGGGTCCTCCTTCTAATTAATTACTAACTTTATATGATGTTGTTGACCAGCCACGCGGACTACTCGGAGCATTAGAGAACGGGGTGACTAGAAACCAATGTTAAGGTCTCTGTACACGTTAACAAAATTCACAAGTTATTTCTATTGCCCCATTTCTATTTCCCCATGGCAACACAGTGAGCTGTAAAGGTGTGTGTACACGTTAACATTATTCACGAGATATTTCTATTTCCCCATGGCAACACAGTGAGCTGCAAGGTCTGGGTACACGATATTATTATTCACGAGATATTTCTATTTCCCCATGGCAACACAGTGCTAGCCCACTCTTAATATGACTTACCGCTCACTGTGTTGCCATATGGACATATAAATATATTGTTGGTAGTGTTAACGTGTACACAGACCTTAAGTCACATTAAGAGTGGGCTATCACTGTGTTGCCATGGGGAAATAGAAATATCCGTGAATAATGTTAACGCGTACCGAGAAATTTAGTAACATTGTTTTCAACAATTTGAAATGTGATTGCAATAAATCAATTTTAGTTGGTGTGTGTGTGTGTGTGTGTGTGTGTGTGTGTGTGTGTGTGCGTGCGTGTGCGTGTGCGTGTGCGTGTGCGTGCGTGCGCGTGCGTGCGTGCGTGCGTGCGTGCGTGCGTGTGCGTGTGCGTGCGCGTGCGTGTGCGTGCGTGTGTGTGTGTGTGTGTGTGTGTGTGTGTGTGTGCGTGCGTGCGTGCGTGCGTGTGTGCGTGTGTGTGTGTGTGTGTGTGTGTGTGTGTGTGTGTGTGTTTTTGTATCTTTCTTTCTTTTTTGGGGGGGTGGGTGTGTTCTCATCAACTAGGGGTTCTTCTCATGTTTTACGTAAGTCCTTGCTTATGTACCATTAACAATAACATAGAAATAATAAAAACAAACCGTAATAATTTCTTCCTTTCTTTTTCTTGTTTCTTTCTTTTCTTTTGGAGGAGGGTGGGGGTGCGTGGATGGAGGGGGGGGGGAGGGCGGGTGTCAAAGGTGAAACTATCCAAGAAACACCCCCCACCCTCCCCTAAAATACCAAACATTCACAAAACTCGCAAACAGTCTGTATTGTTATCTCTATGTTAGGAGCGAGAGTATGTGGGAGAACTGGGAAAGACTTGACTCGACTTGACTTTTTAATTATCGCGGGGGAAAAAACTTTGACACTTTCTCAATGATCGATAACGATAAACTTAGATTGCTACATCCTTCATTTTGAAAGATGAGCCCCCCCCCCGCCCCCGTGGGGATACTGGGGATCTTGTATATAAATAGTTCCCCCACTTTCTGGAAGCTCTGTGGTTGTACCTTCGTCTAATCTTCCAACTCTCTTTGACTCTGTCTTTTCCCTTTTGCTTTCTGTCATCTACTATCTTTCGGCCTTAAACCGGTCCATTCTCTTGCCTTTTTGTTCAGGAAGAATGAGTAGTAGGAGGAGAAGGACGATGATGATGAGGAGGAGGGGTAGGATGGTGAATAAGAAGAAGAAAGAAGAAGAAGAAGAAGAAGAGAAGAAGAAGAAGAAGAAGAAGAAGAAGAAGAAGAAGAAGAAGAAGAAGAAGAAGAGAAGAAGAAGAAGAAGAAGAAGAAGAAGAAGAAAAAGAAGGAGGAGAAGAAAAAGAAGGAGAAGAAGAACGATCATGATGAGGAGGGGTAGGATGGTGAATAAGAAGAAGAAGAAAGAAGAAGAAGAAGGAGAAGAAAAAGGAGGAGGAGGAGAAGAAGAAGAAGAAGAAGAAGAAGAAGAAGAAGAAGAAGAAGAAGAAGAAGATTATGATGATGATGATAATGATGATGATGATGATGATGATTATGATGATGACTATGATGATGATGATGGTGATGATGATGATGATGGCGATGATGATGATGATGATGATGATGATGACGATGATGATGATGAACAGCAACAGCAGCAACAGCAACAACAACATTCTATCGCTTACCGTTTCTTTTCGGTTTCGTGTTACCTGTCAACGAAAATGTTACTTGTACCAATTTAAAATGACTCACCCCCACAACGCATTTCCAATTCTTTTATTCCAGTTCAAAACCAATGTATTGAATTTCAAAAATGACTTTTCCTTCTTTGGCTTGCAGATTCATACGCCAGCAACGGGTGCACACATCGTTCGTCCTTATATTCTACGGCGGGCCGGGTCACACCAAGGAAATTATTCCCTGACTCTCTTCTGCTGCAGCCACCGCATAAACAATTGTCCACGATAAATGCCATCAAGTGTCATCATCAGCAACAAGCGAGCAACAACAAGGCACCAGCACATCATAACATAAACCAAGAATGCACACACAAAAATGATAACCATATTGTTCATCCTGAAGAACTAGTTACTGGCATTATACCCATCACCTCCATAAATAAACCACATCCTATGCAGAATTATAATTGCATCCAGAAGAACTAGTGAGCAGTAGTGACTGTCATCACCACCCTCCCAGTCATTGATGAATCGAATATCCTACGTACAAGTATACCACCCTACTCTTCACTCAGGGCTACAGGACTAGTGAATGCCATTGTCTCCTCTCCTCGATTAACAAAGCAAATCCTACTGAGTAGTGCACCATCCTAGTATTCAACCAGAAGGACTCTTCAATGCCATTGTCTCCTCTCCTCGATTAACGAAGCAAATCCTACTGAGTAGTGCACCATCCTAGTATTCTACCAGAAGGACTCTTCAATGCCATTGTCTCCTCTCCTCGATTAACGAAGCAAATCCTACTGAGTAGTGCACCATCCTAGTATTCTACCAGAAGGACTCTTCAATGCCATTGTCTCCTCTCCTCGATTAACAAAGCAAATCCTACTGAGTAGTGCACCATCCTAGTATTCAACCAGAAGGACTCTTCAATGCCATTGTCTCCTCTCCTCGATTAACTAAGCAAATCCTACTGAGTAGCGTACCATCCTAGTATTCATGCAGAAGAACTCTTCAATGCCATTGTCTCCTCTCCTCGATTAACAAAGCAAATCCTACTGAGTAGTGCACCATCCTAGTATTCTACCAGAAGGACTCTTCAATGCCATTGTCTCCTCTCCTCGATTAACTAAGCAAATCCTACTGAGTAGCGTACCATCCTAGTATTCATGCAGAAGAACTCTTCAATGCCATTGTCTCCTCTCCTCGATTAACTAAGCAAATCCTACTGAGTAGCGTACCATCCTAGTATTCATGCAGAAGAACTCTTCAATGCCATTGTCTCCTCTCCTCGATTAACAAAGCAAATCCTACTGAGTAGTGTGCTATCCTAGTATTCTACCAGAAGGACTCTTCAATGCCATTGTCTCCTCTCCTCGATTAACTAAGCAAATCCTACTGAGTACTGTACCATCCTAGTATTCATGCAGAAGAACTCTTCAATGCCATTGTCTCCTCTCCTCGATTAACGAAGCAAATCCTACTGAGTAGTGCACCATCCTAGTATTCTACCAGAAGGACTCTTCAATGCCATTGTCTCCTCTCCTCGATTAACAAAGCAAATCCTACTGAGTAGTGCACCATCCTAGTATTCAACCAGA
>CM065690.1:46325053-46335053 GCA_017654935.2 Phymorhynchus buccinoides
ACGGCCACGGCAAAATATTCATTTTCTTAAAACTTCTTTTTTTGTTCCTTCCGTCGGTAAAAGACGAGAGAACATCGCTTATTATATTATTTCAGTTTTATTTCATTTCCCCTACCACAATGTAGTTTTCAGAATCAAATAACGTCTTCCATCTGAAAGCATCAATTGAATAAGACTTAAATTTTATCAACCAACAAGGAATGGTTCCAGCAAAAAAATATATAAGTGCGATGGCTTTTTGACATCAATTTCTCGGCAAATGTGTAGATTTACACCCTCCTTCGCTACTTTCTTAGGTTCTTTTCCGTGGTTAGTGAAGGGTTAGGGTTATGGGACTATGGATCGGGTAGGGTTAGATGGTCTTTTCTTGTGCCACAGCATCTGGTTTTTTTTGTCAAAATCATCTTTCTTTTTTTTTAAGTCTTAAATCGCTGCCTTGAATAAATAACAATCGGGGCATGGTGTGAGTAAGCCCGGGCACGCTAACATTTCCTAGCTAACCAACACCCAATATTGATAGATTATTTATTGTGTAGGTTCCTTTGCCTGAGACGGATATGGGAAGACATAGAGAAGAAAATGGGTATTGATTCTTTCAGAGCGTGCTTTTAATTCTAATATTTCTTTTTGTTGTGTTCTCGCCTTGTTTATAGTTCTTTGATTGTTGCCATTATCTGCATATTCTTAGAGCTTATTTAATCATATTCTGGAAATTCTAGAGCGAGAGTAAAAGAGTGTAATTGCTCTCGCGATTTTGTGTGTGTGTGTGTGTGTGGTTGTGTGTGTGCGTGTGTTTGTGCGTTGCGTGCGTGCGTGTGCGCGTGCGTGCGTGTGTGCGTGTGTGTGTGTGTTGTGTGTTTGTGGTGTTTGTGTGTGTGTTGTGTGTGTGTGTGTGTGTTGTGTTGTGAGTGTGTGTGTGCGTGCGTGCGCGCGAATGTGTGTGTGTGTGTGTGTATGTTTGTGTGTGTACATTATGTGTGTCCTTGTATTTGTGTCCGTGTGTTGTCGTCGTCCTTTAATTTCACGTCTTTTCACTTAAAAGTGACACCTATAACATGAAATCCAAGTGTGTGTCGTCTTCGAGTGCGCGGCCGCTGCGGATACGTGCAGGTGTATCTGTGCTGTGCTGTGAAAGTGGATATTTGTGTGTCGTTGTGTGCCCAGGCCCGGTCTTGAGCGCGCGCTCGCGCCCGGTGCGTATATGTTCAGTGTTGGGAGAAGTAGGGGAGGCTGATCATAACACCACGTCATACCGATGGGACCATGGCCGAGAGCAATCCGAAATGCAAACCATCTTGCGAAATTGTTCCTAAAGACTGTCCTCGTCGGTGGTATTTGTTTGGTTCCGATAGTAATCGTCCGAAAGCACTTACAAATTCCAACCCTCCAACCCCTCCCTTCCCACTCCGATATGAACCGAAACAATCACTCCCCCCCCACCCTATCCTCACACACAAACAACCCCGCGCATTAAGCTTCACGCCCATTCCATTTCCATCCCTAATCTTAGCGTTCGTATGCCCTTTATCAATCCCCTCCTCTTTGTGTTTGCTTTGTTGTTTGTTTGTTTATCCATCAACATAAAGTACATAACGAAAAAGAAGAAATTAAACCTCTAACATAAAGGACGTGACGTTTTCATGCTCTTCTTTTTTGCCAGTTTGAATTGTCTGATAAAGCAGCTCTGCCAAAAACAAAACGTATCATGAGCGGATCCAATCTGATTCGCCCCCCCCCCCCCCACCCACCCCCCCCCCCCCCCCCCCCTCCCCCCCCCCCCCCCCCCCCCCCACCCCCCCCCCCCCCCCCCACCCCCCCCACCCCCCCCCCCCCCCCCCTTGCCCCCCCTCCCCCCCCCCCCCCCCCCCCAAACGTGTGTGATTATATGTTATAATCTTTATGAATAATAAATATTCTGTAAATGTGTGTATTACCGAGAGGAGAAGGAATGGGAGTGTTGATCTGCGTTGCCATTTGCATGTATGCTTAAACTAAGAAAATAAATTCAATGATAGTTTACCAAGAATTGAACGCGAATTTCCGGTAGGTTAAGAGCGTAATTCTTAGACATATCCCTCACTGTAATGTGGATCTCTCCTGGGTCCCCAGGTATATATTATTTATTACAGGGTCACCCTGAACGGATGCGTTTTTTGCAAGAAACACGTCGAAATAAACAGAAAGACAGCCCGTTAACGAGATCAACAACCACTCACTTGGCCTTGGTTAGTTAGATAGAAATCAAATATGTCAAATCGGCGAGATTTCCTCCTTGTTGGAGGTACAGGAGGTCAAATTCTTCTTTTTTTCTAATGTCTGCCTGAGTTTAGAGACCATATCGTTTGTACGAAATCTTCAACAATACAAGCCTTTTTATTTATCTTGTATTTGTAATGTTATGCAGTTTATCTAAAAGACTTTCACTCACAACAAAGGAACGACATAACATCCCTGGTTGGTGTTTTCACTGCACTTACAAAGAAAAAAAGCCTTCAATTCAACGACAATGAAAGGCCTCCCCCACCACCCCATCCAACATGGCTTCTCTATCCGACCATCAAGTCTCCGCCAAGGAGGAACATCGCCTTTTTGAAGTACGGTTTTGATTTCTAGGCAACCAGAGAAAAGCGAGTGTCGCGATCTCTGTGAAGGGTGTTTCTTCCTGGTGATCTCGACGTGTTTTCGTGCAAAAACACTCATCCGTCAGTCGGTGTCCCTTTGAAGCTGTGCGCTGGTGCATAGTGATTCCACCAAAGGCATCAGTCGGCCAGCTGTCCACGAGTCATTTTGGCCGAGAGGGTGGGGACGTATCCTGAGCAGGAGATTCCCACAATAGGGCTGCATGCCAGAGCAGTTTATTTGTGTTCTTTATTCCTTTCCAGATAGACTGTTCTGGCAGGCAGCCCTCGTAGTCATTTAGCCATGCTCTCCAAAACATCAACTGGTTTCCTCTGTTTATCTGGAAGTCGTAGTCACAAACAAACAAAACAACATAACAAGCGCGGATTCGCAATCGTTTTGTGGCGTGCGACAATGGTCGACTTATGGCGATATTTTTTTCACGCCAGAGGGCAGTCAATGCACTTAGGGGCTTATCACGCGATTTTCTTACTTGGGCGTAGTGAGAGAGAGAGTGATGGTAGGACCACTCACTGTCTCTCTCTCTCTTTCTTTATCCCCAAACTAATAATATAGAGAGGATTAGCCCCACACGAGCGTCATGCCCTCTGGGTCCTTGTGAGAAAAACATCGCACTAAGTCTCTCATTGAAAAAACGATACTCATTTTAAGAGCAGCCTCATTATATGCACTGAGTCGCTTCCCCTGGCTTTTTTAATAATTTTAATCTGTAAACCAGAATGTTATCTCTGCACCATTTCGTAACTTTGTATATCCTTTTGGAAAACATTTAAAACTATTTATCCTACTTATACTCATCGAAAGAAGCACCGCATACTCGTCGTGTCTGTTGCAGTGTCTGTATTACGTATGTTTATTATTTTGTACGCTTTAAAATGAAGATTCATGTGCTCTGTTCAGTATACAATTCTTTCCATACGTAAGGACTATAGATATGTAGAAATGACAACTGAAATGTTACTTTATATCCAAGTATTGTTTCTTCTCCTTTAAAATATGTGCGACCATTTTTGTCAAAATGTGCGACAATTTTTGAACAGACCGACAGACCGACAGACAAAGTGAGTTATAGGTTTGTGGCTTGTGCCACAAACAACAAGAAACCGGCATAGGTAGCAGGCACATGTTTTCACATTTTCCTGGAGACACGCAGAGCCAAGTCAGCTTACAGATCAAACCGGAAAAAAGAAGAAAGAAAGAGGGTTTGTAGGGCCTACGTCCTTTTAGGACCATGGCATATGAGGGACAAGTTATTCTGGTGCGATAGTTTTTTTATAAGCAGATGGGGATGATCCTGGGAGGGGTACTGTAAGACCAGGTCAACCCATGGGGTTTATGCTGTTGGTAAATACCAGATGGATACCGAAGTCCCCCCCCCCCTCCCCCCCCCCCCCCCCCCCCCCCCCCCCCCCCCCCCCCCCCCCCCCCCCCCCCCCCCTCCCCCCCCCCCCCCCCCCCCACCCCCCCCCCCCCCCCCCCCTCACCCCCCGCCCCCCCCCCCACCCCCCCACCCCCCCCCCCCCCCCCCCCCCCCCCCCCCCCCCCCCCCCCCCCCCCCCCCCCCCCCCCCACCCCCCCCCCCCCCCCCCCCCCCACCCCCCCCCCCCCACCCCCCCCCCCCCCCCGCCCCCCCCCCCCCCCCCCCCCCCCCCCCCCCCCCCCCCCACCCCCCCCCACCCCCCCCCCCCCCCCCCCCCCCCCCCCCCCCCCCCCCCCCCCCCCCCCCCCCCCCCCCCCACCACCCCCCCCCCCCCCCCCCCCCCTCCCCCCTCACCCTCCTTCTCTCCACCTCCCCCCCCCCCCCCCCCCCCCCCCCCCCCCACCCGCATCCATATCAGATACGCGAGCTAATATTTACGCCTCCAAGATCAATCTTATAAGATAAGGGGAAAAACATCTGTAATAGGTAACATTCCATTGAGTAAACTCTCCACCATAAGCAGTCTCATCCATGGTGATGGCTTTCTATTACCTCGGTGTTGTTTATTGGACAAAGACAATAAATCATCCACTGGAATCCACGAAGAAAGTGTTAATGCGTATAAACCACGATTTACAGGAAGATAATAGCGAAACTAGAATGTCATGAAAAAGGTGAACACCCTCCCAGGTAGACAACTGCATGGGCACACGGTACCTCGGTTTATCGTCTCATCCGAAAGAGCGTAAGGCCTAGTGTAAAGTGAAAGAAAAAAAAACCAACCCTGTACCCAGGTTCGAAACTCGGGTTTACTTGACACGAGGCGAACGATAACCTCTGTGCCACTCTACACCGTCACAACACTCCGGCCAAAACGATTCTCCAGGGCCCCATCCAAGGAAAACGCCGGTGTCGTATATACTGTCGCCGTGGGATCGTGTCGCAGCGATAGCATTTCACGTGAAATCACTGTTTGCAAGCGATATTATTTTTCTGAAAAAAACTGTCGCGCGCTCCAAATTTTCACGAAAAATGGAAAAAATCCTATAAAATATTGTCTCATGCCTTAAAATACTGTCGCTCCAAATTTTGCGACAGTTTTTTTTTTTTTTGCGACAGAACATTGTGAAATATTGTAGTCAGTAAATACTGTCGCTTGCGACACATTTCCACGTGAAATGTTGCTGCTAGATTTACTATTTTCTGTGAAATATGGTCGTAGCGTTTTGCCAGCAGTAGTTCACAGTATGACGTGAAATGCTGTCGCTGCGACACGATTTTGTTTTTAGGTAGCGACGCCATTTTATGGACATTTTTTGTGAAATCCTGTCGTGCTTCAATTTTTTTATAGAATAATGTCTCTCAGCGACACTTTTTTACGAATAAGCTGCAGTATTTCCTGGGAACTACTGTCTCTGCGACACACTTTTATGAGCGACAGCATTATATACGACACCGAAGCAAGTCAGAACTCAGTACAGTCCTGTCTGGACAACATCAAAAGCTTGACCAACCGCAACGCCAACACCCTCATAACGCCTGGCAGAGGATCGTGACCTGTGGCTGGGGCTGACCACCCAATCCAGCATGGTACCCCGACGACCAAGCCGGTCAAGGGTGGAGCGAGTGAATGGCGAAATAATCAGCATTGTGGCATCAGCATGATCAGTTCTTACTTCGGTATCATGTTTAGTGTCCTCCGCAGCATCCTCACGTCGGTAAATTAACAGAACCGAACTGTCTGACTCCTGCTATTAGTACTGCATTATCATGACAATGGTTCACCATGTAAATCTTCAATGAGTGAAACCGAAGCAAGAATGAAGAGAGTAGGTGCTCTCTATCTCACTCTCACTCTCTGCCCTTCTCTTTTCTCTCTCTCATCTCTCTCTCTCTCTCTATCTTCATCTCTCTCTCTCTCTCTCGTTGCGTCTCTCTCTCCCTTCCCCTCTCTCTCCCTCTCTCTCTCCTCTCTCTCTCCTCTCTCTCCTCTCTCTCTTTTGTAATGTTCATAACTATCTCTCTCTTTTGTAAGCTGAGAACCTAGGACGAAATGGACGACTCTGGCCCAGCCCTAGAATTATTTTCCTTGTAGAAATAAAGTTTCAGAGTCTGAGGTCTGTGTCGTGAGTCTCTCTCTCCCTCTTTCTCTCTCTCCATCCCTCACTCTCATTCTCTCTATCTCCCTCTCTATCATTGTAAGGTTCTAACTATCTCTCTCTCTCTCTTTGTTGCAAGCTTAGAACCAAGGACATAATGGAAGACTATGCCCAGCCTAAATTATTTTCCTTGTAAAAATGAAACGTTTCTGAGAGTCTGAGTCTCTCTCTGAGTCTCTCTCTTCTCTCCCTCTCTCTCTCTCTCCTCTCTCCCTCCCTCTCTCTCTCTCATCTCTCTCTTCATCACTCCTCTCTCTCTCCTCTCTCTCTCTCCTTTGTAAGGTTCTAACTATCTCTCTCTTTTGGCAAGCTTAGAACCAAGGACAGAATGGAAGACTAGGCCCAGCCTAAATTCTTATCCTTGTAAAATAAATACATTTCAGAGTCTGAGTCTGTGTCTGAGTCTCTCTCTCTCCTCTCTCTCCTCTCTCATCTCTCTCTCTCTCTCTCTCTCTCTCTCTCTCTCCTCTCTCTCTCCCTCTTCTCTCTCTCTCTCTCTACCTCTCTCTCTCTCTATCCTCTCTCTCGTCTCTCTCTCTCTCTTGTAAGGTTTCTAACTATGTCCCTCTTGTTGCAAGCTTAGAACCAAGGACAGAATGGAAGACTAGGCCCAGCCTAGAATATTTTCCTTGTAAAATAAAGTTTCAGAGTCTGAGCCTCTCTCTCTCTCTCTCTCTATCTCTCTCTCTCTCTCTCTCTCTCTCTCTCCTCTCTTCTCTCTCTCTCTCTCTCTCGTTCTCTCTCTCTTTTGTAAGGCTCCTAACTATCTCTCTCTTTTGCAAGCTTAGAACCAAGGACAGAATGGAAGACTAGCCCAGCCTAGATTATTTTCCTTGTAAATTAAAGTTTCAGAGTCTGAGTCTCTCTCTCTCTCTCTCTCTCTCTCTCTCTCTCTCTCTCTCTCTCTCCCCCCCTCTCTCTCTCTCTCTCTCTCCTCTCTCCTCTCTATCGATCTTCTCTCTCTCTCTCTCTCTCTCTCCTTTGTAAGGTTTCTAACTATCTCTCTCTTTTGCAAGCTTAGAACCAAGGACAGAATGGAAGACTAGGCCCAGCCTAAATTATTTTCCTTGTAAAATAAAGTTTCAGAAGTCTGAGTCTGATGTCTGAGTCTCTCTCTCTCTCCCTCTCTCTCTCCTCTCTCTCTCTCTCTCTCTCTCTCTCTCTCTCCCTCTACTCTCTCTCTCTCTCTTTCTCTCTCTCTACTTCTCTCTCATCCTCTCTCTCTCTCTCTCTCTTGTAAGTTCTAACTATGTCCCCTCTTTTGCAAGCTTAGAACCAAGGACAGAATGGAAGACTAGGCCCAGCCTAGATTATTTTCCTTGTAAAATAAAGTTTCAGAGTCTGAGCCCATCTCTCTCTCTCTCTCTCTCTCTCTCTCTCTCTCTCTTCTCTCTCTCTCTCTCTCTCTCTCTCTCTCCCTCTCTCTCTCTTCTCTCTCTTTTGTAAGGCTCTAACTATCTCTCCTCTTTTTGCAAGCTTAGAACCAAGGACAGAATGGAAGACTAGGCCCAGCCTAGATTATTTTCCTTGTAAATTAAAGTTTCAGAGTCTGAGTCTCTCTCTCTTCTCTCTCTCTCTCCACTCTCTCTCTCTCTCTCTTCTCTCTCTCTCTCTCTCTCTCTCTCTCTCGCTCTCTCTCTCTCTCTCTCTTAAGCAAACTACTTTGCTCAGTAAATATTTTAACATTTTTAATATTTTGGAACTGTCATAGGATTACAAAACCAATTAAATAATTTGAAAAAGGAATCTGATCGACTAGGATTAACTGTTAACTTAAATAAAACAAATATTGTGGTTTTTAGAATGGGTGGGCACCTATCAGCACATGAGAAATGGTTTTATGGGAATGACGATTTAAAAGTAGTTAATACATACAAATATTTAGGAATTATATTTTCAACAAAATTAAGTTTAAATTATACTTGGGATGAGTTTGCTAGAAAAGGGAAGAAAGGAGTGATTGAAATTGTGAAGTCATTGAAAAAACTTAAAAGTATAGATTGCCGTTTATTTTGGAAGTTATTTGATATCCAAATAGAGCCGCTGCTTACGTACGCTTCAGAAATTTGGGGACTGAATATAAGTGTTCAAATAGAAAGAGTGCATACATACGCCATCAAACGGTTTTTACATGCACCAATTCATTCATCAAACACAATGCTATACGGAGAAACAGGAAGGTATCCTTTATATATAAGAACATTTGTAAAATCTATAAGATATTGGTTGAAGTTATTAAGATTACCTCAGTCACGTGTATGTAGACAAGCCTATGACATGTTGCTTCTGCAATTAGAATTAAATAAAGAGAATTGGGCATATAGAGTTAAAAAGGTTTTGTCAGAACATGGATTTGGTATAGTATGGTTGTCCCAGGGAGTCGGAAATGACCAACATTTTATAAAAGAATTTAAAGACAGACTCATTTGTTGTTTCAAGCAGAACTGGCATGCTGATATGGAATGTAAGGAAAAATATAAATGGTTCTTCTCATTTAAAAGTGTATTTCAGCCAGAAAAATATCTTGAAATCATTACAGACAATTGGCATAGGGTAAGCTTCATTAGGTTTAGGTTACGTACACTTGGATTTATGGCTAATAAAAGATGGTTCGAACCACATACGAGTGAAATAACGCTATGTCCTTTATGCAAATCAGGTGTGGATAATGAATGTCATTTTCTATTTTACTGTAAAACATATAATGATGTACGAGTGAAATGTAAGTTTTTTAGTTTTCAAATAATTGAGAGAAAGGATGTTGCTTCCCTCTTAACGTCTAATGACGAAGAATTGTTGAAATCTGTGGCTAAATTCATAGCTGAGGCGCAGAGGGTGCGTCTGAAAGAAGCGGAATAACTCTTAATAGTGAATGTACATAAACTAATGATTATGATTGTACCAATTCACGTTATTTTCTATTTGTTTTCTATTTTCCATTATATATTTTCTATTGCATGATGATTGTGTGATTGGCCGAACTTTGTTATTCCTTTCACCCCCCTTGTCACCAGACCCTTGAGGTAATGACAATAAATGTTCAGCGTTCAGCGTTCAGCGTTCAGCGTTCTCTCTCTCTCTCTCTCCTCTCTATCTCTCTCTCTCTCTCTGTCTCTCTCTCTCCTCTCTCTCCTCTCTCTCTCTCTCTCTCTCTCTCTCTCTCTCTCTCTCTCTCTCTCTCTCTCTCTCTCTCTGCACTCTCTCTCATCTCATCTCTCTCTCTCTCTGCTCTCTCTCTCTCCCTGCTCTCTCTCCTCTCTCTCTGCTCTCTCGTCTCTTCTCTCTCTCTCTCTCTCTCTCTCTCTCTCTCTCTGCTGGGGGGTGTACTCGAGCGCGTGCGTGCGTGTGTGTAGATCTATATCAAAATCGAGAGATGGTGACAACCTTAGTTCATGGAATGGAAGCGCTAACGAGCTATTTTGATTGCCCCGCGGGAGATAAATCATCAATACTTACCCTTATCAAATAGACGCCCACCCCAACCCTACCACCTCCGTGCGAATACCGCTTTATTTACAAATAGTTCATCACCTTCTGGAAGTTCTCTGCTTGTAATTTCGTTCAATATGTCACGTTCTTTGAATCTGCCTTTTCCATTTGCTTTCTGTCATCTGCTATATTTCTGCCTAAATTGGTCCATTATCCTGCCTTTTATTAAAACAACAACTCTTACTCTTACAAAGACTTTCGCACGTCTAGCCGAAATCTGCCGCTCGGACACAACCACAATTTCCTCTTTCTTTTGTACTTTAACTGGGCCTACTATTAGTTCATGCTCAAT
>CM065690.1:46345053-46352553 GCA_017654935.2 Phymorhynchus buccinoides
TACTACTACTACTACTACTACTACTACTACTACTACTACTACTACTAATACTAATAATAATAATAATAATAATAATAATAATACTACTACTACTACTACTACTACTACTACTACTACTACTACTACTACTACTACTACTACTACTACTACTACTACTACTACTACTACTACTACTACTACTACTACTACTACTACTACTACTACTACTACTACTACTACTACTACTAATCATCATTTAATAACAATAATAAATAAATCTTATATAGCGCTCTTCGATGAAAAAATCCTCAAAGCGGTTTACACATATTTTGAGAATAAATGGAGATAAAAATAAAGTAGAACAAATCATTATTACAAACAAACATTAAGAAGCATAACAATAATAATTTAGCAACAATTTAACAACTTAAAGTACAAATAAAAAAGCTCCTCTCCCCCCCCCCCCCCCCCCCCCCCCCTATAATTGTCATAATGGTACACGAATATTCAAGTGTGAAAATTGTTCTGATAGACAATCATCATTATATTCAGGCATGGGAATTAGAGAAGACAAAAAAGACTGAAAATTGGGGTCTGGAAGCAGGCATAGGAACAAGGAATAAAAACAACAACTGAAAACCGTGTGTGTTGGGATACAGCCCCCAGAAAATGAAGCTTCTTCTGTTATCTAAGCTTTAAAACAGTATTAGAGATAAGACTGATATATTTAGTTCATGTTGCATTCATTTATAACCAATAACTTCAGTTTTACTCATTGGGCTTCTTTTGTTTTTATCTCATAATTTATGTCCTCTTGGACCATCAAAAAAGCTGAAACTTGCAAAAAAAGACTGAAGAGGACCATCAAAAAAGATGAAATCAGCCCAAAGACTGACAATTCCCATGCCTGATATTGTTTGGGAGGGGGGGGGGGGGGGGTGGCAGAGTGGTAAGTTCGCCTGCCAGTTCAATGTCAGTGTGAGTGACCCGGGTTCGAATCCCGGTCTAGCTCGCCCTTTCTTTCCATGTCGACGTAAAAATCAACTGGACCTCGGGTCTTTCGGATGGGGACTTAAGGCAAGTCTGAACCGTGCGCTTTACGCACGTAAAGAAAATAACAGCTACAAGTCGGTAAGACCAGGGATAAATCCCCTTGCATGGTATGAACGAAATTGATAGCTACATTCCCCAAGTCCGCCCCCCTTCCCTTCCTCCCTCCGAAACAAAATGGGTGGAGCTGCATTGCCGGAGACGCGCTCTCTCTTGTCTGTTTGACAGTCATAGTCTTTCACAAAAGACTAAAGCGCATGTTAAAAAAAGCAGGCAAACAAAAAATCACCTAAAGTGCATGGGGTGCGTAGCGCTATCGCTACGTATTATCGAAATATCTACCCGTTGTTACCACTACAACCCATAGAGAACAATATAATGATGACTGTGCCAATCTGTCAGTTTGAATTCCGTCAGTTTGAATTCCGACAGACGAACCCTAACCCTATTCCTTACCCTAACCGTAACCCTTTTCTTAACCTAACCCTATTCCTTACCTGAGTTTAACCCTATTTTAACTCTAACCCTAACACTTAGTTGCCGTAGTGATTTAGCCTGATAGTGTTATCGATACCTAGTGATAGCCGTACTGATTTATCTTGGTAGTGTTATCGATACGTAGCGATAGAGGGATGTACCGTGGTTGTTCAGTCCTGAAGAAATCAGTTATACTGTATAGCTGTCATCTTACGACTGGCCCCAACTTCAAGCTAATAATAATAATAATAATAAATAATAATAATAATAATAATAATAATAATAATAATAATAATAATAATAATAATTATTATTATTAATAATATTATTGTATTGTTGTTTCTGTGTGCAGTCATGCATTAAAAGTTGTATATTTCCCATAGTTTTCGTGTCACGTGCTGTTTTATATATTGTCTTAATTGATCAATGGTTTTATTCAATTTGTGATTTTATGCATGACGCTAATAACTATATCAGTATGTGCTTTGCACAAGTGATGCATGTTGAATCTGTTACTATGTACTATGATGCTGTTAACTATATGTTGTTGTTTTGGTGTTGTTTTTTGCGTGTGTGCAATTCATATATGTTCAACATTTTCAAGATTTGTAATGCCTTTATACTGTTGTAAAGCGCGATGAGCCCAATGTGGGGTATCGCGCTATATAAGTATCCCCTATTATTATTATTATTATTATTATTATTATTATTAAATGTCTGTGTACACATTAACATTATTCACAAAATACCACTATTTCCCTATGGCAACACAGTGAGTTGTTATGTAAAAATAGTTCCCCCACCTTCTGGAAGTTCTGTGCTTGTAACTTCCTCTATTCTGCCACTCTCCTTGACTCCGCCTTTTCCCTTTGCTGTCTATCATCTACTATCTTTCTGACTTATTGGCCCATTCTCCAGCCTTTTAAACAAAAATAAATCTTCCAAATAATGTTTGTCCTTTGAGCTCCTCCGAAATCGGAATGTGTCGGCTGTACGCAGCGGGGAGACCAGTGAAAACTGAAAACCGAACAGATTATCTTACCCATTATGGCCATATGGCCTGGGAACGCAGAAGAAGAAGAAGAAGAAGAAGAAGAAGAAGAAGAAGAAGAAGAAGAAGAAGAATGATGATGATGTCGTTTTCATAGCGTCTATTTCCTAAATTATGACTCTAAGCGCTTTACAAATGTATACAAATAGAATATAAAAGACACACAACTAATGTCAACCAATGATAAATTTAAAAAAAACATAAAAAAAGTAACATTTGAAGAAAGGTAATCTCCTACTGTCCTAGTCTGCTGCTAATCAACAACTTCTTTTTACTCTGCCATTTTCCTCTGAATTCATGCCCTCCACCCCTATCCCCAGCACCCCTACCCCAACACACAAGCACGCACGCACGCACGCACACACACACATACACGCGCGCACGCGCGCGCGCGCGCGCATACACACACACACACACACACACACACACACACACACACACACACACACACACACACACACACACACACACACACACACACACACACACCGCTTTCTCAGTTTCTCTTCCCCCGAGCCATCTCTCCTCTTTCTCTCCATTTCTCATCGTTCCCTTTACCACGCTTTTTTGTTTTCGCATTGTCCCTTAAAGACCCACCAGATCACGTGTCAAAATCACGGGTTTAACATAGCTGGTAAGACATTGTGTTTTGACCAGGTTTGTCTCCCATACAAATGTCCCCAAAATTGAACTGAACGAAACATCATTTTAAAGAGCAGCTTCAATTTGAAGTTGGGGACATTTGTATGTGGGTCACAGCTACCCAGACAAAAACCAAGGGACTTAATCGTGGTGCGTCAGTGTGTCTTTAATACCCCCCACCCCCCATTCTGTCCAAGGAGATGCGCCCCTCTGTCATTCCATAATTGATGCCTCCTCCATTCATCAAAGTCTGGCTGTTTTAATCTCCCCCTCGCTGCTGGGCAGCTTATCTTTTTCATTAACTCGTAATCAGACTCCTCCGCACCCCCTACCCCTCCTAACAATTTGTGGATGCATACACTGAACCGCTAGTAACACCCCCACCCCACCCCCACCCCCCTTCACAACAGACATCTCTGACGAATGGAGACAGACGTTCCCGGGAAACTCCGAGGTAAGCTTACTTCTTTTTTTCTTTTTGTGTGTGCTTTGGGTGAACATTGTTTAAAATTCTTAGAAACCGTTTTTTCGATGAATGTTTTGTGTTTGTTTGTTTTGTGAATTACCGTAAAAGCCCTCGCAAACGCCCACCACACCAGTCCTCCGCAGTGACTTAGGGCAAACATTTAGGGGATTGGTGTGTATACACCCCTCTGGATGAGGATTGCCGGGCTTTTCCCACCCGGACTTTTCCCACCCGGTCTTTGCCCATCCTAGGTCTTGTCCCATCCGGACTTTTTACATCCTAGGTCTTGTCCCACCCTAGGTCTTTTCCCACCCGGACTTTTCCCACACTGGGTCTTTTCCCACCCGGAATTTTTACACCCTAGGTCTTTTCCCACCCGGACTTTTCCCACACTAGGTCTTTTCCCACCCGGAATTTTTACACCTTAGGTCTTTTCCCACCCGGACTTTTCCCACCCTAGGTCTTTTCCCACCTGGACTTTTCCCACCCGGACTTTTTACACCTTAGGTCTTTTCCCACCTGGACTTTTCCCACCCGGACTTTTTACACCTTAGGACTTTTCCCACCCGGACTTTTCCCACCCTAGGTCTTTTCCCACCTGGACTTTTCCCACCCGGACTTTTTACACCTTAGGTCTTTTCCCACCCGGACTTTTCCCACCCTAGGTCTTTTCCCACCCTAGGTCTTTTCCCACCCTAGGTCTTTTCCCACCCGGACTTTTTACACCCTAGGTCTTTTCCCACCCGGACTTTTCCCACCCTAGGTCTTTTCCCACCCGGAATTTTTACATCCTAGGTCTTTTCCCACCCGTACTTTTTACACCCTGAATCTTTTCCCACCCGGACATTTCCCCACCCTAGGTCTTTTCCCACCCGGACATTTCCCACCCTAGCTCTTTTCCCACCCGGACTTTTTACACCCAATCATACATACATCTATTGTTCGTATGCCAGTCAGTCGTTTCCGACCATGACTACCAGACAGCAGAGAGGGCAGATGCTATTCCGACGGGCTGGGCTAGGGTTTGGTTATAGTGGAGATGCCTTGCCCAGGGTACATCCCCACACGCCGAGCGCTGATCAACGTTTATTTCCCAAGTTCGTTTGATATATTTCTCAATGTAGATATTTTCAAGAATTCATATTAAGTTTCAAGTGTCTGCACACTGCACTGAGAGAGAGAGAGAGAGAGAGAGAGAGAGAGAGAGAGAGAGAGAGAGGAGAGAGAGAGAGAGAGAGAGAGAGAGAGAGAGAGAGAGAGAGAGAGAGAGAGAGAGAGAGAGAGAGAGAGAGAGAGAGAGAGAGAGAGAGAGAGAGAGACTGGACACAGTACACTGGACATTGGACACTGGAACACTTTATTTGACAAGCATAAAGATTTTAGGCGATGCCTATTCTTACAATCTGTCCTTGGATAACAGGGAAACAAAATTACAAAACAACAACAATTAAAATGGACTAGTAACATGAAAGTTAAAAAAAAGTCACTACAAACAAGAAAAGAGAGAGAGAGAGAGAGAGAGAGAGAGAGAGAGAGAGAGAGAGAGAGAGAGAGAGAGAGAGAGAGAGAGAGAGAGAGAGAGAGAGACATGACTGGGTGTAAACAGTCCGGGTGGGAAAAGTCCGGGTGTGAAAATCCCGGTGGGAAAAGTCCAGACACCCTGGATGCTAAACTTCGACATTTTTATTCAATAAAAACAGTGCGCTACACATCATGCATCTGGATGCTCTTGTTGAGAGAAAAGGGAGGGGGTGGGGGTCTTTTGCCAGGGTTTTATGGTATATTAATTTGGAGTTTACTTAATTACATTGCATGTTTCCTCACCACCCCCCCCCCCCACTCACACATACACACACACACACACACACACACACATACACACACACTGTCTTCATATTCTTCCCTTTTGTTTGTGTTTTGTTCTTAGAGTAATGTTGTGTGTGTTGTCTTTGTTGTTATTTTGTGACTCAAACAGATTCTTGAAAGTGCTGTACACCATTTGAACGAGCACGTAGAGAAGTAGGAAGAATATAAGGAACGGGAGGTTTACGAAAGCGCGTAATGGCATATCAGAAAGCGCGGGGGGGGGGGGGGGGGGGGGGGGGGGGAGGGGGGGGGGGGGGGGGGGGGAGGGGGGGGGGGGATACGAAAGCGCGTCAATTCGTTGTTCGTAAGCGCGGTTTTTTTTTTAGGGTTTTTTCAGCAGTGTTAGCACGGATATTTCCAACCCCCACCCACGCTCGCACACACCCACACCAGACAAAAAGTAACCAGAAACAGAAGATGGCTAAGAAGACGAAAAAGTGGAATCGCAGCATGGCGAAGAAGACGAAAAAGTGGAATCGCAGCATGGCGAAGAAGACGAAAAAGTAGAATCGCAGCATGGCGAAGAAGACGAAAAAGTGGAATCGCAGCATGGCGAAGAAGACGAAAAAGTAGAATCGCAGCATGGCGAAGAAGACGAAAAAGTGGAATCGCAGCATGGCGAAGAAGACGAAAAAGTAGAATCGCAGCATGGCGAAGAAGACAAAAAAGTAGAATCGCAGCATGGCGAAGAAGACGAAAAAGTAGAATCGCAGCATGGCGAAGAAGACGAAAACGTGGAATCGCAGCATGGCGAAGAAAACGAAAAAGTAGAATCGCAGCATGGCGAAGAAAACGAAAAAGTAGAATCGCAGCTCAGACAAAACAGATGGCTAATTTTAGCCTATTCTATGTTATGTCCGCTAATCCTAGATTTCGTGTGTCTGACCGGTGGCCAGCAGCTCGGAATAAGGAACACTGACCGTGCCAGCAAAGCCCTCAGACAAAATGAATCTCAGATGTCAATCGCAATTAGCTGTTTGCAAACCCCGAGACATCTCCTTTACCATCAGCAATACATACATTTTTTCTTCGTCTCCTCGGAGTTTTGCCTACACACTGACCTTCAACTCATTCCTTAGTTTTCCGATAATTATGTTGCTTCATGTATGCCAGACTGTCGTATCCGAGTCAGACTTCTAGAGGTTGCAGAAAAGGCGGCTCATGTTCCAGAGGGCTGGTATAGAATTTAGTTACATTCCCCTCATTCTTCTTGTTCTTGTTCGTCTTCTTCTTCTTCTTCTTCTTGTTCTTCTTGTTCTTGTTCTTGTTCTTCTTGTTCTTCTTCTTTTTTTTCTTTTTTTCTTCTTTTTTCCTGTCCCATCTTCTGGGCTGTACAGTGGCGTTGCTCCCACGCCGCTCGTTCCGAATCCCAATTCGCAGCTACACCCGGGTTTGTTCAAGTCGCAGAAACCGAGACTAGCAGTCCAAGGGAAGCGAATCTATGTTAGGCCGTCAGGAGGCAACCAACCGAGGAGACACTGCACTTCTGTTGAGCCACTTCGGTGGAGTTCAGTGGAGCCTGTTCAGGACACCACCTACTAAGCCCCCTACTGACGACACTATTCTGTTAGTCGCGGAGCCAGCGTGAGTGAGGTCCTCCTCCGAGGGCGCCACCACGACCGTCCACCGACATCTCCCCAGACCACACTGATCCCCACGACTTTGACCCGAACGCACCAAGGCATAGACTGGATTGGAAACCGAAACTGAGGTCACCATGAGAGCAGGGCATGCAAAGCCACAGAATTTGAGACTTTTTTGGGCTTAATTTTATGAATGATGGAAAATGAGGCCGATGATAACGATGATGATGATGCTATGGAGTTCCGTATCGGTCTGAGACTGCATGGCAGGGCTGTATTATACGCTTCCTTTCATAATGATATCCCGGCGTTAACCAGGCCCGAGAACTACAGACACCTGCAGTGTTGGTCTTGAAATTAGAGCAACACTCTCAGAATCGCATCCG
>CM065690.1:46357553-46362553 GCA_017654935.2 Phymorhynchus buccinoides
CGCGCTTGCGGCGACGCTCTCTCCAGGGGCGAGCAGCCCGAATTTCAGAGATAAGTCTCCGTGACTTGAATATTTCAAATACCAATACCCCCAAAATGAGTAGTGCCCAGTCTTCCTGTTCTCCTCGCTTACCTCAAATCAAAGAATCTGAGAAGCTAAAAGCAGTAAATGGTTAACCCTTTCACCGCCAGCCATATTTCATCCAAAAATGTCCATTACATTTACCTGGGTAGAGAACAAAATCTATCTGCAGTATTGGGGATTCTTCTGTGACAGATATAAAATAAGGTCTATCCTTACTTCCCAAACCTAAGACAACAGGGTCTTTGGGTAATATGACCCCAATTTGATGCCTTTTAGTGACATAGGTGTTAAATCACTGTGGTGCTAAAATGCGACTTTGGCGGTGAAAGGGCTAAAAAATATATAAAACAAGTTTTAGAAAACAGGAGAAGGCAGGGGGAGGGGGGGGGGTGGGCGGGTAGGCAAAAGGAAAGGTCAGGTCAACGAGAGTTTAACAGTGCGTTGCTAGCACAGAACTCCCAGAAGACCGGGAAACTATCCGTACTAAAAGAGCCCTGGTACCGTCTATCTCTTTGCCTCTCTGTCTTATTCTCTTCTCTCTGTCTCTGTTTCAGTCTCTCTCTCTCTCTCTCTCTCTCTCTCTCTCTCTCTCTCTCTCTCTCTCTCTCTCTCTCTCTCTCTCTCTCTCTCTCTTTTGTTTTCTCTGCACACACTATTTTGTTTGTTTGTTTTTATTTTTAAAAAAAGTCTGATAACGTAGGTCAGACTAGGTTGTTAAAGACCCACCAGATCACGTGTCAAAATCAGGGGTTTCACGTGTTTTCCCTCTTATAGCTGGTAAGAAAGCTTGTTTTGACCAGTTCTGACTCCCATACAAATGCCCCCAAATTGAAAAAGAAACATCATTTTAAAGAGCAGCCTCAATTTCAAGTCGGGGGCATGTGTATGTGGGTCACAGCTACCCAGAAAAAAACCCACCAAGGGACTTAATCGTGGTGGGTCAGTGTGTCTTTAAGGGCCTGCTACACTACATACGATGCGCTGTCAATACGATGCGATTGTGACGATGCGAGTCATGATTCACGTGAAATATTTCCGTCTAAAAACAATTCTACTACCAGCTTAGCTCTCCAAAATTGTTGTATGTAATGTGTTCTTGTGTAATGTTACCTGTTGTAACAATTTCATGTACCCCCTGGGGGAGGTTTTTGGAATAAAATGACTTTGACTTACTATGCTCAAGTAGACCCAATAGTATGGAATTCACGTGAATCGTGAGTCACATCGTCAAAATCGCATTGCATTGACAGCCAATCGTATGTCATGTAACAGGTCCTTTAAGCTAAAACGCTGGCGTAGGTGGCACTACTTCTAGTCTAATGAAATGTCCGACTGGCATTGGAAAATAATGTCAAGAAGGCAGCGGAGAGGAAAGCTTAGTCGTGCGAAAAGGGTCTAGTTTCTCTAGACGACGGTCGCCGCGCGCATAACTGTTACGCCAAAAGGGGTCTAAGAAACGCTTTAGAAAATGTTTGCGGAATAATATTACAAGCTCTTGTCTGATTGGCAAAACTAAAATATTTTTTTTATTTTTTTTTAATGGACTAATCAACAAGAAATGTATTGACCCCCTACTAGTTCCGGATAGTTCGCCGCTTGCTCGGTGTTTGGCAAGAACAAAACGTCAGGCGAACTATCGGCACACGAAGGGTGTTTCTTAAACCGCTTTTTGCCGATTTGAGCGAGCGCAACGTAACGTAACGTTAGTCCGTGTGAAACGGACCCCAGGACTCCACTCAGCAACTGAACATTGGGAATTCGGTCGTGTCAGCGAAGGTGATTGAAGCATGCATGCCCGTCTGTCGTTTCCGACAATGTCAGCCAGATAACAGAGGTGGAAGTTGCTATTCTGACTATATGGCTGGACTAAGTTTGTGTATGGTGGAGAAGCCTTCTTGGCTAAGGTGCATCGCTTGCTTTCCACAAATATTGGTTCGGTTTGGTTTGTTTATTTCTTGGTTTAAATGATTTTTTATGACAAGCAAAACATATACACCAAATAAAATGAACATGAATGACGGCAGCAACAAGCTTAAAGCTTATAGTGTGCCTACTCAAAATAAGTCACAGATATGGCGGCTGGCAATCACAGACTGAAAAATCACACATTTAAGAAAAATAAACAAAGGTTAATTTTGAATATTAGAAGCATAACAAAGAAACCAAATAGAAAGAAATTGTTTCATCTTCTTTGATAACAGAAACAATTTAAACATAAGAGAAAATACAACTTCATGAAGCCATTGATGGGCTAGAAAAGAAAACGATAAAGATAAGAAAATAGAAATAAGAAATAAGTTGGGGAATATCAAAGTACACGAAAACGAATTTCTAATGACACAATGTGACAAAACATCTATTTTTTTAAAGTTTCCACAATGCTTTGGACGGATGTTTATTTCTTCGTCTGTGTGTCGGTTTTGATTGTGTGTGTGTGTTGTCTTTCATTGATATGTTGTATGTTCATTTGCATGCACACTCATCCCTTTGTATATTGATTGTCAGTGAGGGGAAAAAAGAAAATTTGAAAACAAATGATATAAAAAGAAAATAAACTTTAAAAAAAAGAAACTTAAAAAAACCTACTAGATCATTATAGAAAAGCAGAAGATACAGTGAAATGTTGAGGGGAGGGGAAAGGAACACAATTAATATTCTGTATAATGAGACAAGAAAGAAAAGCGGTTATTACTCTTAGGACAAAAACGTTATTATTTGATGTACCGAAACTCAGGAACTGTTCACATAGCTTTGATTATAACAAAGAGAGGGAGAGAACAGTGTATCATGTGTTTTGTGAAGTAAGAATCATTTGTAAAGTAAAGAGAGAGAACAGTGTATCATTTGTTTTGGGTAGAAGTAAAGAGAGAGAACAGTGTATCATTTGTTTTGTGTAGAAGTAAAGAGAGAGAACAGTGTATCATGTGTTTTGTGCAGAAGTAAAGAGAGAGAACAGTGTATCATGTGTTTTGTGCAGAAGTAAAGAGAGAGAGAACAGTGTATCATGTGTTTTGTGCAGAAGTAAAGTAAGAGAGAACAGTGTATCATTTGTTTTGTGTAGAAGTAAAGTGAGAGAGAGAACAGTGTATCATGTGTTTTGTGTAGAAGTAAAGAGAGAGAGAGACAGTGTATCATGTGTTTTGTGTAGAAGTAAAGAGAGAGAACAGTGTATCATGTGTTTTGTGTAGAAGTAAGAGAGAGAGAACAGTGTATCATGTGTTTTGTGCAGAAGTAAAGAGAGAGAACAGTGTATCATGTGTTTTGTGTAGAAGTAAAGAGAGAGAACAGTGTATCATGTGTTTTGTGTAGAAGTAAAGAGAGAGAGAACAGTGTATCATGTGTTTTGTGCAGAAGTAAAGAGAGAGAGAACAGTGTATCATGTGTTTTGTGCAGAAGTAAAGAGAGAGAACAGTGTATCATGTGTTTTGTGCAGAAGTAAAGAGAGAGAGAACAGTGTATCATGTGTTTTGTGTAGAAGTAAAGAGAGAGAGAACAGTGTATCATTTGTTTTGTGTAGAAGTAAAGAGAGAGAACAGTGTATCATGTGTTTTGTGCAGAAGTAAAGTTTTGTGTAGAGAGAGAGAACAGTGTATCATGTGTTTTGTGCAGAAGTAAAGAGAGAGAGAACAGTGTATCATGTGTTTTGTGCAGAAGTAAAGAGAGAGAACAGTGTATCATGTGTTTTGTGTAGAAGTAAAGAGAGAGAGAACAGTGTATCATGTGTTTTGTGTAGAAGTAAAGAGAGAGAACAGTGTATCATGTGTTTTGTGTAGAAGTAAAGAGAGAGAACAGTGTATCATGTGTTTTGTGCAGAAGTAAAGAGAGAGAACAGTGTATCATGTGTTTTGTGCAGAAGTAAAGAGAGAGAACAGTGCATCATGTGTTTTGTGCAGAAGTAAAGAGAGAGAACAGTGTATCATTTGTTTTCTGTAGAAGTAAAGTAAAAGAGAACAGTGTATCATGTGTTTTGTGCAGAAGTAAAGAGAGAGAAACAGTGTATCATGTGTTTTGTGCAGAAGTAAAGAGAGAGAGAACAGCGTATCATTTGTTTTGTGTAGAAGTAGGGTAAGAGCGAGAACAGTGTATCATGTGTTTTGTGCAGAAGTAAAGTAAGAGAGAGAACAGTGTATCATGTGTTTTGTGTAGAAGTAAAGAGAGAGAACAGTGTATACTTTGTTTTGTGCAGAAGTAAAGTAAGAGAGAACAGTGCGAGGGCTGCCTGCCAGAAGGGTCTGTCTCAAAAGGAATAAAGAGCACAGATGGGCAGTTCTGGCATTCTACCCCTCGAGTGTATCATTTGCTTTGTGTAGAAGTAAAGGGACAGAACAGTCCCCAAAAAGAGCAAAACAAGGAATGGAGGGACAGATGGCGTTGGGGGCAAACCAAACCCCTCCTAGACCTGCATGAATAGACTGCTAGTCCTTACGTTTTCGAGAAAAACACACACACACAATGAAATAAACAAATGATCAACAATGATTCTACAACGCTCTCAGCCTACTCGACACACGCAATGCTGTGTCATTCTCTGACCCAGGTTCCACCTCCACTCTCTGTCCCATTCCGTGTTCGTGGAAGCATCCTTTGCAGTGTTCCAAATGCCTTAAAGCCTACCCAAGGGCCAGTCACACGTCCACTAAAATCGCACGACTGTACGGTACGATTCGATTACGTGGTCTCGAAGCGCGAATCACATTTGTTTCTTTGCCACAGACGTCGTGTGGCTAGCCCTTAAAGACCCACCACGCCACGTGTCACAATCACGGTTTTCACGTGTTTTCCCTCTTATAGCTGGTAAGAAATCTTAAGAAATCTTCCTAGCATAAGAGGGAATGTGACACGTGACGTGGGGGGTCTTTAAAGACCCACTACACCCATGAGTGAAAATCACGGGTTTCGCGTCTCTCTCTCTCTCT
>CM065690.1:46367553-46370053 GCA_017654935.2 Phymorhynchus buccinoides
TCTGCTGGGGAACTAGTGGCCAGAGAAAGGAGAGGACAATGACTTAGTCGTTATAATGTGATCAATTCGATGTGCCCCCGTCTGTGTGTGTCCATGACATTGTGCCCCCGTCTCTATGTTCCCCCGTCTCTGTGCTCCTCCTTCTCTATAAATTATACTCACGTTTGTACGTGTCCCCTTCTCAATGAATGGTTAGGTTTTGGGATAGGATTAGGTTTCTGGTTAGGGATAGACACAGGATTAGGGTTTCAGATTACGTTTACTGTTTGGATTAGGGATAAGTTTCAGATTACGTTTACTGTTTGGATTAGGGATAGGTTTTAGTGCCACATATCAAGTCCAAGTATACTTTAGTATCTCAATGGTGAGAAATTTACATAGGGTGCAAACACAAAATTGCAACATTAAAATACATAATATTTTAATGAATTAAGGGTTAAAACAATCACATTGCAGAAACAAACACTCCAACCATATTGCACACACTAAATTAACAAATTTATATACAAGAACTACCTTGCTAAAAATCCAATACGCCAGCCATGTTGTACCACGCAGAGTTACCTAATTCATATACTAGTTAAGAATACATAAATATTAAATAATGTTATAATTCATAACAACGGAGTACGTTATTGGGTTAAAACTACTGGACGGGAACATTATAGAGACAGGGGACACTAGTGATAGTGTTGTGCTCATAAAATAATTTGTGTACACTGCAATGTATTATGTTAGCACCACGAAATGGACATTGAATGACCTTTCTGAGATAATGGTACGGCTAGTAACTTCAGACAATTCTCTTTCAAATGACTTTTTGTTGTTGTTGTTGTTGTTGTTGTTGTTGTTGTTGTTGTTGTTGTTGTTGTTGTTGTTTTGTTTTGTTGTTGTTTTTTTTTCTTTTCCTTTTTTTTTTTGTTTTTTTCCTTTTCTTTTTTACTTCTATTGTTTGTTTGTCTAGTTATAAATTGGTGCATGATGTATTGATATCTTTGCTTAGTTATTTTTCTTATTCCAATTGTATTTTTCTCATAGCTATTTAAGTAATTTCATGATGCAGCCTTTTGTTCGTAACTGAAACACTTTTGAGTGCGCTTATAAGCTTATAGCTTGTTGTGCTCATAAAATAATGTGTGTACACTGCAATGTATTATGCTAATAAACTTTGTTTAAACCAAAGGACATAAGAACCATTCTTGTAACGTTTTCCGTTTTACAGTTATAAACATTTAAAGTTGGTTGGGTGACTGTCGGCCATTTTGAGAAATTACAGTCTAAAGTTTAGCCTTGCTGAGGAAAATGCACCAACCTAATCATTTAAAAACACCTTGTTGGAGTATTTAGAGACCATAACAAGGATTGTGCTTTACAAATAGGAGAGATGCGATGTTAGAAAGCACGAAAACACACATAACTCAAAATGGATTTGAACCCTTTCACCGCCAGCCATTTTCCAGCCCAAGAATACCATTGAACTTACCTGTGTAGAGAAAAGAAAAAAAAATCAGCAATATTGCGAATTCCTCTGTGGCATGTACAACATTAGACCTAGCCTTACCTCCCAAAATTACGAAAATAGGGTCTTCGGATAACAGGTCCTGATTTGATACCTTTTAGTGACATGGGTGTTAAGCCATTGTGGTGCAGAAATGCGACATTGGCGGTGAAAGGGTTAAAAGAATGAGATTTTTGACTTTGCAAGCCTGTTGTGAGAAACTAGCCCAGCGACTTAATGTCCCTTCCGTGGCGCTGGGGTCACACATAGACATAATTAGGGACACAATGCATAGAGACGGAGACACACGGAGACGGGGACATACTGCTACGTAACGGTGAAAGCAGTTAACACCATGGACTTCCAGTGTGATGGAATGGGTGCTAGCAATAGTGGAACAATACATGAAGGGAGAAATGAATGAGGTTGGTTCCAGAAGCCACCTTTTTTTATATAAAAAAGCTAGCAATGAGAATGTATGTACACCAATCACGTTCCAAAGTTTCTTGAAAACTTGTTTTCTTTTCCAAGAGAGAGAGAGAGAGAGAGAGAGAGAGAGAGAGAGAGAGAGAGAGAGAGAGAGAGAGAGAGAGAGAGAGAGAGAGAGAGAGAGAGAGAGAGAGAGAGAGAGAGAGAGGGGGGGAGAGAGAGAGAGAGAGAGAGAGAGAGAGAGAGAGAGAGAGTGAGAGAGAGAGAGAGGAGAGAGAGAGAGAGAGAGAGAGAGAAGAGAGAGAGATAGAGAAGAGAAGAGAGAGAGAGAGAGAGAGAGAGAGAGAGAGAGAGAGAGAGACAGACAGACAGACAGACAGACAGACAGACAGACAGACAGACAGACAGACCATGTATACATACAGCTAGGCAGACAGACACAGAAGAAGATATATTCCCGAGTGCGCTCTCTCTCTCTCTCTCTCTCTCTCTCTCTCTCTCTCTCTCTCTCTCTCTCTCTCTCTCTCTCTCTCTCTCTCCCTCTCTCCCTCATCTCCCTCTCTCTCTCTCTCC
>CM065690.1:46385053-46390053 GCA_017654935.2 Phymorhynchus buccinoides
CTGTTAATTGGCTGGCTAATTGACTTTGGGTGGATGCTTGGTTAATTTTGAATCGGTTCTATATTGTGTTTGTGTGTTTGGTGTGGCATGCGTGGTTTATGGACCATGCCCCGCGGCGTCACTCCTACGCCCCTCGTTCCCTGCATGCAACCAGCCCATACATTCTGAGATAAAGACTCCTACCTGGAATCTGCGGCCTCCTCTTTTCAAAGACACACTGACGCACCACGATTAAGTCCCTTGTTGTTGTTTTTTTCTGGGTAGCTGCGACCCACATACAAATGTCCCCAACTTCAAACTGAGGCTGCTTTTTAAAAGGATGTTTCGGTTTGAATTTGGGGGCATTTGTATGGGCGTCAGACCTGATCAAAACAAGACTTATTTCCAGCTATAGGAGGGAAATCCCGTGAAACCCGTCATTTTGACACGTGATCTGGTGGGTCTTTAAAGGGCCAGCCACGCGTCCACGAAAACCGCACGACTGTACGGTACGATTCGATCACGTGCTCGCGATGCGCCGATCCCATTTTGCTCTTGGAGACCACGTGATCGAATCGTATCGTACAGTCGTGCGATTTTAGTGGACGTGTGGCCGGCCCTTAACAGCATGCCAGAAATCTCTGGCGTACTAACAATGGGAGGGAGGGGAAGGTCGACAGAAGCGATTTAGAGTCGGTAACCTACAACCTGGAACTTTAATTGTCTCAGCGGTAATAAATCGAGGAAGAAAACAGAACAGTGTATGCCTTTCTCTTTCTTTGTCTTTCACACCGAAACAAAATAGTCTGGTGGCAGAGGCCTGATTGTTTCGATAACCTAGAAATGTCTGGCAACAATCGTTTCTTTGCATTTTTTCAGTGTTAGTCGGGACCGTGTAGTTCAAGAATCCGTTGGAAGGTCTCGTGACAACCTCTGGGCATGTTCATAACTCAAGATGGCGGCCAACATGGCTGCCATGGCTAAATACTACGGTTTGCTCTAATCTTTCAAAATATACAGCTTATGAAACTGAAATTGCAGTGTCAAGAGTAAAGTTGATGTGGACAGGAAGTCGGGATCTAAAACCCAGTTAACCCTTTCACCGCCTTGGTCGCATTTTAGCACCACAGTGCAAAGAACACCTATTGTCACTAAACTGCATCAAATTGGGGTCTATTATCCAAAGACCCTATTGTCTTTGTTTTGTGGCGTAAATATTTTGTAAACCTTATTTTTAAAGGTCACAGAATAATCCTCAAAACTGCAGATGATTTTTGATCTCTACCCAGTTAAATTTAATGGAGATGTTTTTTTATGAAATATAGATGGCGGTGAAAGGGTTAAATATTTCTTCAACTACTTGGTCCAGACTACTGAACAATGCAAAGCGGAAACGATTGTTACCAAAGATTTCTAGTTTCGACCCCCTCTGCAACCGGACTAAAAGTTGTTTGATAATGTGAATGCGTAAATATTGTGTGCGACACCGATAAGACAGTATTAACGATTCCGAGCCAAGCGTCATACAATCCGGGACCTCCCTTGTACGACCTTCACAAATCATCCGAAATGAGGTCTTAAATGGGAGGGAATTGTATAAAGGAGGCAATGTTGATACTTACAAAGAAGGGCAATGTCTCAGAGAAGTAGGTCTTATAATGGAGGGTCTTATAAGGGAGGTTCCTCTCTACTCTTAGGATACCCGGACTACCATAATGTACTAATTACATTATATAGATATATGATAATTTTTTTATATGTTCTAAGTGTTGCACAAATTCGAAAAGAATGAAACAGTCGGGCGTGGGGATAACCCATAATTTACTTTTTTTTAGCAGGAATGGTGTGTGTTTTTAGCGCAATAAAAGAAAGGGTTTCTCTACCTTTTGTATGTATTGCCTGTCCACCATTCAACGCCAATGGCATTCCAAGTGCTCCGTTAGTGGACGCTGAGAGAGAGAGAGAGAGAGAGAGAGAGAGAGAGAGAGAGAGAGAGAGAGAGAGAGAGAGAGAGAGAGAGAGAGAGAGAGAGAGAGAGAGAGAGAGAGAGAGAGAGAGAGAGAGAGAGAGAGAGAGAGAGAGAGCTCGAACTCGAACTCGAATGTGTTTATAGAGGGTAAACAGATAGGCATACTGGCCCTTTTTTACACCGTGCCCTCATGAACAAAATCAAATACACGAGAGAGAGAGAGAGAGAGAGAGAGAGAGAGAGAGAGAGAGAGAGAGAGAGAGAGAGAGAGAGAGAGAGAGAGAGAGAGAGAGAGAGAGAGAGAGAGAGGAGAGGAGAGAGAGGAGAGAGAGAGAGAGAGAGAGAGAGAGAGAGAGAGAGAGAGAGAGAGAGAGAGAGAGAGAGAGAGAGAGAGAGAGAGAGAGAGAGAAGAACGATCAACGATCAACGAAAATTTAGAGAGAAGGCCATCTGCCCATGAGATATAGGGAAAAGGGGGAGAGAGATACATAAAAGAGAAGAGAAAAAAAAAGAAAAAAAAGAAAGAGAGAAATAGGATACATATAAGATCAAAACGGACAGACAGACATAATTATTACAAACATGGAGAACATTATACCATGACTGCAACTACAGAATAAATAAAACAACCTTGCATTAATTTGCTTCTACTTTGCTGTACTTTGACGATAAAGCAGGCTGATTTATCCGACCACTCAATGTGAAATGATGAAGACTAAACCCACCTCGATCTGCCGTCCTCTTTCTATCATCAGCGGGGTAATGCCCAGACGGTTTATCGCTGCTAAGATCAGACTCATTCGTACTCAAAATCCTCCCTGCTTTACATATTTGGCTAGATTTACTATTTCTGTCTTTGAAACGAAAACGGTGATAACACCCGACACCAGTCTACTGTCATAGTTGTCATCAACATGTTTTTCATTCACCTTTATGGAGAGAATGTTGATTTAAATGGAAAAGAATCATACAGAAGGCATGCAATGGAATCCTTGTCGAAAATGAATCTCGTCTTCTGACGAAATTTCGTAAGAGAATATAATCATTCCCAACCCCTTGATTTTCCCATAGAACCCAAACCCAAAATAGAGAGAGAACAAAGAGATGAAACCCAATTAGAGGAGAGAGATTTCTACAATGAGATTATAAAGAGTTTGAGAAGCTTTGTAGGAGGCGATCTACAGGAGAGAGAGAGAGAGAGAGAGAGAGAGAGAGAGAGAGAGAGAGAGAGAGAGAGAGAGAGAGAGAGAGAGAGAGAGAGAGAGAGAGAGAGAGAGAGAGAGAGAGAGAGAGAGAGAGAGAGAGAGAGAGAGAGAGAGAGAGAGAGAGAGAGAGAGAGAGAGAGAGAGAGAGAGAGAGAGAGAGAGAGAGAGAGAGAGAGAGAGAGAGAGAGACAGAGAGAGAGAGACAGACAGACAGAGACAGACAGAGAGACAGACAGACAGAGAGAGATCAACATGACTGCAACTACAGAATAAATAAAACAACCTTGCATTAATTTGCTTCTACTTTGCTGTACTTTGACGATAAAGCAGGCTGATTTATCCGACCACTCAATGTGAAATGATGAAGACTAAACCCACCTCGATCTGCCGTCCTCTTTCTATCATCAGCGGGGTAATGCCCAGACGGTTTATCGCTGCTAAGATCAGACTCGTTCGTACTCAAAAACCTCCCTGCGTAGTTATTAGCAAATAAACCCACCACAAATCTCCGCACGATCCACCGCTAACACCAGGACCATCACTAAAATAAACTGCAATCATTTTCTTGGCAAAGAAGAAGATTACCAGGATCGGGGGCAGTCTCGTAAACACAATGTTATGAAAAGTACGATCTGAAAGATGAAGCCTGTGGCAAATCCCAAGGTGAATAATATTGAATACATGTCTTGTCTTAGCTTTTTCCCACTCCGGTAATATATTTCCGCTTCGATAATATTTACGCGTAGAGGAAGCAGAATCGTCATTATTTTAGGTATTAAGCTCTGAGGTGAGCCTATACTTTTGCTGAGTGAAACCGTTCTAAAATTCGTTTTATCATTTTAGTTATTGTTACACTTTATGTATTGCTGTCCAATTGCATATCATGTGTTTGTACTAGAGATACGTCTCTGTGACTAGAATATGCCAAATACCAAACAACAGTCTGAGCATACATTGTTGTCATTTGATCGAACATCCACGGTGCAAAACAATAAACAACGCGAAAAGTAAAAGAAAAGATTTAGATTTACCAAACAAGAAGACCCGTAATGGAGATTTACCAAACAAGAAGACCCGTAATGGAGATTCACCAAACAAGAAGACCCGTAATGGAGATTCGCCAAACAAGTAGACCCGTAATGGAGATTCACCAAACAAGAAGACCCGTAATGGAGATTCACCAAACAAGAAGACCCGTAATGGAGATTCACCAAACAAGAAGACCCGTAATGGAGATTCACCAAACAAGTAGACCCGTAATGGAGATTCACCAAACAATAAGACCCGTAATGGAGATTCACCAAAAAGAAGAGACCAAACAAGAAGACCCGCAATGGAGATTCACCAAACAAGAAGACTCGTAATGGAGATTCATCAAACAAGTCACCCGTAATGGAGATTCACCAAACAAGAAGACCCGTAATGGAGATTCACCAAACAAGAAGACCCGTGGAGATTCACCAAACAAGGACCATGGAGATTCACCAAACAAGAAGACCCGCAATGGAGATTTCCAAACAAGAAGACCCGAATGAGATTCACCAAACAAGAAGACAAACACCAAACAAGACCCGTAATGGAGATTCACCAAACAAGAAACCCGTAATGGAATTCACCAAACAAGAAGACTTGTAATGGAGATTCACCAAACAAGAAGACCCGTAATGGAGATTCACCAAACAAGAAGAACCGTCAATGGAGATTCACCAAACAAGAAGACCCGTAATGGAGATTCACCAAACAAGAAGACCCGTAATGGAGATTCACCAAACAAGAAGACCCGTAATGGAGATTCACCAAACAAGAAGACCCGCAATGGAGATTCACCAAACAAGAAGAGATTCACC
>CM065690.1:46392553-46405053 GCA_017654935.2 Phymorhynchus buccinoides
ACACACACACACACACACACACACACACACACACACACACACACACACACACACACACACAGAGAGAGACAAACACAACACACACACAGACACAGACACAGGACATACACCTTCACACATCACACACCACACACAAACACCACCACTACATCACACACCACATAATCCCTGCCTTTTCTCGTCACAGACACACACACACACACACACACACACACACACACACACACACACACACACATGGGTTGCAGTATCCCTGCCTCTCGGTCTTTCTCTAAGGTGGTCCCCGAATTCTCAAACTTTTGTTTCAGTTCAATGGAAAACAAACAGAAGAATGCACTCAGAACTGCTCTTTGATCTTGTTGACAGACGTCATGGGTTGCTTGTTAGTATCTCTCTGTCATTGCCCCGTATCGTTCCCCTATCCTTTCCCTCACCTGCAAACTAATCTGCAACAGGAGCGAACTTTGTGGGTGCGTTGTGTGTACCTGGGTTCGAAGCTTTGTTCAAGTAAAAGCATTACCCGAAGTTGTTTTCTTCTTATTTCTGTCCGTCTGTCAGTTTGTCTGTCTCCGTCTCTGTTTCTGTGTGTATGTCGTTGTGTGTATATATGCGTGCGTGTGCGCGCGCTTGTACATACATGCGCGTGTGCATGCGTGTGCCGGTGTTTATGTGTGCACACGCGCGCTATTATATATGTATTACATGAATCTATGCGTAGTTGAGATAGGAGTGATTGATTAATGCTTGGCTGGAGGGATTTTAACATCTCAATCTTCATTTCTTTCTCTTTCTTTTGCTTGATTTTCTTTCAGAGAATCAAGTCAACACTGGGATATCTGTATGTATTAGTTATTATGATTTGGCTCCTTTTGTCTCATTGTTCTTGTATCTGTTTTTGTGTGTGTGTTTTTTGTGTGCTGTATTATCTCACCCTGTTTTTTGTGTCAAACCTTTTTTTATTACTTATTTCAGCTTACATGTCCATGAACTCGTTCATCAAACCTTGTTTTACCTTCTATTTTTCGATGGCCCTTGGGTTTTTTTTATTTTTTAAAGGAGATCAGAGTTGATGGCCCTTGGCTTGCATAACAACATGCACTGTCGTCGTGTTTGTTGCTTTTTTTTTTTGCTTTTTTTTTTGTGCGCAAAAAATCAGGGTTTTTTCGGGGTTTTTTTATATTCTGAAACAAAAATATTATTGTTTTCTATATAATCTTTTTTATTCTATTATGAATCGTGGGCTGTAAAATATACTCTTGTCCTCATGTTGTTGTCAGATAAGTAAACAAAGATCTTATTGTTTTATATATTATTTTTTAATTATATTACGAATGCGTGGGTTGTGCAATGCATCTCGTCGTCATGATGTTGTTGTCAGATAAGTAAAGACAAATATGATTGTTTTCGATATAATAAAAAAATATATATATTCTATTATGAATGCGTGGGCGGTAAAATATATTAAGCTATATGCTTGTTGTTACTCAGTTACCTTGTTATTGTTTATAATTTGACATTGCTGAATAAAAATAAAAAACCGTTTAAACCAAAATATATTTCGTGCTCATGCTGTTGTCAGATAAGTAAACAAAACTATTATTGTTTTTTGATTTTTTTAAAATATGATTATATGATGAATGCGTGGGCTGTACAATATCTCTTGTCCTCATGTTGTGTTGTCAAATAAGTTCCAATGTTGTTTCTGTCATCATAGGTTTTTTTTAAAACCCGATGCTTCCCTAAACAAACAAAGCAAAACGAAACGAGCGAAAACAAACAATAAAGAAAATCAAACGTAGAATAAAGAAAATCAAACCTCCCCAAAGGAAGAAAAGTAAAAATGTAGATGATGAACTGAAGAAGAGTAGGGATGGAGGGATGTCGAAAATAAGTGGGTTTTTTTTTAACCCTTTCACCGCCAGCCATATTTCAGCCCAAAATGTCCATTCAATTTACCTGGGTAGAGAACAAAATCCAACTGCAGTATTGGGGATTCTTCTGTGACATATATACAAAATAAGGTCTATCCTTACTGCCCAAAACTAAGACAACAGGGTCTTTGGATAATAGACCCCAATTTGATGCCTTTTAGTAACATAAGTGTTAAATCACTGTGGTGCTAAAATGCGACTTTGGCGGTGAAAGGGTTAAAGGAGCAGGAGGAGAGAGAAAGTGCAAATGTTGTGGATCTTACATTGTTATCCCTAAGAATGAAAAATAAGAAAAAGAAAACACGAACATTTTGACGCACGAATAGCGGAAAAACAGGGTCATAATATATTATTTATAAATACCGATATGTGTACAAAAAAATTCATCCAAAGTAAAACAACTAAACAAACAGCTAAGTAGCAGAAATTCCCATACAAACAGCTTTTATTTTCATGTTCAAACACAAGAGTATTCGGCTGAGAGAAAACATGAACATTTCAAGGAAAACAAGATTCACGACGTAGCTAAAGAGATGCCGCCGGATGCTAGTCATAACTTATGTTGCTTGCACTTTTGGTATTTATTTGGTATATTCTAGTCATAGACTTATCTCTGTGAAATTCGGGCTGCTCTCCCCCGGAGAGAGCGTCGCCGCAAGTGCAGCGCCTACCCATTTAAAAAAACAAAAAATTGGGGGGGGGGGGGGGGGGCAGCAGGGTGAGGAGGGGGTGTGGGACACATTTGGAAAACCTAGCTATCAATTTGGCCATACCAGGCAGCGGGATTTCTCCCTGCTTTTGCCGACTTTCAACTGCCGTGGGAATTTTTCGTGCGTAAAGTGCACGGGTCAGAATAGCTTTTAAGTCCCCATCCGAAGGACTGGACGTTCAGTTCGATGAACAAAGCAAGTTTGGGAAAAAATCTGTTTAACGTCCTCCGGTCTGGAACAGACACATATGGAACATTAGTAGATGTACAGATGGTGGGAACGATCCTGGGGGCAATGCCCGGAGGCAGTGCAACACCAGGAAAGTCCCACGTTTTTAACAATACAGATGTACATGATCCGCAGTGGTGAAGAAATTCTGCTTAACGTCCTCCGGTCGGGAACAGACACATAATTATGGGACATTAGTAGATATAAAAATGGTGGGAACGATCCTGGAGGCAATGCCCGGAGGCAGTGCAACACCAGGACAGTCCCGAAGTTTTAACAATGCAGATACAAAGCAAGTTGTAACCATTTCAGCCTATACTTGTAAGTGTAGTAAGCATTTCCTCCTGCTGTAGAATGACGTGCCTGTATGAACATACTGAATCAGTCAGCTGTGTGTGTGCGTGCGTGCGTGTGCGTGTGCGTGTGCGTGTGTGTGTGTGTATGTGTGTGTATGTGTGTGTGTGCGTGTATGTGTGTGCGCGTGCGCGTGCGTGCGCGTGCGTGCGTGTGCGTGTATGTGTGTATGTGTCTGTGTATGCGCGCATGCAAGAGTGCGCGCACACACACATACACATAGACACACTTAGAGAGGGGGAGGAGAGCGGAAAGAGAGAGAGAGAGAGAGAGAGAGAGAGAGAGAGAGAGAGAGAGAGAGAGAGAGAGAGAGAGAGAGAGAGAGAGAGAGAGAGAGAGAGAGAGAGAGAGAGAGAGAGAGAGAGAGAGGAGAGAGAGAGAGAGAGAGAGAGAGAGAGAGAGAGAGAGAGAGAGAGAGAGAGAGAGAGAGAGAGAGAGAGAGAGAGAGAGAGAGAGGAGAGAGAGAGAGAGAGAGAGAGAGAGAGAGAGAGAGAGAGAGAGAAAAAAAAGAGAGAGACAGAGAGAGAGACATGACTCACTGACTGACTGACACACACGGACACAAGGACACAGAAACCGTTTATCGCAAACAAAAAGCTAATAAACTTACCCACAAATCCTTAATCCAGGCTTAACGGCTAATCTTGTGACAACCTAACAAACTAAAAGTAACACACTAGACAAGACGAGACAAAACTCTTACTACATTCACAGGCAACGAGAGAGATTAGCACGTGCACATCTAAGCTCTTCAAACACTGTTGATACCCTTTAACTCATTCCTGGCGCCAGTGAACCTACACAATAATAATAGCAGGGCTTACGGTCACAATACACTGTACTATTTTTCGCTCTTTTTCCCATGGCAACACAATGATACCCTAGTAATGACAGTGCTTGCCTATCACTGTGCTACCATGGGAAACGAGTGAAAACTGACAACGTACATTTCGACTTTTAGTAATAATCTTCGCTTTTGTAGTGCGTACGTAAGCTCCCCTGTCTATCCAAACGCGGATGTAATTATCGACGAAATGAGCGCTTCTGACCTTCCCATTGGAGATGACTCTTCTTCCGGCTCATAATATTGCTTACCGTTGTCAAATATAAACTCTTTTATTGCAGCAAGCGGGTGATAGAGAGGGGGAGACAGAGAAAAAGAGTGAGTTTGGCGTTGCTAAGAAAAAGCCTTTAAATGAAACGCCGCTTGATGTCAAGAGCTAAGCACGATAACTCCACCTAAACAGCCGATTTATTATTTTTGATTTTTTTTTTTTTGGGGGGGGGGGGGTCAGACCACACTCAAAGAGACAATTTACAAAGAAAGTCTGCACTTACAATCAGTGCAACTATGTTGTTTTATCTTTAGAGGGTTTATGATACGATACAAGAAAATGCTCGCAAGCTTGTATATTCGAGTGCATTGTGAGGTGAATGGGTATAATTTTATTATATTTATTTTTAAAAAACATACCAAAAAACACACACAAAACTCCTTAATTGAAGAAGAATTCCAGTTTACAAAACACGTTTTGAACTTCACGACCCGGAAACCCCCCCAAAAAAACACGAGAAAATAAAATAGAAAGAGATGATGTCTTCCAAATCATCACCGAAACAATAAAATGTATAATAAAATATTCACGTTACGCATGCCTCCTTTTATCATTTTTGAATCAGTCAAAACAAAGCTTTGCTTCTACGTCTTGTGGTCGTTAGGCAATTTGTCTGTTTTAACTGCACTTCAAAGAAGACAATTAGTATTGCAAATTGTCTGTTTTGTGTTTTGCGTGACAACTAGACATGCAAGAAACGAGAGTGGAATTGGCAGCGTATTAGCTGTCACGCAAAGTGATGTAAAACGGTTAATTTGACAATTTAATTGCTCGCTCTCTCTCTCTTGTTCTCTCTCTCTCTCTCTCTCTCTCTCTCTCTCTCTCTCTCTCTCTCTCTCTCTCTCTCTCTCTCTCTCTCTCTCTCTCTCTCTCTCTCTCTCTCTCCCTCTCTCTCTCTCTCTCTCTCTCTCTCTCTCTCTCTCTCTCTCCTCTCTCTCTCTCTCTCTCTCTCTCTCTAAAACATTTAAATACTTACTAATCATTACTCGCATGTCTTAAGAATACTTCAGTTATAACAATCCCTACACAACACTGGTATGTTTTACGCAAATGTGTCTCTTCCCTTGTGTTTATAATGCCTTTGTGGGCTAATTAGTGTACACAGTACTTTGTGTTTATGATGCGTGTTTTCTCAATGCACCATGGCCCCCTCTATAACATAGTATTTAACACAAAGTAACAATTAATGTTCTGTGCGAGTTTATACTTCCATGTTATTTAGACAGACGAACGTGTGTTTGCCGAAGTTTGTGTGCATTGTGTATGAATGTCAGATGCCCTTCAGGCTTTTGCTTGGTTTATCAAGGCCTCGTGAAACATTAATTCGTATAGGATATCTCGTTTTAGTTGATCAAAACGTAGTAAATACCGCATTCTGAGCATATTTCGTATGTATGCATTCTTTGTAGTTATCACCCTTCCTTTACATATTTTTGAATGACAATTTGCTCAATGCTAACCCTCTATGGTACAGTGCTGTGTATGTTGATTCAAGTTGAGTTACAGCTATAGTTTGTGTTGAGTCACTAATGCTTTTTTCACATTACCTACCTTTACAAAATTGAGTGTCTATGCATAGTATTACCTTGTATTTCTAATCAGATGCCTGATTTTGACCGTTTGGTTGATAGAATTATTGACCACTCTGTTGATGGTTTATCTGGTAAATTTGTTGATTAATGGTGGTTTGTTGAATTAATTTGGTGCATTTATTAATTATCGGTGGCTGATTGATGTGGGACTGCTTACTTGATTATTTATTAATTAATAATGGATGATTAGTTGTTTGATAGTTTAATAGTTTGGTATATTTATAATCGACTTGTTCTGGCTAATTGTTTAGCCATCTGTTTCATCGACTCAATATCATATTGGATTATTTGTTGTTGTTGTTCTCTTTAATTTACCTATTTATGTATATATGTTCATTTAGTTACTTACTAATTTGTTTATTTTTGCTTAAATGTTTAAATCCACAAGAATTTGTGTTATTTTCTAGTTTTCGATACAAATGTTATGTGTCTTTATAACCCCCTCCCCCAGCCTCCCTATGATACGGGCAGAAGGCCTAGTCATTAAAATTGTTTGAATCTCTCTCTCTCTCTCTCTCTCTCTCTCTCTCTCTCTCTCTCTCTCTCTCTCTCTCTCTCTCTCTCTCTCTCTCTCTCTCTCTCTCTCTCTCTCTCTCTCTCTTGTTTTACAGAACAATGCGAGAGTGTGTGCAATGTAAAAGCAAGCGTGCACATCTGAGAAAAGGACATTAAATCTCAGTGTTCAAGTCTAAGTATCTCAAGAAGGCTGCCCGGAAATCCAAAACGGGCTACAAACCACTAAACCATCGGAAACTGGACAGGAAACATACATGATAAGGGTGACCCCAAGATCGGGCTGGACTGGACTTCCTCCCATGTGGTCAAACAGCTGGCCTTTTGACCTTCACTCTAAACCTCGCACTGCACTCTTCTCCACCCCCCATCGTCTCTCTCTCTCTCTCTCTCTCTCTCTCTCTCTCTCTCTCTCTCTCTCTCTCTCTCTCTCTCTCTCTCTCTCTCTCTCTCTCTCTCTCTCTCTCTCTCTCTCTCTCTCTCTCTCTCTCTCTCTCTATGTCTGTCTGTCTCCCCTCTCTCTCTCTCTCTCTCTCTCTCTCTCTCTCTCTCTCTCTCTCTCTCTCTCTCTCTCTCTCTCTCTCTCTCTCTCTCTCTCTCTCTCTCTCTCTCTCTCTCTCTCTCTCTCTGTCTCTCTGTCTCTCTCCTGTCTCTCTCTCTCTCTCTCTCTCTCTCTCTCTCTCTCTCTCTCTCTCTCTCTCTCTCTCTCTCTCTCTCTCTCTCTCTCTCTCTCTCTCTCTCTCTCTCTCTCTCTCTCTCTCTGTCTTGCTCTCTCTCTGTCTCTGTCTCTCTGTCTCTCTCTCTCTCTCTCTCTCTCTCTCTCTCTCTCTCTCTCTCTCTCTCTCTCTCTCTCTCTCTCTCTCTCTCTCTCTCTCTCTCTCTCTCCTCTCTCTATCTCCCCCCTCTCTCTCTCTCTCTCTCTCTCTCTCTCTCTCTCTCTCTCTCTCTCTCTCTCTCCTCTCTCCTCTCTGTCTCTGTCTCTCTCTGTCTCTCTCTCTCTCTCTCTCTCTCTCTCTCTCTCTCTCTCTCTCTCTCTCTCTCTCTCTCTCTCTCTCTCTCTCTCTCTCTCTCTCTCTCTCTCTCTCTCTCTCTCTCTCTCCTCTCTCTCTCTCTCTCTCTCTCTCTCTCTCTCCCTCCCTCCCTCTCTCTCTCATCTCTCTCGAGACAGACTGTCCGATGTTATTAGATCGACCTTATCGAACGTTCTAGCCTTTTCTGCTTTTCCTGGACCCCAACCCTCCCGTTAGCTGTCGATCTCTCCACTAACTTCTTAATTCCAAATACCCATGTCTTCTCTGCCTCCCCGTAACTCCTTCCTTATCTGCTCCGAACCGTTTTTTTCTTCTTTCGATTTCGTTTTAATCGGCTTTTAGATGCTTCAGTTAAAAGTAAGACCCCGACTGACAGCCCCACCCACCACCCCTTTTTCCTACCAGTTTATATTTCCTCAGTTATAGTATAGTATAGTATAGTATAGTATAGTATAGTATAGTATAGTATAGTATAGTATAGTATAGTATAGTATAGTATAGTATAGTATAGTATAGTATAGTATAGTATAGTATAGTGTGGGACTGGCTCAAGCCTAAGCCTCGCGGCTTATAAACGTCCCTTCATTGACACTGTTTTGTTTGCATAAGCATGCCTTTTAAAATTATGATTGTAATTCAATCATCATGTTCAAAAAATAGTTGACTAAAATTTTCATCTTTGTCAAGGAGATTTTTGAAAGTATTTAGTGTTGGTGCTCTTTTTAGGTTAGGTGTTAGTAAATTCCAGAGGTTAGCAACCCGATTACTAAAACAATGTTTACGCCTGTTAGTATTACAACGCTGTATATGTAATTTTCCCTCTTGATTTCTAGTGCTGTTATAAATGGATAGTGTAAAAAGAGAATCAATGCTAATGTCATCTAAGTTGTTAAAAATTTTGTACATCTGTATAAGGTCTCCCCTAACACGTCTTCCTTTTAATGAATGAAGGTTTAAAATTTTTAATCTATCTTGGTAATCAAAATCTTTACAACTTTGTGTGTCCAGTTTCCACTTTTAGTTATACTCGTAAAAATATTCAATAGGACTTTAGAAGAACTTCTAGAAGATATCACGATGACAAGTCTCATACTCTCTCAATGTGAATCCAGGCCCAGGTCTTTGTTTTAATTATTTAAGTCAACGGAGATACGTTGGACATCACAACATGTAAATCAAAATGGGGGTATAAAACATATTCTCCCTTTTCATTGACTTTACAAATTATGAAAGGTATTTTGAGTTTTCGCTTTTGTTTTGATGTTTGTCATGAACTGGGAGTACAGTATACATGGCTCTGCCATCTTGTTTTGTCTTCATTCTCTCTCTCTCTCTCTCTCTCTCTCTCTCTCTCTCTCTCTCTCTCTCTCTCTCTCTCCCTCTCTCTCTCTCTCTCTCTCTCTCTCTCTCGCTCTCTCTCTCTCTCTCTCTCTCTCTCTCTCTCTCTCTCTCTCCCCCCCCTCTCTCTCTCTCTCGCTCTCTCTCTATCTCTCTCTCTCTCTCTCTCTCTCTCCCCTCTCTCTCTCTCTCTCTCTCGCTCTCTCTCTCTCTCTCTCTCTCTCTCTCTCTCTCTCTCTCTCTCTCTCTCTCTCTCTCTCTCTCTCTCTCTCTCTCTCTCTCTCTCTCTCTCTCTCTCTCTCTCTCTCTCTCTCTCTCTCTCTCTCTCTCTCTCTCTCTCTCTCTCTCTCACGCTTTATGATCTGCGAAGATAAGCGAGGCTTGGTGTAATTATGTATGAGGATGTCTAATACTTGCTTAATATTTGTGCTATGGATTTTCCCCCTTTTTTGTGGTTGATTTAACAATTTCCCACTTCCCACTGTCCCCTTTGACATGGGCAGATGGCCCGGTTCAATGAAACGTTGTTCTTGTTCTCTCTCTCTCTCTCTCTCTCTCTCTCTCTCTCTCTCTCTCTCTCTCTCTCTCTCTCTCTCTCTCTCTCTCTCTCTCTCTGTGCCCACCTGCCTTCCTCTGAGTTCTGTACCTCTTCATCTCCAGCCCTCCATGACCCTAACTCGGATCTGTGATCCCGCGTCCCTTAACTGGACTCCCTGTCGATTAGACAGGGTCGGGCTAATTTGATTCCTAATCATCCTAACTACAACGGCCTTGGTGGGAGTAAGATTGGGGGAGAGGGGAGGGGGGGGGGGGGGTAGCAGATCTGTTTACTCCGGTGCACCACACTTCGCCAAAGCTCACTTCGCCAATGCTCACTTCGCCAATGCTCACTTCGCCAAGCCACACTTCGCCAAGCCATACTTCGCCAAGCCACACTTCGCCAAATCATTAACCCGGCATAACACTTCGCCAAACCACACTTCGCCACAAACCTAGGTTAGGGATAGGTTAGGGATAGGGTTAGGGTTAGGGTTAGGGATAGGGTTAGGGATAGGGTTAGGGATAGGGTTAGGGATAGGGTTAGGGATAGGGTTAGGGTTAGGGTTAGGGATAGGGTTATAGGGTTAGGGATAGGGTTAGGGATAGGGTTAGGGATAGGTTAGGTTAGGGATAGGTTAGGGATAGGGTTAGGGATAGGGTTAGGGATTGGGTAGGGATAGGTTAGGGATAGGGTTAGGGATAGTAAGAAAATTACAGAAAGTCACAGGAAACCATTCTGGGCGAACAGTGCTAGAACAGTCCCGTCAAACAAAAATTCAAGACAGTGATTACTTGTGAACACTTTGTCACCAAAACCAGTCATTTCTTGGCGAACTGAGCAGAGTGGTTTTTAGCGAGATGTTACTTTTCGTGCACTAGCGGCCTTGGGGAGGGGTTGTCGGTGCCGAGGGTGAATATCAAAGGTTTGGCGAAGTGTGCTTTGGCGAAGTGTGGCACACCCGTTTACTCTACTCTTTTCGAGTAGTATTCTACTCAATGTGGACCTCTACTACTCTTCCAAATTGATAATAATGCTCTGATTACTCATTTCCAGTGAACATTGTGTGATGGTTTGAAGAATAAAACTACACATTTTTAGCCACAACTACACATTTCAGCTATCCAGACTACTCAAGACTTGTGTAGGGGTTAAACAGATCTGATTTAGGGTGTGGATATTTTGGAATGGAGTTCAGATTCAGTTGAATGTGGTCTGTGGGTGTTTTAGTAGTATTTTATCCTTCCGGTGCATTGATACGGAGTTCAGAAAAAAGAATAGTATTTCTTTTTGTTTGTATTACGTTAGCTTTCAGGCATGGTATGGCTCCCCGCCACCTGCGTGCGCATCCAACGGAAGTGTCGCCATCTTAGTCAGATTTGTGTGTAAACAGCATCGATCTGGCATTTTTCAAACAAAGTTACTGACTAAGATGGCGGTCTCCCATAATATGGCACGCTCCTTGTGGCCGGATATGACGACACGTGGGTACCAGCCATTGGAGGGAAATGTTTTTTGTTCTCTGACAATATTTGGGGGGAGCGTGGAGGAGTCACGAGATGATGTCTCTTGATGCGTCCAAGGGGTAGCTCTTTATGGTGATCAGGTGGCAACCCTTCCTGAGGATGAATGTGCAACACTGCTAAACATGAGGGGAAAGAGCTTTTAAACGCCTCTGACATTTGTTTTTCCATACTCACTTTTCTCTGATTTCAGAGAATTCTCTTAAAAGTACCATACCTGGCTTTCATTGCTTTGGTTTTAGACAGTTTGAGATCATATAAAACGTTTTCGTTGAATGTGCTTTCTTGAAAGTTTTATAAAAGTGTGGTAAGCTTATAAAACAACAGCAACAACAAACAAAGAAACAAACAACAAACAGCATTAGGCAAAGTCAAAAAGCACACACATACATACACGCATCTCATCCGTGTATCTCTCTCTATCTCACACATACAAACACACACACACACACAGACAGACACACACACGCACACACACACACACACACACACGCGCACGCACACACGCACGCGCACACACACACACCACACACACGCACGCACATACACGCACGCACACGCACGCACACGCACACGCACACACACGCACGCACACGCACGCACACGCACGCACACACACACACACACACACACACACACACACAGACACACACACATGTGTCGTTCTATCATTGTGCTTTGGTTCATTACGCCAATTTTCATGATCTTTACATTTTATTTGATTCAGTATTTTTCTTCTTTTCATGACGACAGGATGAAAACAAATCTTGTAGCTTACTCCTGTATCGTCAATAAAGACTTGACTTGACTTGGCTTCACACACACACACAAGCGCGCGCGCGCGCGCGCACGTACACACGCACACACGTACATACATTACACCCCCCCCACACACACACACACACACACACACACATAATAATATAACCGACTCACCTTATTGAAAGCCACAGTGAAGATCAACGTGCCGTTCCCGATGAGGCCGATGACGAAGATGATGCCGAAGATGACAGGGACGACGATGGCCTCGGGACCCTCGGCCAGGCTCCAGATGTAGCGGTCCTGAAGCGTTTCGTTGCCCCAGGGGTCCAACGAGGAGGAGGCGGCGTCTCCACAGGCGTTGGTGCTGGTGTTGTTGCCATGCTGGTGGTGGTGGATCCCCTGAGGACACAGGCTGCTGCTGCCCATGGCTGGGACGCCTACCGGAGTTACTGTGGAGTCTGGGGAAGTATCCATTGTGGATGGTTTGGATTTTGTCCTATTTCAATAGGTAAGTAGGGGGCGGATGTCACCAGTCCTTCTGGGTGAACAGCATGATGTTATATTTCTGCGCAAGATGTACTTCGTTAATTGAGGGGGTGGGGGCGGTGGGGTGGGTGGCTGGGGGGTTAATGGCATTCACTGGTCCTTCTGATTTGCTTTGTTAATTGAGGAGAGGAGATAATGGCATTGACGAGTCCTTCTGGTTGAATACTAGGATGGTACACTACTCAGTAGGATTTGCTTCGTTAATCGAGGAGAGGAGACAATGGCATTGAAGAGTCCTTCTGGTAGAATACTAGGATGGTGCACTACTCAGTAGGATTTGCTTCAATCGAGGAGAGGAGACAATGGCATTGAAGAGTTT
>CM065690.1:46412553-46415053 GCA_017654935.2 Phymorhynchus buccinoides
TCTCTCTCTCTCTCTCTTTCTCTCTCTCTCTCTCTCTATCTCTCTCTTTCTCTCTTCTCTCTCTCTCTCTCTCTTTCGCTCTCTCTCTCTCTCTCTCTCTCTCTCTCTCTCTCTCTCTCTCTCTCTCTCTCTCTCTCTTTCTCTCTGTCGCTCTATCCCTTCTCTCTCTCTTTTTCTTCATCTCTCTCTCTCTCTCTCTCTCTCTCTCTCTCTCTCTCTCTCTCTCTCTCTCTCTCTCTCTCTCTCTCCTCTCTCTCTCTCTCTCTCTCTCTCTCTCTCTCTCTCTCTCTCTCTCTCTCTCTCTCTCTCTCTCTCTCTCTCTCTCTGTCTCTCTGTCGCTCGATCCCTTCTCTCTCGCTCTCTCTCTCTCTATCTCTCTCTCTCTCTCTCTCTCTCTCTCTCTCTCTCTCTCTCTCTCTCTCTCTCTCTCTCTCTCTCTCTCTCTCTCTCTCTCTCTTCTAAGGACCGGTGGCCTATGCAAATTAAAACTATTATTCATTGTTCATTGTTCATATCTCTCTCTCTCCCCCTCTCTCCCCTCTCTCTCTCTCTCTCTCTCTCTCTCTCTCTCTCTCTCTCTCTCTCTCTCTCTCTCTCTCTCTCTCTCTCTCTCTCTCTCTCTCTCTCTCTCTCTCTCTCTCTCTGTCTGTCTGTCTTGAGCTCAGTATTAGAATTTGTTTTTTCTTTCTTTTGTTACCCCAATACGGTATGCCACTTTCGTAAAAGAGAAAACAAATGTAACGTGAGCCTTTTATTTCATCTATTTAAACAAATAGTAAAATATAGATGAGCAACGGCGGAAAATTAGCCTTGCGTGCCACATTGGCATTAAGTCTTTTTTTTTCCCCCCCCCCCCCCCCCCCCCCCCACCCCCCACCCCTCTACAGCAACCGCAAGTTTAATCATACATCGATCATTTGGAAGTACGAAAAAAAAAAATAGAATGTCACGCAAAGCATAAACCTTTCATCATTTCACGAAAAACAAACTTTTATGTAAATTGCTTTCTCTGTTCTCGTTGAATATTTAGACTCCCTTTTATTTTTGTGTTTTTTGTTTTTCAAATTCTGTATTTCATATTTTTTTTATGTATTGTTCTCCGTGATGTGTCTGTCCTGTTTCGTGATGTGTCTGTCCTGTTTCGTGATGTGTTTGTCCTATTGATTTCTGCTTAGCAGTCCCTTTTAAGTTTCCGTCTGTTTTTTTTATCAATATTTTGTACGTCTGTTTCTCTGTTCTCTCTGTTTCCAATCTCTCTCTCTCTCTCTCTCTCTCTCTCTCTCTCTCTCTCTCTCTCTTCTCTCTCTCTCTCTCTGTCTCTCTCTCTCACTCTCTCTCTCTCTCTCTGTCTCTCTCTTTCTCTATCTCTCCTCTCTCTCTCACTCTCTCTCTCTCTCTGTCTCTCTCTCTCTCTCTCTCTCTCTCTGTGTCTCTCTCTCTCTCTCTCTCTCTCTCTCTCTCTCTCTCTCTCTCTCTCTCTCCTCTCTCTCTCTCTCTCTCTCTCTCTCTCTCTCTCAAACATCTAAATACTTACTAATCATTACTAGACAAAAACGTCAAAATCTCTGCCTTGGTTCTCATTCGCTCTATATCAATGGTGAAATCATGGAAGAAGTTGACCATCACAAGATACTCGGGAGTTATTGTTGATAACAATCTCTCGTGGTCCTACCAAATATCTATGCTTTGCAAGCAAATATCTAAAAATGTTTATCAGCTTTCCAGAATTAAACATTTCCTTGATATCGACAGTCGTAAATTGTTTTTCAATTCTTATATCCAATCACATATTAACTATGCCTCTACACTATGGGATTCAGCTAGAGGAAATAATCTAAAATATTTATTTAGTTTGTACAGGCGTGGTCTTAAGTTGATCCTTCTGCAATCATCGTCCATTACTCATACGGACTATCAGCACCTAGGAATACTGCCTCTACAATGGAAACTTGAATATAACAAAGCCATTTTCATGTTTAAAATAATGTCTGATCGCGCTCCTCCTGCTTTAAAACAAAAATGTGATTTAAACCTCGTCCGCAATGTTCTTAAAATCAAAGTACCTCTTCCAGGAGTTGATCTCCTCAAGACTAGTCTGTTGTATTCGGGCGATTGTTTGTGGAATACGATTTTAGCTTCTTTTAATGTTCATTAAAGTCTCAATGTTTTCAAGAAAAACTACCATAAGTACCTTATGATCAAACATATAAACATAATAATAATAATCATTAAAATTTAATTCGTTTTAAAAAGTGACGCCTGTCCCTCGCGAGGCTCCAGGCGCCATTACAAAGATAAAAACCAACAGGTTTAAGAAAGAAGAGAAAGGAGACATACAAGATTAAAACATAAAAAAGAACTTTGACATCGTAAGAACAAGATATCATTAGAAAACATTAAAATTAATACATGCGGGGAACATAATATATTATACCCCCAGCCCCTCCACTCTCTCTCCACCCCCTTCCCCTCCCTCCCCCCCGCGCTGTCTCCCCCCCTA
>CM065690.1:46425053-46437553 GCA_017654935.2 Phymorhynchus buccinoides
CACACTGCACACGCGCACACACACACAAACACACACACACACACACCACACACTCACATGCTTAACCATCATAATACCCAGAGTAGTGCACATTAAAACACGCATATTCAACGTGAATCTGATTTCACATTTGAGATCAGATAGATTCCGAGAAGCCAAACATTAATTATAGCTGAACGATCCATGGGCAATTCACACAACAAAACATCATCATAACCAAAACCAAGCTGCAATGCATATTGCATAACGTGTGTAGGCCTACATCCCAGTTCAAGGATGGGCATTTCGGTCGAACACGAGCACGCATCCAATGCTGTCTATTTACCATACTAATGCATAGACATGTGTACATTACAGACAGGCAGCTCACTGGGTTTTTTACCCTAAGTCTTTGCTCCTTTTTGTTTTTGCATACATACATACGTAAACGCACGCGCGCAAACGCACGCACACGCACACACACATACACACACAAGCACACAACACACACAAACACAAACCACACACACACACACACACACACACACCACACACACACACACATACACATACATACACACACATAACACACACATACACACACACACACACACACACCAAACACACAATACACACAACACACACACACACACACACAACACAACACACACACACACACACCACACACACACAAACACATCGCACCATCATCTCTCTCTCAATACTATAATATTATAAGCTCTATGCAAGGCCTCCTGATGAGCTGCAAATTAATAATACTCAACTGTGTCATGTATTATCCTTCTTATAAGATACTACACGTATGGTCACTATCCCAAGGCATCGTGCTGTGTTTCATTAGTTGCTGAGAATATCTACTATCTTTCTTCCTCCACACCTCACGGTTATAAAGCCTGGGTTTTTAGCAAAACAAACAAAACCAGGAGAACAAAATAAAATAAAATGATGGCGGGTCTAAAAGTAGCCGGACAAAATAAAATGTTTCTGTCTCTGTTTCTCTGTCTCTCTCTATCTCCCTCTCCCTCCCTGTCTCACCTCCTCCTTCCCTCTCCCTCCCACCCCCCCTCTGTCCTAACTCCTCCCTTTCCATCCCTTCCCTCCCTCCTTCCCTTCCCTGTATCCCTCTTCTCCCTCCCTCTCTCCCTGTTTAAACCTATTATGTGTGGTGTGTTTGTCTGGGTAGTGCGACAGGGATACCGTGTGGCGTGGGTGTGTGTGTGTGTGTGGGTTAGTAACGTGCGTATGCTGTGCGCGCGCGCGTCGTGCGGTTGTGTGTGTTTGCAGAACACATGCTGCATTTCTAAAAAAACAACAACAACAAAAACACGAAATTCCCCGGAATTTGTTTCTAGCATAGGGAATGAAAGTTGACCGTATTGTCTGGCAGCATATGGGTTTTTGACACGGCACATTCCTTTTGTAATATGGAGCCAGTGGGACCGCGCACATTCCAAAGATTAATGTCTTTCTGCAAGATAGCGTATTGAACGCAGAGAATCTCACGGGGGTGGGGGGGGGGTCTTTCGCAATAAATAATTCCCTTACTCTGGAAGTTCTGTGCTTGTAAATTCTTACTAATCTGCCACTCTCTTTGACTCTGCCTTTTCCCTTTTGCTTCTATAATCTACTATCTGTCGACTTATTGGTCAATTCTCAGCCTGCCGTTTTTCCCAAAACAATTTACAAATATTTTTTCACCTTTAAGCTCCTCCGAAATCGGAATGGTTGGCTGTAGGGATAGGGGGAAAGACGGTTGTAAAAAGTCCACAGGCGGGTAAGAAGCCCATGCCAATTATTCATGAATGAAGCAAAGTCAGTCACATTTCTTGCCCATGAGACGAGTGTACGCTAAACATTTAACACGCGTCTTATTGGGCAAAATGTGACTGACATTGCTTCATTAATGGAGTAATTGGCACATGGGCTTTCGGCTTCTTTATTTATTTATTTGTTTTATTAAGACAACTTTTATAGCGCTAATCTTTAAGCTCTAAAGAGCTTTACAGAATCACTCAAAATGAATAGTCAACCCACAATGAACAAAAAGTATACATCAAACATTGACCAACAACCCCCTTCCCGATCCCTCTCAGTCAATTTCTCAATTCACGCCAAATAATGAATGACATAAATCTACAGTACACACTTTCGACAACCCAACTTGAAAACACACACTGATGGACATTAAATACCGCCCCACGGCCACAACACTATTAACAAAATCACCCCCACACCCACACTATAATGATAGAGAGAGAAGAGAACTAGAGAGAGAAAGAGAAAGAGACAGACATACGACAGGACAGGACAGAGAAAGGACAGACGACGGAGAGACACGAGCCAATGGGCTTTTCTTTACCCGTCTTACCCTACCAATGATGAAAACTGAAAAAAACCGGGGGACACAACACCTGCTTTACCCAGTATGGCCATATGCCTATTCCTGGCCAACGCAGAAGAAGAAGAATAAACACATAAACATCACAAATGGCCCTCTATGCTCGGGAAAAGCACAACTGGTCTTCTATTATCGCACTGTTGCTCATGGGGCTTGGCGTTTATCAGGAATAACAAAAAAAAAAAATTGGTACGGGGGAAGCAGGACTATGGCACTGGGGACCACGTATTTCTGTTCAGAAGCCGTTCCAGGGACCTCCACGGAAGAACCCTCCCTTCTACTGTATTGTTTTCTGTTTATCCGTGGACATCGAGCAGACGACCTGACGGGTTTTGTTTTATTTACAGGACGAAACGTGTGAACCAGTCACACGACAAGGCGACATAAGTGTCCAAATGAATGGACCATTCGGAGACAACATGCAAAGTTGGAAATGCGCCCACCAGTCCTCTTCCAATGATATTATAATAATTTTGTTATTATGTTGTTGTTGCCCAGAGTTTATGAAGCTTTTAAGATTGGGACGGGTGATCGGTCCATTTTGGTCAATCAACAGTTCTGAAGTCTGCCTATCCAAAGAAAATGCACCGACCTTACTAATTTTAACCCCTTTCACCGCCAAGGTCGCCATTTTTGCACCACACTGGTTTAACACCAATGATCACTAAAAGGAATCAAATCAGGGCCTGTCATTAGGAGACATTTATGTCTTAAAATTTTTGGGGGTCTAAGGATAGCCTAAGTGATACATGTCAGCAGCGGATTTACAATATTGCAGATAATATATTCTTTTTTCTCTACCCAGCAGGTAAGTAATGGTATTTGGGGGTGGAACATAAACTGGCGGCGAAGGGTTTTTCTTTAAAGCACTTTTTTGGAATACTAATACTTACTACTTCTTGAAGAGACCGCATTTATGGATATGAAAGTTACGATGTTAGATGAGCACGACGAACATAAGCTTACCCATCCCATACGCAACATTGATAAAAAAACAACCACAAATGCCGATGTTGTGAGAAACTGACCAGGGACTCTAATGTCCCTTTTCGTTGGTGAATGGGTCGCTCGCATTATAAGATTCGGAATCAAGAATCAAAGGATCAAAAAATCACAATCAATTCAATCAAAAACGCTCCCTCCATTCTATAGATTGGGAATCAAAACGCCCCTCCTCATACCTCTCCGTTCTTCTCTGAACTTCAGTCCCTTGAGATTCGGATGTTTTGTTATAGAGTGAATTTTTTTTTTTTTTTGTTGTTGGTTCTGCTGGTTGTACCTTTGGCGGCTTGAGATAAATCATATAGTAATAAGCCAAAATGTCCGTCCGTGTGTGTGGCTGTGTGTCTGAAAACACAAAACGGCCTTATAACTCCGCCGTTTTTTTTTTTTTTTCGACCGAATCGCTTCAAATTTATTTGCTCGCGTGAGGGGGCCCGCTAACGGGGCGATTGGGAAACGGCACCAAGGCGGCCCCGTTTTATCAGTGCGCGGCTTCGCAAATGCGCGCCGACGACGGAAACGCGCATCCGCGGCCTCTCGGCGCGGTACCTCCGGCGTTTGCTGGGCATTGCCTTCGAATTTGCAGGTAGATGACCAGGAGACGCGTGGACATCTGTCTGTTGCCTAAATCGGAAGCGAATCGGATCAGAACGCGCGCGCTGTATTCCACTCACCGCCGTTTCTACTAGGCGTTACTGGTACCTCAGCGTTGCGCTAGTACTATTAAATGACTCGGGACGAAGTCAGTTTGTACCTGCCAAACTGGAAACCTATTTTATCCAATTCCCAATGCGTTGCCGTTTACGCATTGCGCTACGTTTCCCAAGTCGACACCCCCCCCCCCTCCCGCCTCTCCTCACCCGTGCCCCCCAAAAAACAGAGAAAACAAAAAAAAGTGTAGGCGCCTGCGCTGCGGACCACGACGCCCTCTCCGGGAAACGCGGCCCCCGAATTTCACAGAGATAAGTCTCAGATTAGAACATGCCAAAATACCAAACTGGAGTCAAAAAGTGCCAACTGAAATGATATTAGGTCAATACTTGTTAACGGCCCCCACGACCCAGTAGTAAGAATCTGTGGTTGAAACAACACATTACCAAAATCTGTCAAGTCGGCTTTCTTGAAATCCGTCGCATTAGTTCAATTAGACCCTTCCTGACTGAAGATGCCACAAAGACACTAGTCACTTCCTGTATTCTGTCTAGATTAGATTATTGCAATGCCCTCCTCCTAGGCTTTCCTACAACCTCTCTCCAACCGTGTCGGGTGTGTGGGGTTCAACAATGCGTGTCTCAAAATTCTGCATCCCTCTCTCGCACCGCCTTGTATTCAGAGTACCCATTAAAACGGCACCGTCTATACAATCAGATCTTTTAATGAAACTACAGCTGGCTCAAAATCGAAATGGGTGGCCCGGTGAATAGTCGACCGTAAATCGAAATTACCAAATCTCCGCGTTGCTCAAATGCCTCTGCTACAAAGATCGTTACAAAAGACGCACTCCTTCCAAAGTCTGCGCCCTAACTCTTTGCAACCTATTTTCCCAATATCTACCGTTCCTGACCTCCCTGTAGCCTCTCACGTTCTTCCTCTGATGACCGTATTTTTTCAAATTCCCTCTTCGTGTTCACTTCTCTGCATCTCGGATAAGTGCAACAAAGCTCTTGTCCACCTTCTAGAGACATTTCTGCCGTTTTGTCCCAGCCTGTCTTACATTCTGGAAACCTCTACGTCCCTTTCAGCTCCGTTCTCATCCTGCTCTCCTCCGTAACGTTCCTCGTCTGAAATGCTTTGAATCTCGTCTCACTCGGTTCAAACTGCCTGCTCTTTGCAGGAGTATCGTTCTAAAACCCACCAGTTGTAATATCCCTGCCCCCTCACGACAATGCACACCTTTGTCACAGCTTGTTACGTGGTGTGTGTATCATGTCATTCTGTGTTGTGTGTATGCTGTGGTGTGTGTGTGGTTAGTGTGTGTTTGTGGTTGTGTGTGTGTGTGTGCGCGTGGTGTGAGTTGTTGTGACAGTCGTGCGTTGTGTGTTTGTGTGTGTTGTAGTGCCCTTAGTGTTGGATACGTGCGAGCAGTGTGATGTGGGGTATGTGTGCGGCGCATTTTTGTGTTGTTGTGTGTGCGTGTGGAGGAGTGCATGTAGCGCCCTCTCCATGAGTGTATCGCATGTGTGTGTGTACACTGTGGGTGTGCTGGTGTGTGTGTGTGTGTGTGTGTCCGTGTGTGTAGTGTGTCATGTGCGCTTGTGCGCGTGTGCGCGCGCGCATTGTCGTGAGTAGTGTGTGCGCAATGTTCTTGTGTGTGTCGTGCGTGCGCGCGCTGCGCCGCAGCGCCTCGCGCCAAGTGTGTGTTGTGCGTCGTCGCGTGTGCGCTGTGTGAGAGAGTGAGTATGCGTTCTTGTGCGTGTGTGTACTGTGTGTTGTGCTGTGTGTGTGTGTGTTTGTGCGGTGTAAGCAGCATGTGTGTGTGTTTTTGTTTCGTTTGGTTGTGTGTGTGTTTTTTTTTTGTGTATGTTGTGTACCGTATTATGCTGTTATCATCATGCTTGCTGAATTGTGTGACAATGCATACGTGTAGTAGGCCTATTATAAGTAGTAGGCAGGAGTAGTTAGTACCTAGTAGTAGTAGTAGTAGTAGTATCAGTAAGCGTGAGTAGTTCACGTAGTAGTAGTAGTAGAGTAGTAGTAGTCAGTAGCAGCAGCAGCAGCAGCAGCAGCAGTATAGTAGCAGTAGTAGTAGTCAGTAGTAGAGTTAGATAGTAGTGCGTAGTAGTAGGAGCATCAGCAGCAGCAGCAGCAGCAGCAAAAACAACAACAGCAGCAGCAGCATGCAGCAGTCAGTAGTAGTAGTTTAGTAGTTTGTATGTCAGTAGTAGTGAGTATATATGTTGGTAGTAGTAGTAATGAGTTCGCTAGTGCGTAAAAGTAGTAGTACAAATGCAGTAGTAGTAGAAGTAGTTAGTAGCCAGTTACATAGTAGTAGTAACTAGTAGGACTAGAGTGTACGTAGTAGGAGTAGATAGTAGTAGTATCTAGTAGTAGTAGTAGTAGCCAGCTAGCAGTAGTAGTAGTAGTAGTATAGTAGTAGGAGGAGAGTCAGTAGTAGTAGTGAGTCAGTAGTAAGTAGTATAGCTAGTTAGTAGTAGTAGTAGTAGTAGTCACAGGAGTTGTCCTGTTGCTGCGTTGATATGTACGATTTTTACCAGCCAAACGCTAGTCTGACAGGTATTGTTTTGTCTGCTCATGTTATTATTGGATTTTTGTTTCATGTTTTTTATTCCATTTCAATTCTATGTAAAGCGCCCTGTAGCCTAAATAGTAGGATGGGCGCTATATAAATTCTCCTCATTATTATTAGTAGTAGTATGTCCCTTGTTGTTTTATGGGTAGGTGTGACCCAAATACAAATACCCCCAACTTCAAACTGAGTCTGCTCTTTAAAACGACGTTTCGCTTTCAATCTGGGGTCATTTGCATGGGAGTCAAACCTGGTCAAAATAAGATTTCTTAACAGCGAGAGAGGGAAACACGTGAAACCCGTGATTTTCACTCATGGATATGGTGGGTCTTTTAAAAAAAAAAACAACAAAAGAGGCTGATCGTAAGAAGAAAGCTCGTGGTTCAATTTGTGAGAAATGGAAACAGGCATCCTACAGCAGATCTCTTGAATAACTCGAGAGACACTATGCAAGCGTTTCCGTAAAAACAATCAACTCGGTAAGAGTTTGTTCGTAAGATCAGAATACAGTAACTGGTTTTAACTGACTATTCTATTCGTGTTAAAGCTGCACCCACGATCTCTTCTCTATTTACAAATAACATGGTTGTTTTGGAGCTGGCGGTTTTTCTTGGGTATGGTGTAAATGTTGTTTTGTAAATTTTGTACTCCCATTCTATAACGTCCCCAAAGGTTGCCTTCTTCAAACATCATTTTAATGACGCTAACAGAACCATGAAGTTGATGAAATTTGCTTGCTCTATGACAAAAAAGAAAAAAGAAGAAGCTGTGCTTTTTATTTTCTTTCGTTTCTATTACTGTCTCTCTTTTTGTGTCTTTTTTGTGTCTTTCTCTCTATCTTTCTTTGGATTCACTTTCCCCGGTGTGCGTAAAAACGTCTGATTTCTACAAAGGACAACACACAGAGTACCCTCCACCCTCCAGACACCACCCACAAAAAGCTGTGCACCCTCAACAAAAGCGCACTAAATTACTTTCAAGCCAACAGCATGAATCCATCTTTATTTTTTTATGGGGGTAACACGGAATAACCGTGCAGCACGGCAGTGAAGTGCGCTAAGCTGAAATTACCATTTCCAAGAAACCAGCCAGCTTATATTTTTTTTGTTTTCCAGCCACAAGAATAACCACTGGATTAAACTCCATTTTACTTATGTCAGAGGAAAAACAATAAAAATCCTGCACGTAATACATTATTGGGAATTCTAGGTAGTGTGTTCAATGTACAACATTTGACAGGTCCTATGGCTTACGGTGACCCGCTTCCCACCCACCCACAATTAAATAAAACTCCTTAAGCGGATCTCAACTATACCATGAGACCGATGTTAACACCAATGCAGTACTGCCTGATAGGACACAGGTACCCCCTGATAAAGGCAAATAAACATGTCATTACTGCCTGATCTGTATCCATTTTAGTGAACATAGAATAAGTGTTCCTTAAAATGTGTTAAACCAGCATGATGGTGGATGCATACAAGCGCGGAATCGCATTGGAATACGAAAAGTGGTCTATTAAAACCAGTTAGTCATGAGTCACCTCCCCTGGCTTTTCAACGGCTCTAATTGTACTCCCTATTGTTGTCTCTGATGCCGCCGGTAAATTTTTATATCTGAAGGCAAGAAAAAAGGGGTATTCAAACAAACATTAATGGCAACTGGATGTGGTAGAGGGAAGCATACGCGAACATACTCATCCTGGAGGGATTACGTATGTTTAATTGGGTCTTGCGCAAGGGAATGGAACTTCTATATATCTGATATGTGACCCGGGTTTTTCCATGTTTCTCAGTGTCACGTTGATGGTGGTAATCTCTATCTGAAGTGTGTCTCTTGTTGGTAAAAGTTGGGGGGAAGAGAGAGAATGTGTGTAGCGTGAGACTTAAGGAGAAGGCGGACAGAAATACAGGAAGACAGAGAATGCAAGAGGAGATGATGCAAATGGCAGGAGGGGTTGTGAGGTCCTCTTCATCTTTGATGACGTCATGTCAACAGATGAAGTGAGGTTCATACAGGGTTCAGGGTAGTATGATCCGTTAGAGGTCCCAATGGGGTTAATAGGATAAACGTCAGTGCGAAAAAGAATCCAAACCATCTAAGTGTTAGCTGACCAGCGGGGAGGAAGTAAGTGATCATACTCCTTAAGATCGCAAGGCAGATGCTGGGTACTCACGGAAGATGTCCCCAAGGAAGGGCCCTCACATCAAAATCTAACCCACAAGGACAGAAAAAAAATGGACAGGTGATAACATTGTGAATCAGCCAGGATTGAAAAAACACATAACCCGAAAGGGGAGTAAGGCGCGGACAGCGACTGGGGACGTGAGTGACAGATGACAGGGAGGGCAGCATATAAACAAACTCGAGAGAGAAGCGCGGCACATTATGACTCGACAGAGAGAGAAGACGAGGAGAGAGAGTGACACAGGACACTTTACGGATGAACGAACGAAGTATGAAAGATGTAAGCCAGTGTTTTCCGGACGGGTGAGAGAGAGAGAGTGAGAGGAACAGAGAGAGTGAGAGACGAGAGAGAGGTGAGGGAGAGACTGTAGACTGATCAAGAGAGAGAGCGGGGGGAGATGGATAGGCGAGAGAGAGAGAGAGGGACTGGAGGGAGAGAAGAGGACGCTAGGAGGGAGAGAAGAGAGAGAGAGAAGAGAGACGAGAGAGAGAGGGAGGAGAGGAGAGAGACGAGAGAGAGAGGAGAGAGAGAGAGGGAGAGGGAGAGAGGGAGGAGTGGGATTGAGAGAGAGAGGAAGAAGAGAGAGAGGAGAGGGGGCGAATGAGAGGGAGAGAAAGGTGAGATACGAGGGAGGAGGAGACGAGAAGGAGTTGCGAGAGAGAGGGAGGAGAGGTGCAGGATGCGAGAGACGAGAGAGAAAGAGAGAGAGAGAGGGAGAGGAGAGGGAGGGAGGGAGAGGGGGTGGAGAGGAGAGAGATGAGGGAGGGATGAGACCGTGAGGGAGAGGGAGAAGCAGGAGGGAGAGAGAGAGAGAGAGGGAGGGAAGGAGGGAGAGAGAGAGGGAGGAGGAGAGGGGAGGGAGGGAGGACTGGAGAGGGAGAGAGGAGAGGAGAGAGAGGAGAGAGGGACGGGGAGAGGAGGGAGGGAGAGAGAGAGGGGAGAGAGGAGAGAGAGAGGAGAGAGAGAGGGGCAGAGGAGAGGGGAGGAGGGAGGGCGAGAGAGAAAGAGAGAGGAGAGGAGAGGGGGAGGGGGGGATAGAGAGATTGGGAGAGAGGGAGAGAGGAGAGAGGTTTCCGGGAGAGCGCAGAGAGACGAGAGACTGAGCAGGGAGAGGGAGGAGAGGGGGGAGGGGAGAGGGAGAGAGGGGAGAGGAGAGAGAGAGAGAGAGGAGAGAGAGAAGATGAGAGAGAGACAGACTGAGAGAGAGAGGGAAGACAGAGAGAGAGAGAGAGAGGCATTTATTCACTCTGTCTTTCTCATCCTTTCTTCTTTTCTTTATTTTTCCTCGTGGCTTCTGCTTCATGCCGTCACAGTTAAGGGTACCTGATGATACACCCTAATCCATTTAAGCTCTTAAAATATCCACCAGATCACGTGTCCAAAATCACCGGGTTTCACGTGTTTTCGTGTTTCTTGCTTATTCCTCTTATAGCTGCATAATAAATCTTGTTTTTGACCAGGTTTGACTCCCATACAAATTTCCCCAAATTGAAAACGAAAACCTCATTTTAACAAAAAATAGAGCAGCCTCAATTTGAAGTTAAGTTGGGGACCATTTGACATTTATGTGGCGTTCACAACCAGCTCACAGCTCAGCAAAAAACCCCACCAAGGGACTTAAATCAGTGGTGCCGTGCGTCAGTGTGTCCTTAAGGGTACTTAATAATAAACAACCAATCCCTTTAAGCTCTTAATTAAGAGGGCCATGTGTTGGCCGCCTGGTTCTGAGGCTGCACTGTGAAAAAATCGCGATACTCATCATCATCATCATCGCAAGCAGCATCCATCATCATCATCATCATCAATCATCATCATCATCATCATCATCATCATCATCATCATCATCATCATCATCGCCATCATCGCCATCATCATCATCATCGTCGTCGACATCATCATCATCATCATCATCATCAAAAACATCATCATCATCATCATCATCATCATCATCATCATCATCATCATTATCATCATCGCCATCATCATCAGCATACATCGCCAACCATCATCATCGCCATCATCATCATTATCATCATCAGCATCATCGCCCATCATTCTCATCATCATCATTCATCAGCAGCAAGCAGCAGAGCAGCAAGCGTCGGCGTACAAAATTTGTCCGCCACCTTCAAATCAGGCTGCATCGCCATCATCGTAGAGGCCATCACCAGCCATCATCAACATCATCCGCCATTCATCGGACCCATATCACCTATCATCAGCTTGGCACAGAGACAGGGACAGGGACAGAGATTGAAAGATAATTTCATTATCAAAGAAGCGTGAATATTGGCGATGGTAGTTGTGCTCCTATTTGTCAAATTCAATGATCTGCCGTAATCACGAATAAACTGTATGCAGGCACAATAGTTAGATTGCTCACATCACACACACACACACACACACACTACACACCACACATAATTAGATTGCTCACATCACACACACACACACACACACACACACACACACACACACACGCGCACACACGCGCACACGCACACACGCACGCACACACACACACACACACACACACACACACACACACACACACACACACACACACACACACACACACCACACACACACACACATATATACCCCCACTCACGCCACCGTTCATCCAATGACAACAATTAAAGTAAAGAAAGAGTAAGAAAATGCAAGAAATTATAAGAGAACATGAACGTTGAGAGAGAGGACAGATAGATAGATAGATAGAGAGAGAGAGAGAGGGGGGGGGGGGGGGGGGCAGAGACGCAGAACACTGAACACTGAACACTGAACGGTTTTATGAATATGCCTTAGGCCCATGTCATGGCGGGCGGTTACAAAAACAAAAAAACATTTCCAAGGGCATTGCAATGCATGAATAAATTCAAACACATGAAATTCACACACACACACACACACACACACACACACACACACACGTACGCGCGCGCGCGCACGCACGCACAGGCACGCACGCACGCACGCACGCACACACGCACGCGCACGCACACGCACGCACACGCACACACACACACACACACACACACACACACACACACACACACACACACACACACACACACACGCACACAATCGCGCGCGTGCACGCACACATAGGCCTACATACTCGCTCACACATATATACATTCATACATACGCACGCACGCTCGTTCACTTGAGAGAGACAGAGAGATATAGAGAGAGACAGAGAGAGAGAGACAGGCAGACAGAGGGAGACAGAGACAGAGAGACAGACAGAGAGACAGAGAGAGGCAGAGACAAAGACATAGAGACAGAGCGAAAAATGTAAAAACGAATACAAAGCAGAAGACAGAGACGGACAGAGACAAAACACAGTCTGATTATTATTTATAGCAACAAGATGCCTATAGATATTGCTGTGCATATGCTATTGCATAGGCCCGTGCACATAATTCAAATTAGAGGCAGTCACGTGTGAGTTTGGGTGCGACCGGGATGGCCCTAGGGATCCATCATTATGCAAATACGGAAGCGGGCAGGACAACTAAAGAAAATGTAAGCCCTACTCTCCGTGGGGATACCCGGGGGGTCTTTCGTAAAAATAGTTCCCCCACCTTCTGGACATCCTGTGCTTGTAGCTTCCTCTAATTTGCCACTCTCTTTGACTCTGCCTTTTCCCTTTGCTTTCT
>CM065690.1:46442553-46447553 GCA_017654935.2 Phymorhynchus buccinoides
AAAATTATTTTATATTTCTGCAGTCATTGTTTGATACATTGTTTGTGTAATAAATCTAATAATACGTCAACGGACGTTTTGACTCAAAGCCATCGAATTTTAACCCTTTCGCCGCCAGCCATTTTTCAACCAAAAAATACCATTAAACTTAACTGGGTAGAGAAAATGAAATATCTACAATATTGCGAATTCCTATGTGACGTGCATAACATTAGGCCTATCCTTACCTCCCAAAATTAAGAAAATAGGGTCTTTGGATAACAGGTCCTGATTTGATGCCTTTTAGTGACACGGGTGTTAAGCCGTTGTGGTGCTAAAATGCGACATTGGCGGTGAAAGGGTCAAAGCAAAGTAGGAAAGTCGGGAAGAAGAAACAAGTTAATTAAAGCCTTAAAACAAATTTAAACAAAATAAATTATGACAAATCCAAAAACACAACAATCACTTAACAAATCCCGTAAATAAGTAGGCTAATATTAAAAATAATATCAAATGAATTTACTTACCAGCGTGTTGTGTTCAGGCGTTTAGGCATCCCTGGTCATTGTCAATGAAGAGAGAGCCCCCCTGCCACTTCGTTGGTTATGACTCATTTCGACAATTAATAATAAGCACTTCTAATTAATCACAATAATGACAATGTACTTGCACGATGTTGAGTGTGACATTATTATCACTTCAAGTCTGAAACTTCACAAAGAGTCTGTGTCTTTTTTAAGGTGTTTTTTTCCTGAGACATGGTGGTGGGTTTTTTTTTTAAACTTTATTATTCAGATAAATCTAGAACAGTATTCGAAGTGTCAACGGAAAAGCTACTGTCTCTTATTATTTGGCATAATATGTTTTCTCTGCAGAAATAAAGCGTAAAAAGTATGTGTACACGCTAACACTATTCACAAGATATTTTTGTTTCCCCATAGCAACATGGTGAGCTGTAAGTCATATTAAGAGTAGGCTATCACTGTGTTGCCATGGGAAAATATAAATATATCGTGAATAACGTTAACGTGTACACAGACCTTAAGAGTGGCCAAGCAGAAAGCTAATTCATAATAGACGACAAAGGACAGATGGCGATTTTGAAACGAAATACGGGAATAAGAAATGATGCCATTTTGGGTTTCTCTTTTGAAGTTTACATTCTAGTAGTTACACCCACCTCTTGAAGAAACAACAAGTTATGATGTGCAATCCAAAACTATGAAACAAAACTGCTAAAGCTATGCAGTCTATTTATAGGCCTAATTCATTCACCACCCACTGTTAGCATCTCATTTGCAGAAGCAATGAATGAACACGAAAGACGACAAACAAAAGGCTGACGCACAAAAGTTGAGGTCAGCCGCAATTTGCATACCCGTCTGGAGCTTTTATATCGCTCACGTCTAGTCTCTTGTCACGCGCGTACGCACACACACACACACACACACACACACACGCTGAAGAAAAGGCAATGAGGCGGTTGATGAACCACTGGCACACGCACGCACGCACACATACAAACACAGAGGCACAGATACACACAGCAACACGTGCGTGTATTTGGTGAATGGGAGGGCTGGAGGCAGGCACGACGACATTGGTTAGAAGGTACGCAGGCCTAAAACCACGGCACACGCCACGCACAACACTCGCGCACGCGTGAAGCTTATTTGCTGGCGAAAGACAAAAGTCTCACTAGCACGTTATCTGTTTACCCCCTCCCCCCCACCCACCACCCACACACACACACGTCCCCCGTGGGGATACCGGGGGGGGGGAGGCGGGGGGATTCGTAAAAATAGTTCCCCCAACTTCTGGAAGTTTTGTGCTTAAATCGTCCCCTAATCTGCCACTCTCTTTGACTCTGCCTTTTCCCTTTGCTTTCTATCATCTCCTATATTTCTGACTTATTGGCCCATTCTCCTGCCTCTTTAAAAAATAAATCTTCCATTTTGTGTTCGCTTTGAGCTCCTCCGTCCAGAGGACGTTACATCCAAATTTCTTCTCATTTATTCTGATTCAAAGCGGATTAAGTATACTACCACCATGCATTGTCAGACCTGGTATTGCAGTACCACCAGGATCTGCTCGCTCGGAGATTTGAATGGTGGTTCGTTGATGATTCGTCACCTAGGTGCTGTTTTGCATGACCCGCATTGACAGTTATTTGATCCCTCATTCTGTGCAGCCAGCCAGAGGTCATATGACCCAAGAAGTCTGCAATAAAATGTAATGTTAATACATACTACAGTGACACATTACTGGCCCATTAGTATGGACATTCTGACAGTCTGACATAGATTACAGTTAAGTAAAACAAATGCGCCCGAGGCAGAGACTTGGGATTTAGAGTGTCCCCGTGTGGATGGCTGTTGGAGTCCTTACCACATTCTGCTCGGTGAGGTCCCCCCCCCCCCCCCCCCCCCCCCCCCCCAGTCATCGTTAAGGGTGGCGTTTACATGAAATTTACATTTCCAGTGGGAGTCAAACAATACGTGCGGAGCACGGGTATAGCTAGTGTCTTCATACTTGACAGTTTGAGAGAGAGAGAGAGAGAGAGAGAGAGAGAGAGAGGTACACAAACCCAACATCTGACATACTCTTTTTTTTGTTGAGGTCCCATCATCTGGGCCGTACAGTGGCGTTGCTCCCTCGCCGCTCATTCCGAGTCTCAATTCGCAGCCACACCCCGGCTTGTTGAGGTAGCAGAATCCGAGACCAGCATACCGACACAACAAGGTGGGCGTGCGCCGAAGGTATAGGAGGGGTTATGGAAGAAGCAGGCTACACATGTTCTAGACACGTACGTAGGTTGGTAGAGCAGCTCTTAGATTAGCACCGTCTCTGGAATGAAAGGAGGCGGGCTTGACAGCAAGGTAGTAGCTCTTTCTTCGTGCGGACTATGGCGGACTGCTGCGGAGTGGAGCAAGATGAGCGAGGCCACCGTCAAATGCAGGCTCTATCAGCGCATTTACGTCAGCGCTGATCAGATCTCCATCTGAGCCTGCCCCAACTGACCACTACAATGGAATCACACACACACACACACACACACACACACACACACACACACACACATTCCCCTTTTCCTCCCCCTCCCCCTCCCCCCGCTTGTTGCTGGAAGTGGGGTCTGTTCCTTCCCGGGCGAACTCTGTGCATCACACTTCGCCTAATTACGCTTCGCCAAACCACATCTAGCCTAATGACATCGCGCCTAATTACACTTGGCCTAATCATTATCGAGTCTCGATCATCTGTAGCACTTCGCCTAAAATTTTCAAACCTAGGGTTAGAGTCAGGATTAGGGTTATGGAGTGCCATTCTGCGTGCATTGTAGGTGGGAAGGCTGGGTGCAATGTTATCAGCTTCTCCGTTATCTTGAACAGCCTCTTGAAGCAGGGTCGTTGTCTATCATGTGCAGAGGTGTCTGTGGTTAGGGTTAGGTGTCTGTGGTTAGGGTTAGGTGTCTGTGGTTAGGGTTAGGTGTCTGTGGTTAGGGTTAGGTGTCTGTGGTTAGGGTTAGGTGTCTGTGGTTAGGGTTGGGTGTCTGTGGTTAGGGTTAGGTGTCTGTGGTTAGGGTTAGGTGTCTGTGGTTAGGGTTAGGTGTCTGTGGTTAGGGTTAGGTGTCTGTGGTTAGGGTTAGGTGTCTGTGGTTAGGGTTAGGTGTCTGTGGTTAGGGTTAGGTGTCTGTGGTTAGGGTTAGGTGTCTGTGGTTAGGGTTAGGTGTCTGTGGTTAGGGTTAGGTGTCTGTGGTTAGGGTTAGGTGTCTGTGGTTAGGGTTAGGTGTCTGTGGTTAGGGTTAGGTGTCTGTGGTTAGGGTTAGGTGTCTGTGGTTAGGGTTAGGTGTCTGTGGTTAGGGTTAGGTGTCTGTGGTTAGGGTTAGGTGTCTGTGGTTAGGGTTAGGTGTCTGTGGTTAGGGTTAGGTGTCTGTGGTTAGGGTTAGGTGTCTGTGGTTAGGGTTAGGTGTCTGTGGTTAGGGTTAGGTGTCTGTGGTTAGGGTTAGGTGTCTGTGGTTAGGGTTAGGTGTCTGTGGTTGTTTAGTGACTCGTTGCTTCATGTCAGCAACGACGCCATAACCCATGTTTAGGCTGATTAGGCGAGTCGTGCTAATGTTCTTTAGGCGGAATGTTACGCTTGGGTTTTTCGTGACATCGGGAAGTTAATGCCGGCATGGAAGGTCGAGATCAAAGGATTAGGCGAAGTGTAATTAGGCGAAGTGAGGCGCACCCGGTGAACTGGGGTGGGGGTGGGGGGTTGGGGGGGGGGGGGGGGGATGGTCTTGATTAACCCAGTGCAAGCTTTAGGTCTTTCCTTTCTATGTTTTCTGTAGGTACATGCGCCCTCCTAGTTCCGTCGCGACTATTGCCAGTATTGGCACCTGCGACGTACTGATCCTGATCCTGATCCTGCAGGCTAAGGTTCGAACGTCCCAGGAGGGTTGCTTCACTAAAGCGCTACATGACGCTCGCCTGGGGAATTCTGAGCAGATCGCTGTTTCTAAAAGCATTCCCAACGAGAGCGTGCTTCAACATCCGTAGGACTGAGCTTGATTGCTTAGAACGAATTTTTTGTATGAAGTGTATGCTTAATAGGAATTGTTAGGACATAATTAAGGGGAGTAACTTTTCATGGTGTGTGGGAGTGATCTTGCCTATTTCAATCGGTCAAACAGGGGAAGTTACTATGCCATCAGGTAGATCCCCAGCTCTCGCCTCGTGTGTTTGAGTAGACTTACACCACTTAGAGCACCGTGTGTCATTGTAAATGTGATGTATTTTATATTTTTACGTCACATTTTGCAAGTTATATCGGTTTGCGGATACTGGCCGCCCCTCATTTTTCTAGAAGAAAAAAATGTTTGCAAATCGCTGACTAGCATCCTGCGGTTTCAAGCTTCCTGCCATGCCGCTATTGTTGCTATGGGTTTGACCGAGTAAGTCCAGGTAATTAACTCTAATTTTCACGAAGTGCTCTCCCCATGGGTTTTGTTTTCTCCGAAAATCGTCTATTGAACAAAC
>CM065690.1:46452553-46472553 GCA_017654935.2 Phymorhynchus buccinoides
TTCCTCTGACTGCTGCACACTCAAGGTTCCTCGGGTCCACACGAAATCGTTTGGTGAACGATCTTTCTACTATTTAGCACCTCACTTATGGAATTCCCTCCCACAACATGTCCGCTCATCTGACTCTATTTCCGCCTTTCGCTCTGCCCTTAAAACTCACTTGTTTCGGACATATTATGATTGATTAGTGTTTGTGTGTGAGGTGTGTGTGTGTGTGGGGGGGGGGGGGGGGGGGGGTTTCCGTTTTATTGCAGAAATCTTGTAAAAAATGTATTTACAATTATTTTTTTATTCGTATTTTGTATGTAGAATGTCTACGTCTTGTAAACTTTAAATGCTTGTAAATGAGGTAGAAGGGTATTTTTGTTTTTGCTAAATTTGTCTATTATAATTAGTCATGTAATTGGTATGTTGATGGCAGTATGATTTTATTTCAAGTTGCAGTATTGTATTCAAACTTGATTGGGAATGTGAATGTGGTCTCTATGTTTCTTCTTAGAATGTTCATGTTGTAACTATTTTACTTGTATAATTAATTGTGTGCGAGTGTGCGTGTGTGCGTGTGTGCATGTGTGTGTGTGTGTGTGTGTGTGCGTGCGCGCGCGCGCGCGCGTGTGTGTGTGTGTGTGTGTGTGTGTGCGTGCGCGTGTGTGTGTGTGTGTGTGTGTGTGTGTGTGTGTGTGTGTGAGTAAGGAAGTAAGAGAACGTTGTGTGTAAGCATCGTGCTTATTTTACTTTCTAATGATTAATTATTTGTTTGCCTTTAATGTTCTTGTTATCAATGTAAAGCGCACTGAGCTCATGTGAGAAAGAGCGCTATATAAATTCCCATTATTATTATTATTATTGACACATAACCAAAGACTCTAAAAGGGGAAGATGGACTACTTAAGAGTTACGTCGAGCCTGGCTGATAGAGTTATCGTTAGTGGGGTAGTTCACAGTGGCGGCTATGCAAAGACTCAGACTGGAATTTGAACGGAGAATTCAACTGGCCTATCGACGTGTTATGTTATAAAGATGCTTAAAAGGGACACAACCAGTGTTTCTGTCCTCACTACTCATATAGGGAAAAGGGACCGGATGATAGTCTTTTCTTTTCAATGTCTTTGGCTCTTTGCTTGCCTCCCCGTGGTCTTTCTGCGATAGGTCAAGATGTGCCCCCCCCCCCCCCCCCTACATTTCAGGGGGGGGGGGGGGGGGGGGGTGCGCGCGCGCGTCGCTGTCTGTCTGTCTCTGTCTCTCTGTCTCTCTTTCTCTCTCTCTGCGAATCCATTTAAAATTTTATACATAAATACACCCTTATTAAATTGGCATTTTGAGTGGAAGGGAAGTATGTTAACAATTTGATAATCAGAAATTTGTAGTGTTGATGATTTAAGAATAATTAGTTTAATTGCACGTTTATAAATACTTTCTAAATGTCTTAGACAGTTTTTGCTTGCTTGATCCCAAGAAGTTGAAACATAATCAATGTCAGGCTGAATATATGCATGAAAGAAAAGTTGTCTGGTGTGAATATCAAGAAAGTGCTTGATTCTGTTTAGTTGAAATATTTTTTTAAATAACTTACGAGTGAGAATAGAGGCATGGTACGACCAAGAAAGATTGTTGTCAATCCCCAGACCAAGTATAGTATGCGAGTTCACTTCTTCTATAAACTTGTCATGTACTTTAATTATTGGTAAATCAGACTTTATGTTCTGTCGCTTTTGTCTTGTGGTAATTAGCATAAGCTTTGATTTTTTAGGATGAAGGGCCATGTGGTTATATTCAGTCCATGTCACTAAGTTGTTCACGTCATTTTGTAAGTTGGTAAGTACTAAGTCAGCAGTCTTGTTCTTGTCGTGTAAAGTAGTATCATCGGCAAAAAGTTCACAGGGACAGGAGATGTGTAAAGGTAAATCATTTATATAAATAGTAAAAAGAATGGGACCCAAGACTGAGCCCTGAGGCACACCATACTTTAATGATATTAATGAGGATGATTTACAGTCCCGATGGACCAATTGCCGCCTGTTGGATAGAAAAGATGATATGAGACTAACCGATTCTGTTGACAGACCATATAGAGTTAGCTTTCTTTGGAGAAGGTTATGATCAATGGTGTCAAATGCTTTTGCAAAATCTACAAATATAGCCCCTGTGATAAGATCGTTACTTATGTTCATATGACATTGTTCAATGAGGTTAGTAAGTGCTGTGTGGCAGGAATGATTCTTTCTGAAGCCACTTTGATTAGGGTGAAACAGATTGTGTGTGTCAAAATGAGACTGGAGCAGTTTTTTAAGGTGTTTTTCGAGAGGTTTGGAAAAAATAGATACAATTGATATTGGTCTGTAGTTTGAACAATCGTTTGGATCACCTGATTTAAATTGTGGCAGTACTTTTGCATCTTTAAAAGCTTGTGGGAAATGACTTTTTTCAATACAAAGATTGTAAATGTATGTTAAGTGTTCAGTAGTAATTGGTGCAGACGCTTTCAAAATGTTATTATCTACATTATCCAAACCTCGATATTTAGACGTATTCAATAAGCACAGCTCCATATATACATCATGTACAGCAATATATTCAAACTTAAGTTCAGATTTAATGTTTTTTGAATCACAAAATTCTTTAATCATTGACAAATCATTATTACTGGTACGGTCAATATTTACAAGCTTCTCTGCTACTGTAGCAAAATGATTATTTAGGTCCTCAACTGACAATTCAGACGAAGAAGCAGTGGAACTTGCATTCCTGCCAGACAGCTGATTTATCGCTTTCCATAAAGATTTTGTATCTGATTTTGAAGAGATTAACTTACTAAAATATTTCTTCTGCGCGTCTCTTTTCATAGAGGTTACCAAGTTTCGTTGTTTTTATATAATCATCGTCTTTTCCTGACTGTTTGAATAAATTTTCACGAACATTAGATTCAGCATTAATTTCATCTGTTAGCCATGGCTGATTATCTCTGAATTTGACACGTTTGGTTCTAAGTGGTGCATGTGTATCAAATACAGAAAGAAACGTTTTATACCACACATCAAGGGCTATATCTGGATCGGTGTACTGATAAACCTGGTTGAAATCTGCCATACATAGGTCATACAAAAAACTGTGCTCATCAAAATGTTTGTAGCATCTGTATGAAATACATTTATGGATGCATTTGGGGATTTTTACACCTTTTTTGGACCATGTTGCACAAATAGGGAAATGATCGCTAAGTCCAAAAATAGGCACGGACGTTTCTACAGAATGATTGGCGTTACTGACATAAATATGGTCTATCAACGTTTCGGAGGTTAGTGTTTTCCTTGTAGGAGTGGTTATTAATTGTGTTAGGTTGTACGACTCAAGTAATCTTTTCCATTTGTTGTGGGGTTTAAATAGATCAATATTAAAGTCCCCAAGAAGCATAATCTCATCCGAAACATTTACAACATCCTCCATCATGGAATCAAAGCGATCGAACCAGTCAGATCGCTCCTCAGGGTTTATGTATAGCATTCCAATTAAAACGGGTTTGTTCTTTATTAGACGAATTTCTAACCCAATACATTCTGAGAGAGAGAGAGAGAGAGAGAGAGAGAGAGAGAGAGAGAGAGAGAGAGAGAGAGAGAGAGAGAGAGAGAGAGAGAGAGAGAGAGAGAGAGAGAGAGAGAGAGAGAGAGAGAGAGAGAGAGAGACAGACAGACAGACAGACAGACAGACAGATAGAGAAGTCGAAGTCGAATTGTTTATTCTCTCAAAGGCCAAGGCCCAATATGAATAAGGGACAATAATTAACAACATTTATACATCAGTGGATTACAGCAATTGAGAAAGACAACAAATCAGTTTGGAACACAAGCACATACTAGCAATCAATTACAAACTAGGATATAATTGTATCTCTTAACCGGAAAGCTTACAAATTTGTAAGGAATGAAGGGGAACATAACAACAGCTTTTTTTGTTTTACTGTCTCTGTCTCTTTTTCTTCTTCTTCTTATTTAAAGTCCTCTGCTTTCTTTACTCAAATACAACAAATGAAATGCATAGTCTTTTATTTGGCCCTCCGCCTGCAGGACCTCTTCTCTCTCTCTCAACAGCTAATTACGTTTGATTTGACGTGTTCTTTGTTCCCCCCATCACCCTCCTCCTCCCGTCTTCCCCGCACCCCTAGCCACCCCTCCACCCCTTTCTTGTATAATGGGGGCTTGTAGGGAAAATAGAAAAAAAGTATATAGGAAGACTTTTGATTAGTAAGTAATCAACATTATCCTAACAATGCACTTGGGTCGTCTCTCAGGTTTCAAATCCAATTAAATGAAGGCCCACGTTTTTTTAATACGCGGTTACCCCATCCCACGCACATACACACCCCTCCCCGCACCAGCACAAGACATGTTTACACTGAATATAGGCACTTCCAACATCGATGTTGTTCTTTTTACCAAAAGGAAGAAATATACAATAATTAAAACCGCAATGTCTCCTCGGTTGGTTGCCTCCTGACGGCCTAACATAGATTAGCTCCCCTTGGACCGCTGGCGTCGGATTCTGTTACCTGAACGTGCGGAGGTGTGGCTGCGAGTTGGGACTCGGAATGAGCGGCGTGGGAGCAACGCCACTGTACGGCCCAGAAGATGGGACAGCAAAACAAAACAAAAAGAATTAAAACCGTATTCGAGAAAAGAGCATCACAAAGACAAGATAATGTTTCAGGCGTGGCAAGCCATCAAGTATTAACTCTCCTAGCATCAGGGATGGGCGAATATATTCGCCCAAGACATCACTCTACACTCCCACCAAATGCAAAGACATTCACTGCCAAGCACCCTGCCATGTGTGCGTCTGTTTTGTGTGCTTTTGTCACTGTTTCTGCCGTTAAAGCAACGCATGTACATTCGAAAAAAAATAGTTACTTCCCTCTTGTCGGTTGAGAGCAAACTAAGAATGTCAAAAAAGAGAGCTAAGGAACAACATTAACCCCTTGACTGCCAGAGAAAATTAAAGAAAAAATAATTGGGCAAATCTTGACATGAAAAAGACAACCGATAGAGCCAATCTGAGAAAATGGTCTGGGGATATTACTCTCTTGATTATGTTAGAGCAAAAGCCAGCATATCAGGGTTATTCCTCTTCATCTGATGACATCATCAGTGATGTCATCAGGTCAGTACGTAATACGTTGGTGGCAGTCAAAGGGTTAATGAAAAAGATCATCGGCAACAGACTTTCGGACAACACTCAAACGTTGTATTATCTGCTCTGCCGCGACAAGGTTAACATAATATGAAAACCCAGTGGCAACGAAAAAGTTGTCATTTGGTCAAAATTTAACCCCCCTCCCTTTTCCTTCCTCATCAGTCACGCAAATAAAGCAACTTGTGTGGCGCGCCTCTGGCTGCGACGCGCTCTCCAGTGCTTAGTTTTATTAAGTTCTACTATTACTGAATTTAGAAAATAACAACGTTTAGTTTCCCACTTAAGCTTTAGTAGAACTTCATAAAATTAAGGACTGGTGGGAGCAACCCGAATTTCACAGAAACGTGTAATTAGGTGACTGTAAGGACAGAGACGCGCTTTATGTACCAAATACCAATGAAATATGTCACCTATTTTAAACTTCACCTTTGGGTTGTTTTGCCAAAGAATTGTAAAAGAACCTAGCAGCCCTGTTCATTTTTGTCTCACTCGTGTTAACGAAGTTAACACAAAGTGAGTCTATAGTATGATAGTTGTTTGGTTGTGTGTGTGTGTGTGTGTGTGTGTGTGTGTGTGTGTGTGTGTGTGTGTGTGTGTGTGTGTGTGTGCGTGCGTGCGTGCGTGTGTGTGTCGTGGGGGGGGGGGGGGGGGGTGCGTCCCTTGTCTAATCTCCAAACTTTAACGTTGGCATTTTCTCGGGAAAGAGAAGGCATACATTGTTCAAACTTTGCACACATATAGATGTCTATGCAAGCTTTCAAACAACAATGATTTGAATAATTAAATTAATGCTTAAAACAACACTGTAAGCAGAAAACAAACATATAACATTTGAGATTAGTGGGTTAGAGAGTATTCAACAGGCAACATGAGTTATTAAATACCCACCAGATCACGTGTCAAAATCACGGGTTTCATGTGTTTTCCCTCTTATAGCTGGAAATAAATCTTGTTTTGACCAGGTCTCACTCCCATACAAATGCCCCCAAATTGAAATAAATAAATCATTTTAAAGAGCAGCCTCAATTTGAACATGGGGGCATTTATATATGGGTCACAGCTACCCAGAAGAAAAAAAAACCAAGGGACTTAATCGTGTCGCGTCTGTGTATCTATAAGAAACTCATCAACACTGAAAGCCTCAATAGCTCATTGGTAGAGTGTCATGCCAATGGTTCCGGGTTCGATTCTCGGCACGGGCCCTTTCTTTCTTTTTTAGTTGTGTCCATTAACGATAGTTTCATTTGCACTTTAAAATGTTTTGGGCAATCTTGTACTTTAGACACCTCCCTCAATCTTTGTTCGTTGTTGTCCCACATGTTCCTGTTCGAGTGAGCCTTGAAGGCTTTGCCTCTTGTTTTTCTTCTTTTTTTCCCCTTTTGTCCTGTTTTCCACGCTTTTCGATGACCTTCCCTAGCCTTCCCATCCCAAGTCTTCGTTTCTCTGTTCTCTCTTTCCATATCAGCCTGTGACTTTTGGACACCGGAGCAATTATTATTACCCTAAGCTAATAAGCACCGTTGCCGTTCGTTAAACCCGGGTGAGTTTCTCTAGATAACGGTCGCCGCGCGAATAACGCTTACGCCAAACAGGGCCTAAGAAACACCTTAGAAAACATTTGTGGAAGAATATTACAAGCTCTTGTCTGATTGGTAGAAACAAATGTATTATTTTAACCAAACTTTCATGGACCAATCAACGACAAGAAATGTATTCACCCCATGCAAGTCACGCGCTAGTTCGCCAACAGATATTTTGGGAGTAGCCACAAAACGTTTTTGGCAAACGTCGGCAAAACAGGTGTTTCTTAGTACCGTTTTTGCCGATTTGCGCTCACGCTACGTGACGTTAGCCCTTGTGAAACGCCCCCTGGTTACCTTCCCTAGCTTTCCCTTCCCAAATCTTCGTTTATTTGTTCTCTCTTTCGACACCAGCCTGTGACTTTTGGACACCGGAGCATGTATAGCTAATAAGCACAGTTGACGTTCGTTAATTGAAACCAGATTGCTAGAGACCGTTCCACTATAGCTTCAAACTATATTATTATTATGATGTGGCAGCTGCAGTAAGGCAATGAACGAGGTACCGTAATCACGAATGCGTCTTGAACAGTAAACGCGGGTAGTAACGTGTTCGTTAGAAGGAACTGCCACAACGATCGGTTGTTTCTTCTACTTTGACACTCTAATGCGACTCGTGTTAAGTGTTGAAGACGCGCGCATGATTACCATACCAGATGTCAAAACAACAGCTGAAGTCCCTTGATGGAAATAAGGCCAAGACCAATTAATTAAAAGGCCCTTTTTATAGACTTGATTGGATTGAGATAGGGTTTTTGTGTGTTTTGCGTCTGCAGTGTTTTCAGATCCAGAAAACAAAGTACAATTCTCAAGTTGGTTTTTTTGTACTCCATTGTATGCATGCAAGACATTTTATGGTTAATGTGATAGCGATTCTCAGAAATAGGTGTACAAATGTATATCATGGTTTTTTACTCTACCTGAAAGATAAGTAGTTGTGGTTTTCAATCCCCCCCCCCCCCTCTTTGCAATCCCCTCCCTCCTATCTTTGCTATATCTACTGCCATTATGTCATGGAGAAAAGACACTTTGGGCCAACGGAATGGATTCATCGACCATGCATTAATGATGTAGACATTTGGCTGTAAGACGAAATACAAAAAAGAGACAATCCATGATGAAGACCGTTATCGACCCTAAAACCGAATGGCCTTGGACACAGCATGACCCTCTCCTGATGATGAGCAGACATGTGATAGTAATGATCTTTCCGCCCGTGCCGGTACAAGACCGCTGTGTCCAGGAGCATTGAGTGGTCCACATCACCGGTGAATCTGGAGACAAAGAGAAACGTGGCACCGGACAATAATGGGCAAAACTATCGTCTTATGTAAGACTAGCAGCCGGTGTCGTATATAATACTGTCGCTCATAAAATTGTGTCGCGGCGACTGTATTTCCTAGGAAATTCTGCAGCTTATTCGTGAAAAAGTGTCGCTGAGCGACATTATTTTATAAAAAAATTGAAGCGCGACAGGATTTCACAAGAAATGTCCATAAAATGGCGTCGCTACCTAAAAATAAAATCGTGTCGCAGCGACAGCATTTCACGTCATACTGTGAAATACTGCTGCCAAAACGCTACGACCATATTTCACAGAAAATATTAACTCTAGCAGCAACATTTCACGTGGAAATGTGTCGCAAGCGACAGTATTTACTGACTACAATATTTCACAGTGTCCTGTCGCAAGAAAACTGTCGCAAAATTTGGAGCGACAGTATTTTAAGGCATGAGACAATATTTTATAGGACATTTTTCGTGAAAATTTGTCGCGCGACAGTTGTTTTCAGAAAATAACATCGCTGCAACAGTATTTCACGTGAAATGCTATCGCTGCGACACGATCCCACGGCGACAGTATTATCTACGACACCGGCATGAGGCATTGACGATTATTCATGGCTACCGAGGCACGGGTGGTTAATTGAGATGTTAGGTATTATAATGATTATACTAGTAGTAGTAGTAGTAGTAGTAGTAGTAGTAGTAGTAGTAGTAGTAGTAGTAGTAGTAGTAGTGGTAGTAGTAGTGGTAGTAGTAGTAGTAGTAGTAGTAGTAGTAGTAGTAGTAGTAGTAGTAGTAGTAGTAGTAGTAGTAGTAGTCACAGCCGTTGTTGTTGCTGATTGTTATGGCAGTTTGTTTGCTCATGTTATTGGATTTTTGTATCATGTTTTTATTCCATTTCAATTATGTGTAAAGCGCCCTGTAGCCTACATAGTATGATGGGCGCTATATACATTTTCCCCATTATTATTATTATTATTATTATTATTATTATATTATCAGTAGTAGTAGTAGTAGTAGTAGTAGTAGTAGTAGTAGTAGTAGTAGTAGTAGTAGTAGTAGTAGTAGTAGTAGTAGTGTTATTGTTGTTGTTGTTATTAGTATTATTATTATTAGCATTAGGTATTATAGGTACTTCATAGTCACAGAGGCACGTCCCTGTGAAATCCGTGATGCTCCTACCTGGAGAGCGCGTCGCAGCCACAGGCGCGCCACCCATTTTTGTCTTTTTTTGCATGCGATTTTTGTGTGACTGATGAAGAAGGAACGGGGTGGGGGTGGGGGTAAATTTTGACCAAATGCGAATTGGGAAAACGCCCAGAAGATGTGACAGAAAAATAATTGATTTTTTTAAACCAAATGACAACGTTTTCGTTGCCACTGGGTTTAACGTGTACTAAGCGCATGGGCACACGGGACGTCGGTTTATCGTCTCACCCGAATACTCCACGTTCAGACCGTAAGGCCTAGTGCAAAGTGAGAGAAAAACAATTCCCTGTACCCATGATCGAACTCGGGTTTACTTGACACGAGGCGAACGCGTTACCTCTGTGCCACTCTACACCTAAGACATGTTTACAGGTGCCTTTTAAGTCCTTGTGAATTGGTTTTTTGGTCAACAGGCCTATTAAGTGCTTTATTTCAGCAAGTAGATCATTTTAATTAATCAAAAAGTCCTTTTATTTTTTGAAAGGTACTGTTAAGTCCTGTTTTATCAAGAACAAAAGTGATAAAGAAATTAACAGATCAAACATTTCTGAAAATAAAATAACCTGGCAGTATGCAAAGTTGCCGGTGTCACAGATCGGAGCAGATAACTCATTACAAGCTGTGTGAGTCTTTCTGAACCATGACGTAGTGATTCATTCCATGCGTATTGGACTGTGATTGTGCAAATGTTCACTGCATGGTGCTCTTGGTCAACAATTCGCATTCGGGTATTCTATACAATCAGGTTGGCGAAAGTCCTTTTACAAGCTTTTGAGGTCTTTAAAAGTCATTTAATGGTCCTTTTTTCGTCTCGTGTTCCACACCTGGGAACCCTGAATATATATATAGATATATATATATAACACAAAAATAAAGAAAACTACAACAAATCCGTGGTCGTTCCAATTTTAATTCAAGCTTTCGAGAGGGTTCCTCTCTTCTTCAGGAATGACACACACTGGTAAAGAGAGTCACACGTAAACAAATATATATATATATATATATATATATATATATATATATATATATATATAGAGAGAGAGAGAGAGAGAGAGAGAGAGAGAGAGAGAGAGAGAGAGAGAGAGAGAGAGAGAGAGAGAGAGAGAGAGAACAATTAGTCAAGACACAACTTAGACGATTTCAAAACCCAACGATAGAGTAACTCATTTCAATACCTTCTCTCCTTTTTGTTGAAGACAGACAAAACCAAAACTGAAAGTTCCAAAGCAAGACCCACAATGTAAAAGGAGATGGCGGAATAACGTGTTATTATTGATGTTCTGTGTGTGTGTGTGTGTGTGTGTGTGTGTGTGTGTGTGTGTGTGTGTGTGTGTGCGTGTGCGTGTGCGCGCGCGCGCGCGCGCATGTGTGTGTGTAAGAATGTGACGGATAAGGAGCTGAAATGTGAAACGCTATAATATACTTTTTTGCTTAAATAAATAAATTAATGTTGTGCAAGGAGAGTAAAGTGAGAGGTTTGCACACAAAAATATAATAATAATGCGCACACACTACTATCTACCCCGTTTCAGCACACAATTGACAAAGCATTATTTTTTTCCACACAAGAGGCTGTGACGAATCATGGCTGAAAAATGCGAGTGAGAAAATAGGTACTGCAAAACTCATTATATTATGTACACTGATTCGGTAGGGAGGAGGAGAAGACGAGGCGGAGGAGAAAGACATATGCGGAGGAGGAGGAGGAGGAGGAGGAGGAGGAGGAGGAGGAGGAGGAGGAGGAGGAGGAGGAGAAGAAGAAGAAGAAGAAGAAGAAGAAGAAGAAGAAGAAGAAGAAGAAGAAAACGAAGAAGAAGAAGAAGAAGAAGAAGAAGAAGAAGAAGAAGAAGAAGAAGAAGAAGAATACCACCACCAACAACAACAAGAGGCAAAGCCTTCAACGCTCACTCGAACAGGCACATGCGGGACAACAACAAGCAAAGACTGAGGAGGGTGCCTAAAATACAAGATTGTCAATACAATTTTAAAGTACTAATGAAACTATCGTTAATGGATGCAACTACAAATGTAAAAACGCATTTTTAAAATCCCCGTGCCGAGAATCAGACCCAGAACCATTGGCATGACAGACAGACAATCTACCAATGAGCTATCGAGGCTTTCAGTGTTGATGAGTTTCTTAACTGATGTTGCCCGTTGAATACTCTTTAACCCACTAATCTAAAATGTTATCGGTTTGTTATCTGTTTACGGTGTTGTTTCAATTATTTAATTATTCAAATCATTATTGTTTGAAAGCTTGCATAAACATCTAAGTGTATTGAAAGTTTGAACAGTGTACGCCTTCTATGTCCAACGCCAACGTTAAATGTTGGAGATTAGACCACGGACGCAACACACACACACACACACACACACACACACACACACACACACACACACACACACACACACACACACACACACACACACACACAACCGAACGACTATCATACTATAGACTCAAAAGAAGCCAAAAAGAAGAAGAAGAAGAAGAACCACGATCACCACAACAACAACAACAACGAAAACAGCAACAACAATGAATTAAGATTATCATTAAGATTAAAAGTATTGCCCCGTCGACAACTAAGGCCATGTCAAGGCTGTCACCACGCGCGTTAAAAACAAGAAAGAACAACACAACCACAATCAACACAGCAACAGCATCAACAGCACCATCATCACCATTACCACCACCGCCATCATCAATAACAAGTAGCAGAACGACAGCAACAAGAATGATAAAGAGAACGAGACGAGACACGAAGAACGAGTAGGATAATAGGAAATGAATAAGAAACGAACAAACGAGGAAAGAGAGAAATAACAATGCGAGTAAAAACAAAACCTCGGCTATTTTGTCTTTTGAAGAAAGTGAATGCCAGAACCAGAATCCCCGTGCAGCAAGCAGTAAGGCAACAAATAAAAGCTTCAACGCATTGAGTGCACTGGCATCTGCTACCCAGTCTCTCCTTTTGATGTTGTCTTTTACTTAACTCGCCCAAAGCAGCCGCAATTTAAGAAGTAGAATCTGTTGTCAAGGTGGACCCTGACGGATGAATATTTTTGCAAGGAACACGTCGAGATCATCAGAACACTCACTTTGCTCTGGTTTCCTATAAATCAAACCGTCAAACCGTCGTGAAGCCGTCAAAACACGGCGATTCCTCCTTGGCGGATATGCCGGAGAAGTAAGCCATTTTGGATGGGATGGGTGGAGGCCAATCCCATTGTGGTTGAAACGTTTTCTTTTTTTGTAGTGCAGTAAGAACAAATCGAAGCTATTTCCTATGTTGTGAGCGAAACTCCTTTTAATAAACTGTATAAAAAATGTGTTTTTAAATTAATAAAAAGGCTTGTATTGCGGACATTTCGTGCAAACAATTTGGTCTAAACGCAGGCGGCCATTACAAAAGAGACGGCACACGCCTTCTCTTTGTGAAATAATTTGACTTCCAGCACCTCCGCCAAGGAGGAATCGCCGATTTGACGGTTTGATTTATGGGAAACCAGAGCAAAGCGAGTGTTGCAATCTCTGTAAAGGGTGTTTTCCTGGTGATCTCGACGTGTTTCTTGGAAAAAACACATCCGTCAGGGTGCCTCTTTAAAGTCATGAAGATACTTTCAAAAGCTCTGCTTTAAAATTGATGGATTTTTATATCGAGAAACACGCGTTTCAGAGAAGCTGGCTACCACTAACATTATAATGAGACGCGTTTCGTTTGCTACACAACTGTACACTAAACAGAATAGCTGTTTTCGTAGTACAATGAGTAATGGCGTATACGTAAGTGTAGTATGTAAAATGCAGACCGTCACCCACCACATCCAAACGCGTTTCGTTTGCTACACAACTGTACACTAAACAGAATAGCTGTTTCCGTAGTAAAATGAGTGATGGCGTATACGTAAGTGCAGTATGTGAAATGCAGATAAAGCTTACCATGCCCATTTCTTGAAAGAGAGGTTTCTTTCGACTGTCAAATGTAGAAACCATATCGCACCCCCTGTTCCTTTTTTTATTATTTTATTTTATGAAAGCTGCATTTTTGCTTCTTCCGTGGAGAGGTCCACATAATTATTCATTTTGGTGCTATCACAAAGCTTAAATGTTACAAAGAGTGATAACTGCGTAGCTTACAAACCTTGCAAAGAATGAAGCCAACTTTCTCACTTCACACCTGGAAGGTGAAAAAGGTGGGAAGTGTTAGTGTTGTTGCAGGCGGTGAGTGAGTTCACAATGATCCCCAGCTGTAGTGTAGGTGAAAAAATGGGATTAGAATAAAACCGGCTTCAAGTCAGCTGCGGAGTGCGAGCTCATTTGCATATTATTCAGGCTTTTGGGTGTTATTTTATCGTATTTGACCAATGACATAAATGAATGGACCGTCACCACCACTGTTGCTATTCCTTGTGCCATGTCTTTCCTCTGTTTACCAGTCGCGAAGCGAAGCTGGTATTGTTTTCACTTGGTCCGTCCGTCCGTCCGTGTTCAAATTTGCTCAAAATGCATATTTCGGTGTAAAATGGCCCCACATAGAGTTATCAGTGTGTTTCAATAACAACAACAAATGTTTGTTTGTCTGTCTGTCTGTCTGTCTGTCTGTCTGTCTGTCTGTCTGTCTGTCTGTTTGTTTGTTTGTCTGTGACAGCGATAACTCGAGAACGCTTGGATATATGAACATGACAATTTACAGGTGGATACTAGGGGTCAAAAGCTTGGACAAGTTCGAATTTGAGCAAACTCGGGTTAGCGGTTAAGGGTTTAGGTTAAGATTAGGGTTAGGGTTAGGGGTGCAAGCGTGTGTCGCGACTGGGTCAGTTTACGCAAGTACTCTAGTAACTTTTGTTTTAATGAATCAATCAATCAAACATAAGCAAACATATACATGCAATTTACAATTTTAGCACACATCCGTTCCTTTTATTTTTAACTTGATAAAGACAGACAGATGATCAATAAATAAATTATGCAGTGAATAAATCATTCAATACAGACACAGAAGAAAAATAATAAGAGGGGTGGGGGGGGGGGGGGGGGGGGGGGGGTGAAGAAAACAACCCAACAAAAACAAACAAACAAAAAGAAAAAAAAAAAAAAAAAAGGAAGAGTCATTGGAGGAGCGTTACAAAAGACGTGAATATTTTATGTATATGCGAGAGGATCACTTATAAATGGCAAACTTTTGGGTTTTTTAAATACATAAAAACAAGCGCGAAATCGCAATAGTTTGTGACACGCGGTCTATTTTTACCACTCCAACCATGAGTCACCTCCCCTGGCTTTTCAATAATTTTAATCTGTAAACCAGAATGTTATCTCTGCACCATTTCGTAACATTTTATATCTTTTGGAAAACATTTAAAACTATGTATCCTACTTATGCTCATCAAAAGAAGCACCGCATACTCGTCGTGTCTGTTGTAGTGTCTGTATTACGTATGTTTATTATTTTGTACGCTTTTAAAATACATCATGTTAAAGAGCGGCCTCAATTTGAAGTGTAGCCTCGATTTGAAGTGCGACATTTTGTCAAAATGTGCGACAATTTTGGACCAACAGACAGACAGACCGACAAAGTGAGTTATAGGTTTGTGGCTTGAGCCACAAACAAAAATAATTAGCGCTCATATATTTACCAAAGCTAATTTAGCTCTGTTTGTTGCTTACACCAGAATGAGGGAGAGAGAGAGAGAGGAGAATCGATTGATCGAAGTTGGGCCCGAAACTCTTAAGGGCCTGCTACACTGCATACGATTCGATCCACTACGATCCGATTTTGACATGTGAGGCATGATTGACGTGAAATTCGTCTGTCTAAATATATCGAACGAAATCTTACTGGTTATATTAACAAAATTGTGTAGTCTCCCGTACACGAATGTGACCGAATATCTTATTTTTGTATCGAACATTTCATTTTTTTCGTGTATTTGCCGTCTACTTAAATAAAATGATCGAAAATAATAGTTATTTTTGAGACGGAAGTATTTCACGTGAATCATGATTCACAGACATCGTCACAATCGTAAAGTATTGGGGTCCAATAAAATGCACTGAGGCTGGCCTTTTAAAGACCCACCAGATCACCTGTCAAAATAACGGGTTTCACGTGTTTTCCCTCTTATAGCTGGTACGAAATCTTGCTTTGACCAGGTTTGGAATCCGATAACAAATGCTCCCAAATTCAAACCGAAACATCATTTTAAAGAGCAGCCTCAATTTGAAGTTGGGGACATTCGTATGCGGATCACAGCTACCCATAAGCAACACACCAAGGGACTTAATCGTGGGTGCGTCAGTGTGTGTTTAAACAACAAAGAAGAAACAAAGATTGCCAGCAGGTCAGGCCAAATGATGAAGCCAACGACAGCTGTTTCAGTTTGACTTAGGCGTGGTTTTTTGATTGCTCCCCAAAGGGCACTGTAGAGAAAAGCAAAGAGAAAGAAAGATGAAGGATCGTGACGACTAGTTCACGTCAAGCATGCACTTGTCTGATCTCAGATTTCAAACTCAATTAAAACATAGTGCCCAAAGCCCGCGTTTTTCGATTAGCTAACTGTTGGCATACCACCAAAAAGCCTAATAATGTTACACAAAGAGTGATGACTTCGCAGCATCGCAAACCTTGGAAAAGAATGAAGCCAGCTTTCTTACTTCCCATCTGGAAGTTGAAAAGGTGGGAAGTGTTAGTGTTGCTGTAGGCAGTGAGTGAGTCCACAATGATTCCCAGCTGTAGTGTAGGTGAAAGGGTGGGAGTAAAAAACAACTACCCGGCTTCAGTCAGCTGCGGAGTGCGAACTCTTTGTATATTCAGGTGTTTTTTTGATACCATCCCAATGAGCTCTTTAGGTGCCTGCTACACGACATACGATTCGCTATCAATGCGATGCGATTGTGACGATCTGAGTCATAATTCACGTGGAATTCATGTATTGGGTCTGCTTGAGTATATATATTATAGAGCTAAAGTATTATAATTGTTTTTTTAGATGGACGTATTTCACGTGAATCATGCATGACTCGCGCGTCGTCACAATCGCATCGCATTGACATCGAATCGCATGTAGTGTAGCAGGCCTTTTATGGTCCTTAACCTTTGACGCCAGGTGGCGTTTCATTTGAAAGCCGTTTCTTAGCAACGCCAAACACACTCGCTCTTTCTCTCTGTTCTCTTGTATATCTGGCTTGCCCCTCGCAGCAAACATATTATAGTTTGCATTCTGCGAAAACAACGGAAGTAATATAAGGCAGTACAGTGGTCTCCCTTGGGTCGGACAGAAGCGCTCATTTCCTATCGTCACTCGAGCAAACAAGATGGTCACCTTTAGATTTCTTGATAACCCCCACCCCTCCCACCCTCGCGCCAGCATCAACTAACATGCTGGACCTAACTATTTGTTAGTTAGGCTTATAACCGCAGTATGGCGCATCTGCGCTCATATGACAGGAAACTGTCTGAGCGATCAACGAAGAAGAAGAAAGAATGACAATCAAAGTTCAAAGGTTTATTTCCGAAAGCCCCTTTTACATGGGGGTGGGGGTGGGGGGGAAAATGAACTGAAAAGAAACAAAATTCGAGGAAACAAAATGAAAACAAAAATGAAACAAGCGCGGATTCGCAATCGTTTGTGGCGGGCGGGGGAAATCATTTTAAAGGGACACGATTTGAAATGCGGTCTATTTTTTACCACTCCAATCATTACATACACTGAGTCGCTTCCCCTGGGGTAAACCAGAATGTTATCTCTGCACCATTTCGTAACTTTTTATATCTTTTGGAAAACATTTAAAACTATTTATCCTACTTATACTTCTCATCGGAAGCACCACATACTCGTCGTGTCTGTTGCAGGGGTATGTTTATTATTTTCTACGCTTTAAAATGAAGATTCATGTGCTCTGTTCACACATACTAAATGATATGACAACTGAAATGTTAGATGCCTAACTTTAACTTTTCTTTCTCTTTTACAATTCGAAATAAACAACCGACAGACCGACAAAGTGAGTTATAGGTTTGTGGCTTGTGCCACAAACAAAAAAGACAAATCACAAATTACACAGAAAGGGTCCGGCATGAGTAGCTATCGAGATTGACACCAACATTCGATGGGACTGTTTTATTGAGAGAAGAGATCAATCAATCAATCAATCAACCCGAAATGTATTGTCTTTAAAACATAAAGAAATTCTTTGTCTGGCATGCACATTAAAAACACACATATAAACATAGAAATAATAAGACATGCTTAGGCATCACCGTAAAAACAGCACCGAATTCCATTGAATTTCTTGATTACCCTGCTTGCTAATAGCTAACAGACCGACAAACTGCCAAAAACAGACATAATTTAGAAACAAAATGTTTGATGAGATTTTGTTTGCAATACCAGGCATACTGCGTATCTAGCTCTCAACTCTGACGATGTAGGCTGTACTGCAATGAACCGGGCTCTGTAGTCATGAGTGCGTATCAGACATTCAAAACGGGGATTAGTATGTACATTAGGCTAAACAGCCAATCGTTTGGGGAGTTGAGTCTACTTTACATGCTATTCCCCGGGTTGGCTGTCTAATTAGTACTCGTGACTACAGACAGGGCCAGATGTTAAAACATTGCTCAGGTGAAACTCATCAACGGAATTAGTTACGCCCCCGTCTAATTAATGTAATGTAAACCCGCGCTTTGACTGATATGAGTGGAATAGGGTGAAGAATGAAGGCACAGGTGCATAGAAGAAGAAGAAGAAGAAGAAGAAGAAGAAGAAGAAGAAGAAGAAGAAGAAGAAGAAGAAGAAGAAGAAGAAGAAGAAGAAGAAGAAGAAAGAAGAAGAAGAAGAAGAAGAAGAAGAAGAAGAAGAAGAAGAAGAAGAAGAAGAAGAAGAAGAAGAAGAAGAAGAAGAAGAAGAAGAAGAAGAAAGAAGAAGAAGAAGAAAGAAGAAGAAGAAGAAGAAGAAGAAGAAGAAGAAGAAGAAGAGAAGAAGAAGAAGAAGAAGAAGAAGAAGAAGAAGAAGAAGAAGAAGAAGAAGAAGAAGAAGAAGAAGAAGAAGAAGAAGAAGAAGAAGAAGAAGAAGAAGAAGAAGAAGAAGAAGAAGAAGAAGAAGAAGAAGAAGAAAGTCGTATAATCCCTGTCTTTTTTAATATTCTTTCACTCCACCAGAACTACACTCAGCAGTAGTGTAGTTGTTGTCTTTGAAATTAAGCATTTAATTTATGGTATGATTTTTGCTGGGTGCCATCTCATTGTGGGCTCTTTTGGAATGAGGTTGCTGATAGAGCTGCTAAAAGAGGGGCCTTCAATAACACTAACACATTTTTAGATGAAACATTGGTATTGTCAACACATGAAACTTACTCTTTATTGGAAAAACTCCATTTGTATCAATCCATCTGACTTTAGACCTAATATGTTGATGCATAGCAGATCCATAGTTAGCTTAGTGTACAAGATACGTCTGAATTCATGGAAAACTAAATACATAGAAACTAATTGTCTCTGCACTCAGAGATTCATCATTTACTATTAGAATGCCCAATGTTGCTCTCTAAATACCGAATGTTCAATATGGACTTTTTTCGCAAGTATAATAATACCAAGGATAATCTTAAGTGACACAGAAATTGACATTGCTTCAATTGTGAAATCAAGACTGTCCACGCCTATTGGAAGCTTACTGTAGATGTTTTGCTTTGTGTAGTGTTATAATTGTTTTTCAAACTTGTATGTATCTTTTTATTTGGTTCAATTTTTGCATGTTGTCTAAAATCACTATTCGTGTGAAAAGACATTAAATTAAGGATTCATTCAATACTCAGAAGGAGGCAGAATAGTGAACACTTCATGTACCAAGGATTTTCTGATGTTTGTTGGTTTGTTTGGGTAATCTTCTCAGCCAAGTTATGTTTCAAGAGACCTAAACACGATCACGACAAACCCGTGGAACGCTGGCTATACTGTATATAGGCAAACTGGACCAAATGACAACTTTTTCGTTGCCACTGGGTTTAACGTGTGCTAAGTGCATGGGCACACGGGACCTCGGTTTATCGTCTCATCCGAAAGACTCCACATTCAGACCGTAAGACCTAGTGCAAAGGGAGAGGGGAAAATCCCCTGTACCCAGGTTCGAACTCGGGTTTACTTAAAGGTGGACTCGGACGGATGAGCTTTTGCAAGAAACACGTCGAGATCACCAGCAAGACAGCCTTTTCAAGGATCGGAACACTCACTTTGCTCTGTGTTTTTTAGAAATTAAACCGCCAAAACGGCGATTCTTCCTTGGCGGAGATGCCGGAGAGAGTAGCCATTTTGGATGGGGTGGGTGGAGGTCACTCATTGTGGTTGAAGCGTTTTCTTTTTTTGTAGTGCAGTAAAACAAAAAGGAGCTATTTCCTTTGTTGTGAGCGAAACTCCTTTAGATAAACTGTATAAAAGAAAACAATAAAGAAAAAAGGCTTGTATTGCGAAAAGTTCGTGGAAACGATTTGGTCTAAGCACAGGCGGCCATTCAAAAAGAGACGGCAAACGCCTTCTCTTTGGGTGAATTTGACTTCCAGCACCCCCGCCAAGGAGGAATCGCCTTTTTGACGGCTTGATTTCTTGGAAACCAGAGCAAAGTGAGTGTTGCGATCTCTGTAGAGGGTGTTTTCCTGCTGATCTGGACGTGTTTCTTGCAAAAGCTCATCCGTCAGGGTGCCCCTTTAAGTGACACGAATTGAACGCGTTACCACTG
>CM065690.1:46477553-46502553 GCA_017654935.2 Phymorhynchus buccinoides
GTTACATATCCGCATTTTATTGTTTCAACACATTCTTTTTTTTTTTAAAGTGCCACAGTAAATCAGAGAGAGAGAGAGAGACAGAGAGAGAGAGAGGGAGAGAGAGAGAGAGAGAGAGAGAGAGAGAGAGAGAGAGAGAGAGAGAGAGAGAGAGAGAGAGAGAGAGAGAGAATACGAATACGAATACGAATGTTATATCAACACAGCAATATTTAAATCTGTGCACCTCTTCATAGCCAGTTCAAATCGATTTTAAATTTGTGCAATGTTATTTATAAAAAAATAAAAAATAAAAAAATAAAAATTGTATTGCATAAAAATGCGCAGACTCACTTAAAAATGTTCCTATTTTATTGCTAGACATATAGTACTTATGAATGTGTGGTATGCAAGCCTGTAAAAACTTGGCAAATGTTAATTCGATTTATTATAAATTGCTGATCCTCTCGTCTCTCATTATTATTATTATTATTATTATTATTATTATTGTTATTATTATTATTATTATTATTATTATTATTATTATTATTATTATTATTATTATTATTATTCATGTGATAATGTTGTTCATCCCTTTTTCTTCTTCTTTTTGAAACTCCTAACTTGCTCAACTCATATATTGGTGTATCTAAATGCTGATTGGAAATGTTTGGAAAATGTTTATGTGCTGTTTATGTTCCGTCTCATCAATGTTAAATTGTGTAATGTGTACGGGCACGATATAAGCCGAAGGCTTGTTGCTGCCCTTTATTCTCATATTTATTATTTTGTTACGTTATAAGGAAGAAATGAAGAAGTTTAAACCAATACGAATGTTTTATTGAGGCTAAAAGGGATCAGCTACAATAGCTTCTTTGCACCTTGCCCTCTCACTCACACACTCACACCATGCATCAAGCAACGAAAAATGAGAGAGAGAGAGAGAGAGAGAGAGAGAGAGAGAGAGAGAGAGAGAGAGAGAGAGAGAGAGAGAGAGTGAGAGAGAGAGAAGAGAGAGAGAGAGAGAGAGAGAGAGAGAGAGAGAGAGAGAGAGAGAGAGAGAGAGAGAGAGAGAGAGAGAGAGAGAGAGAGAGAGAGAGAGAGAGAGAGAGAGAACAAAACAAGAACAAGAACAACGTTTTAATGAACCGGGCCATCTGCCCATGTCAAAGGGAACAGTGGGAAGGGGGGATTGTTAAATCAAACAAAACAAGGGGAAAACATCCATAACACAAGATGCTAAGCAAGTATTAGACATCCTCCTACACTAAACACTGAACACTGAAAAACTTTATTGAACAAGGATGAAGATTTTAGGCAATGCCTATTCTTACAATCTGTCAGAGAGAGAGAGAGAGAGAGAGAGAGAGAGAGAGAGAGAGAGAGAGAGAGAGAGAGAGAGGAGAGAGAGAGAGAGAGAGAGAGAGAGAGAGAGAGAGAGAGAGAGAGAGAGAGAGATAGAGAGAGAGAGAGAGAGAGAGAGAGAGAGAGAGAGAGAGAGAGAGAGAGAGAGAGAGAGAGACTCAAACTCAAAAACTTTTTAATGATTAGGCCGTCTGCCCGTATCACAAAGGGAGACAAAGGGGAAGGGATACCGGTGAAATCATAATATAAAAAAATAAATAGAGAGAGAGAGAGGGGGTGGGAGGGGGAGAGAGAGAGAGAGAGAGAGAGAGAGAGAGAGAGAGAGAGAGAGAGAGAAAGAGAGAGAGAGAGAGAGAGAGAGAGAGAGAGAGAGAGAGAGAGAGAGAGAGAGAGAGACGAGACACACAGAGAGAGAGACACAGAGAGAGACAGAGAGAGACAGAGAGAGACAGAGACAGAGACAGACAGACAGAGAGAGAGACAGAGAGAGAGAGAGAGAGAGAGAGAGAGAGAGAGAGAGAGAGAGAGAGAGAGAGAGAGAGAGAGAGACATTTTAGATTAGAGATATATATATATATATATATATATATATATATATATATATATATATATATATATATATATATATATACCATGTCTCGTGAGCAGCAAGCGTATGCAGTAAATAATTCTGAACTTTGACGTCTCTAACACATTGGAGTAGGGGGACAGAACTCGTTACTCTTCTTCCTTCTTCTTTTATCTCTTTTCCTCGATAAACAGTGTACGAAGCAAAATAATAGTAGTTGCTATTCTTTCATTGTCGTTCAGGATACAAGTTATTCTAATAACACTCATTCTTCGAGTCACTGATTTCTCACCAATGCCAGAGTTCCAATTTATAGAGCGGAGTTTATTTCTAGGAAAGTGTTGCGTTAAGTGTAGAGCTCATTTCAGAAATAATAGAGATGTTTTTAAAGAAAGGCACTCATTTATAGCACCACTAAAAAAGATGACAGTAACAGAAAACAATAATGGTCCCAAAAGAAAAATAACAATTCTGCAGAAATAAATATGTTTGACACCCAAAAACATGATGGTCAGACATGAAATCAAAATATACTTCAGCACTAAATAAAATATTCTGCAAGAAGAGAAGATAGTCATCAGAAAAAAAGATGACTGCCCCCCCCCCCCCCCCCCCCGTGGGGATACCGGGGGATCTTTTATATAATAGTTCCCCCACCTTCTGGAAGTTCTGTGCTTGTAACTTCCTCTAATCTGTCACACTCTTTGACTCTGCCTTTTCCCTTTGCTTACTGTCATCTATTATATTTCTGCCTTACCGGTCCATTCTCCTGCCTTTTTTTTTCACGAAACGCTTTCAAAAGCATTTCCTCCAGCCGAAGTCGGACTTGCTGTGTGCCTAACTATTTCTTAGTTAGGCGCATAGCGGCAGCATGACGCATCTGCGCTCATAATTGACAGGAAACTGAGCGACCAAAGAAGAAGAAGAAGAAGAAGAAGAAGAAGATGTCTGTTTCAGAAAATAACACACGTCTGAGCAGATAAAGAAACAATCAGCCCAACACTTATGAAATTGTGACTTTTCACTCACTCAGCTTGAGATGACATTGTCCAACTTCAGCAGTGTCCAGACGACAACTTTTTTTATGCTTCGTCCCTTCTTCTAGATAAGTGGCAGTCTTTTGGCAGGGAAGATGTGGATTCGTTCTTTGAATACTTCCAGGGTTCTGGCTGGATCAGAATTTCAACTTGGTTTGAAGACTATAACCATGACTTTCCATCAACCAACAATGGCTTAGAATCCAGTGAACAGTCCATCAAGCAGGCAGAACATATTCCGTGAAAGACTAGAACTTTCTTGTTTCCTGGCTGCTATGGGACGTGACATGCTCGTAAGTTTGTCTCGTGAAATTCATCAGCAGGGCTAACATGGACCCCCATTTGGGGGTTTATGAAGTCATACAATTCTAAAGGATCCTGTAACGGAATATGCAGGGGGTCCCAGGGATGCACTAGACAAAATATGTTTAGCATTCGCAATGCCACTGGGACCCTCTATCCCGCATCTAGGACCAACTATAATGTAAGTGAATGAGTCCCTGGGACCCCTTGTTTTGCAGGGCGATTGGGAGCCCTGATCAGTCACAGCATCCACACACTCTTGCTGCAAAGTCAAAGTCATTTTATTTCAAAACCTCCCCCAGGGGGTACATGAAATTGTTACAACAGGTAACATTATACAAAAACACATTACATACAACAATTTGGGAGAAATACAGCGAACTGAACCTAGGAAGTGTGGACATCTGGCTACCAGTGGGCCTCCTCAAAAGCGCAGTCGCTGCGTGCTGGGGACAATATCTATGTAGAAACAGACCAGATTGAAACTTACTCGAAAGCAGCAGTCCAAAAGCAGCACGATATGTTTGAAGCCTCGTCGTGGTCATCATGTGATGACTACAAAGAGAGCAGAAAGAAAGTCTGCCTGGTTGCTGAAGCATCAAATCATTTTGATGTTGACTGTTTTCTCTGCTGCTTCCAGCATTTTGTTTTGGTGGATCCATCTGTTTTTAGTGGCGTAACACATATATGCCGAACGTCATTAGCGTTTTAAACAGGCCTTATTGTCTTGCATTTATTGCTCTGTATCGCTATCCCTTACTTCCAGCAGTCTCAGTTTTGAACTCTCTCTATCTGTCTCTCTCTGTCTCTCTGTCTCTCTCTCTCTCTCTCTCTCTCTCTCTCTCTCTCTCTCTCTCTCTCTCTCTCTCTCTCTCTCTCTCTCTCTCTCTCTCTCTCTCCATCTCTCTCTCTCTCTCTCTCTCTCTCTCTCTCTCTCTCTCTCTCTCTCTCTCTCTCTCTCTCTCTCTCTCTCTCTCTCTCTCTCTCTCTCTCTCTCTCTCTCTCTCTCTCTCTCTCTCTCTCTCTCTCTCTCTCTCTCTCTCTCTCTCTCTCTCTCTCTCTCTCTCTCTCTCTCTCTCCTCTCTCTCCTCTCTCTCTCTCTCTCTCTCTCTCTCTCTCTCTCTTCCAATTTCATCATCAGTGTTTGTGGTTTTTGTGTCTATAGTTTTCTTTTTCCGGCAAACTTTACTTCCTGACCACAAAGACTAAGGTGTGTTTTTCTCCTAGTCAAAAGAAAACCTACCAAAGGGGAATAACTCCCCATCATTTACTGATGGTCTCAGCAGACGACATTGGCGGGAAACTTGGTAAAGACGCCGGCTGTTATGAAGTTAGCCCTGGAGGAGACCCAGACCATTAGGGAACCTCCCCAATATGCCTTACCCCCCTCCCCCTTACCCCCTCCGTGATTTATGGTTGGTTCTGTTTGGTCAGTCTTGACACTTTCTAGGGAGAAAGGTGGCAGAGTGATTAAGACGTTCGCCTGCCAAATGAAATGCGTGACTGCAGCGTGAGTGACCCGGGTTCGAATCCCGGCCTCGCCCTTTCTTTCTAGTTTGACAGGAAAATCGAACTGAACGTCGAGTCCTTCAGATGGGGACTTAAAGCTAGTCTGACCCGTGCGCTTTACGCACGTAAACATCCCACGGCAATTGAAAGTCGGCAAGATCAGGGACAAATCCCGCTGCCTGGTATGGCCAAATTGATAGCTAGGTTTTCCAAGTGTGCCCACACACCCTCCTCCCTCCCCCCCAAAAACCAAATTGGGTAGGCGCTGCACTTGCGACGACGCTCTCTCCGGGGGAGAGCAGCCCGAATTTCACAGAGATAAGTCTCTGTGACTAGATTATGCCAAATACAAAATACCAAAAACTATTTTAAAGTAGTGGACAAAAAGCACTCTATAATATTATACGAAGAGTTGAACAACAGAGGGTCTTCAGAGAAGGACACACACACACACACACCCTCCCCTTCTCAATGAAGTGCTTTGAGTTCCTAGTGGGCTGAAGAAGTCATATGAACCGTCAATGCAGTTGTGTCTTCAAGTTCTCGTTAGAAAGAGTGGACAAAATGTGGGGGTAGGTTAAGTGATGAAGATGACAAATTAGGGAGAGACACAAAAACACGTTCTTTTTATAGTGATTTGTTTTTGGAGTAAGCTTATTCATTGTGAGAGTAAGTAGAAGCTTGAAGTAATTATTGGGGAGGATGGTTGGTTAGTTAGTTAGTTCGTCTGTTATAGTTCCGTCAACAGCTATGGTTATCTCAGGACTGTCACCGCATACGATTCGACCACGTATAACAAAACACACATCAATGATTCTTAACAACGTCCAAAAACCTGAAGAAAAAACAACAACAAAAAAAGCAGTACAATTCACGACACGGCATCATCATCATTGTACCCTATAGCTCATAATTCCACACAGTGCTGGAAACGTTGAGCCACTCTAATCTACTTATCGGATCCAGGTTATAAAAAACAGTAACAAAGGATAGCAAACACATCCTACTATACAGAATATATACAAAAGGCCATATAGGCAAATATGCACTGCAGAATGGGCAACATGCGCGCACTCAAGTGTGCAAGGTCTCGCGCGTGAAAGCCAGTGAACAATTAAAAAAAAACCTGGCATATTATAAATTGTAAATGAGGATGGAGAGAATGAACCATGGGGGTGAAGGGCTACTCTTAGTTTAAAGCTCCCCCACCACAACAAGGTGGAAGCCCGCGGAAGAGGGGGAGGACGGTTGGCATGTCCGAACTGGCTCCAATGGAGAGACATGCACAAACACCATCTCTGCTTCTTATCGTTAGTCCTTCTGATATTTGTAGTATAAGCCTATAGTCAAAGATATTCTATAAGGGTAAGATGGATTACTTAAAAGCTCGGCGAACCGGGCTGATAGAGTTATCGTTAGTGCGGACGTGTACACTATTCACAGTGGAGGCTATCCAAAAACTCGGACTGGAACTTGAACGGAGAATTCAACTGGCCTATCGATGTGTAAAATGTGTCACGTTTCAAAGGGACATAACCAGTGTTTCTGTCCTCACTACTCATATAGGGAAAAGAGACCGGATGTTTATCTTCCCCTATACAGTTTTTGCTATAGTTTTAGTGTCAATAACTGGTTTCAAGGAGTCAGAAAGTAAGGTTTTGTGATTAATACGCTTTGCAATGTTAACCCGGTGTCATGAGAAATATGTTCCGGTGCAAATACGTCCAGGGCACCGGAATATGCATGCGCGCCACAACAGTAATGATAACTTTAAAAAAATATATAGTTCATGTATGAAGTTCATGTATATATATGTATATATTTAAGTGCCCAGTCTACACGGAAAGAACCGATTGTGATCTGTGTTTCTATCTTTTCATTATATAATCAGTGTTTATGTACAATGATTTGTTTATTTTATTTTATTTTTCTTGTGTGTGTACGTGTAGGCATTACTCAATGTTTGTAGTGTTTAGCTCAATGCTAATGTACAGCGCTCTGAGCTCCCTGCAAAGGGAGTAGAGCGCTTTATAAATGTCCAGAATTATTATTATTATTATTATTATTATTATTATTATTATTAAATTGAGCGGGGAGGTGCTAATCTACAACTTTGCCGAGACATCGATGTATAGACCCATGCTGCTTGCTTGCCATCGCATTTTTTTCCAACATGGCGGACGAAGCAAACAAACACCCATGCAGACAAAATGAATACTAAATTCAGAAGAGAAAAAATATCACCGACCTCTCAATATGTACTGATGAATCCTCTGCTCTTCATGCATGCCACCAGATGCCTCTGAATATACATCCTTCCCAATCAGCAAACAGTTCAAATGAGGAAACGGGGAGCATTACACGCGGGAGGAATTACACGCGACACCGGCGCTATCTAGTCATAAAAATCACTACACGTTCAGAGTTTATTTAACCCTTTCACCGCCACCCATATTTCAGCCAAAAATGTCCATTAAATTTACCTGGGTAGAGAACAAAATATGTCTGCAGTATTGGGGATTCTTCTGTGACATATATAAAATAAGGTCTATCCTTACTTCCCCAAAACTAAGACAATAGGGTCTTTGGATAATAGACCCCAAAGTGATGCCTTTTAGTGACATAGGTGTTAACTCGCTGTGGTGCTAAAATGCGACTTTGGCGGTGAAAGGGTTAAAAACTGAGCAGTGTTCTGCCTCTGCATCACTGCAGTCTTCAGAGTGAATAATAGTTCTTTCTTCGCCTGTCTCGTACTTTATCCCCCCCCCCCCCCCCCCCCCCCCCCATTCTACTCAAAAGTTTCGCATTGACATTTTTTACTGAGAAGAGCCATTCCGCCATTGTCAGGAAAGAGATAGGGTTAGGATCAGCTTAAGATTATATTGATAAACGTATCAGACTTCCATTGGTTTAAATACGTTTCTGTATCACAAATCTTGATTGATGTGCATAATCAGATGTTTGCCACCACACTAATGGAGATGGCATGTATGTATATGTTCTTTTTTTCTTTTTTCTTTGTTTTTTAAATTTAAATTTGTATTATTATTATTTCTTTTGTTTTGCTTGTTTTTAAAAAAAATTGTATTTCATGTGTACATATTTACCCATAATAGTTTGTTTATGATTCTTTATAGTTTGTTCGTGTGTATTTTGTTCCTCTCATAATCTCATAATATTATTTATTTTTATTAAATCTCTCAGCGCACTATCCTCTTTCTGCGCATGTGCAATTTCCGATATTGTGAATAACAAATTATTTTTTAAAAAAGAAAACAGTTTCTATTCAACTCAGTTCAGAACATAGTCACAATACATTCAGAGCAACAACCAGCTCAGAGCTTAGATACCGTGCTCTTCTCCTTGAATTTACAACACACACTCAACTGACTAGATGGGGACTGCATTCAAGCAGATTATTGCTTCATCAGACTTTGATATTGAGGGTCTTAAATAAATATGAGGGGAGGGGGGGTCCAAAATACAACATTGCCGTTCTCCGGTTCTCTTTACGTAACCGTCAGCACTGCCCTGTGCATCTCACGTCTGTAATCACGCACCCCCCACCCCACCCCCCAACCCCCACATCCACATACACGCGTGCGCATTGTGGCTCTAATTGAGATTGACTGCTGCAGGACTAAAATCCCTTGGTACCCCATTGATTCACAAAGTCCTTGGACCTACAGGCACAACTCAGACTTCTAAACAAAACTTCTGGAAGAGAAAGTAAGCCGGATACCCCATTTCTCCACATTCTTATCCCATTGTTTCCTTGCTTCCTTCTGCTCTCTGTCTCTCTCTCTCTCTCTCTCTCTCTCTCTCTCTCTCTCTCTCTCTCTCTCTCTCTCTCTCTCTCTCTCTCTCTCTCTCTCTCTCTCTCTCTCTCTCTCTCTCTCTCTCTCTCTCTCTCTCTCTCTCTCTCTCTCTCTGTCTCTCTCTCTCTCTCTCTGTCTCTCTCTCTCTCTCTCTCTCTCTCTCTCTCTCTCTCTCTCTCTCTCTCTCTCTCTCTCTCTGTCTCTCTGTCTCTCTCTCTCTCTCTCTCTCTCTCTCTCTCTCTCTCTCTCTCTCTCTATCTATCTCTCTCTCTCTCTCTCTCTCTCTCTCTCTCTCTCTCTCTCTCTCTCTCTCTCTCTCTCTCTCTCTCTCTCTCTCTCTCTCTCTCTCTCTCTCTCTCTCTCTCTCTCTCTCTCTCTCTCTCTCTCTCTCTCTCTCTCTCTCTCTCTCTCTCTCTCTCTCTCTCTCTCTCTCTCTCTCTCTCTCTCTCTCTCTCTCTCTCTCTCTCTCTCTCTCTCTCTGTACAGACCTCCTAAGACTCAAACCAAAGGACACACTACTATTCACTACAGATCATTTAAACACTTTGATAAACCTGCATTTTTTTCATGATTTAAGCATGGCACACTTCAATAATGTACTTCATTGTTCATGTCCTATTCAAGCTCTAGATGTATTTTATTCTACATTCCTATCCGTAATAGAGAAACACGCACCTCTTAGAAGCAAAAGAGTGAAAAGTTCTACTCTTCCTGGATGGCTAACTCCCCAAATAGCAGAAGCAAGGAAAAAACGAAATCAACTGAAATACAAATACAAATTGCTGAAGAAAGAAAACATTGATTCACTACCTGATGATGTTAAAGCAGAAAAGCAACTTGAGCGTGAAAACGCTGAATCAGAATTTAAAAAAATAAGAAACAAAGTCAATGATCTCATTCGTGACTCCAGGAAACAACACTTCAACAAAATGGTATCTATAAACAATGACACATCTACTTTATGGCGAGCCATAAACACTATCACACATAAGTCTAACCGCCAGCAGACTAATAACTTTAACTGGTCGCCAGATGCATTCAATAACTACTTTATAAATTTAGCAGAGTCTGTAAGTCCAACAGATACATCACAACCTGCAAAAGACTATACACCACCACCTTCTTTTCAAACCTTCTGTAATACTAACGCTAAACCTGGCAGTTCATTTAAAATACCTTCACTAGCTGTTCACGAAGTTGGCTCTCTTATTTCAAATCTAAGAAATACTAAATCAATGGGACCTGATAAAATAAGTAGTTCTCTCTTAAAACTTTCACTTCCCTACATAATAGAACCTCTTACCTTCATATACAACGCATGTCTAGACCAGAACATTGTTCCACCTGATCTTAAATCAGCAAAAGTTATACCATTGCCTAAAAGTAAAGATATTTCTGACTTGAATAATTTTAGGCCAATCTCTCTTCTTTCAGTTCTGTCTAAACCACTTGAAAAACATATTCACAAACATCTAATGCAATATTTAGAAGATAATAATTTGTTTTACCCCTTACAATCTGGCTTTCGACATCACCATTCTTGTCAAACTGCCCTAGTCCACCTATGTGACACATGGCTTTCAGCAATCAACCAAGGCAAAATGACAGGCTCTGTATTCCTAGACTTTAAGAAAGCGTTTGATCTTGTGAATCATGAAATACTACTTAAAAAACTGGCGCTATATTTACGAGACGAAAACACGATCTCTTTCTTTGCATCTTATCTTACTAATAGAACACAGTTTGTCTTTAGTAATGGCACAAACTCGTGCACTGAGATCATAAAGGCTGGTGTACCCCAAGGATCAGTCTTAGGGCCTCTTCTATTCTGCCTATTCATTAATGATTTGCCTTTATCAATATCGGCTGACTCTGTCTCGTGTGATCTCTTTGCTGATGACACCTCTCTCCATTCTAGCGCATCAAACCTGTCTTCGATTCAAACCTCTCTTCAGTCAGCTTTGCATGATGTTTCTGATTGGTGTTACCAAAACCTTATGGTCCTCAATCCTAAAAAACCCAAAAGCATGTTAATTACATCAAGACAAAAGCATCAAATTGAACCTCTAATTTTAAATGTTCATATTAATGACAATGCCATAGACCAAGTACGCGAGCACCGAGTCCTGGGAGTGATAATAGATGACGAACTAAAATGGCAACTCCATATTGAAAAGATGACACATAAACTTGCTCGCAGCTTATTCCTACTAAAAAAACTTACACCCTTCATAGATATAGACGCACGCACGATGTTTTTTCATGCCCACTGTCTCTCCCACATTAATTACGCATCTGTAGTCTGGGACTCTGCTGCTAATTGTCACCTATTAAAACTCAATTCTATGCACAAAAGGGGAGCTAAAATAATCCTTCCTGATCCTGAACTCAGTACAGCAGAAAAACAAGCCCAGTTAAACCTACTTCCACTGCAATCACAGCTTAGCTATAATAAAGTCATTCTCATGTACAAAGTACACTATGACTTAGCTCCACAATACCTGAAAAATCTACTTACACAAGCCTCACATCGCTATGGTTCAAGTAACTATATTCTACCACACACAAGAATAGATAAATTCAAGTCAAGTTTTACTTTCTCGGGTTCCTCCATATGGAATTCCCTTCAGTCCGACATTAGATTATGCTCCTCTATCTCAACCTTCAAAACGAGTCTCCGAGAGACACTTACATTCGACCCTCCATGATTTTTTTTTTTTTTGATTTTTTTTTTTTTTTTTTTTTAAATAAATTTATATATATATCCTGATACGCTATATTGCTAATTACGATGTCATGTATTCACATCACTCTGTTCACTATTCTCCAACAATGTGCTAAAATCAATGTTTAAATTGTCCGCACTTTATTGCTAATTGCTACCGGTTTCATACCATAGGCTGCATTAGTTTGCCCTGTTCTAAAATGTATAGTTCTTTTATACGTGCTTCAACATATATCTGTGCGTATGTGCATGTATTCTTGCGTGTGCCGCGCGCACGTGCAGGTGTGTGCGTGTATGGTTACACGCATGTATGCCCGCACAAGTATTAACAATTATACCTGTGCGTATGTCATTCTATAAATTCGTATTTCAACCTGTCTTTATCATAATACCTGCTTTGCTACCTTTATGTTCAATTATGTATGTGTAATTTTATGCCTTGCCATGTTTGTATTCTATGTTTGTATATGTACAAAGGTGTTACCTTTATGTTCAAATCTGTATGTGTAATATCATGCCTTGCCATGTTTGTATTCTATGTTCGTATATGTACCAAGGACAGATTGGAAGACTAGGCGTAGCCTAAAATCTTTATCCTTGAAAAATAAAGTTAAAGTTTTCAAAGTTTTCAAAGTTTTCTCTCTCTCTCTCTCTCTCTCTCTCTCTCTCTCTCTCTCTCTCTCTCTCTCTCTCTCTCTCTCTCTCTCTCTCTCTCTCTCTCTCTCACTCTCTCATGCATATATCATATGCTTCCAATGTTCAATGTCTATGTTGTTTGTGTCTATGTTGTTGTTTGGTTTGGGAGAAACGGGAGTGGATGAATGTTCTTTCTCATGTTTTCTTGTATCTTTCGTGTCTATTTCGATGTCTTTGTTTATTTCTTTGTTCTTTAGTTAGTTTTTTTGTGGGGGTGTTTTTTTTAGGACTGGATGAAAAAAAGCATTATTTTTTCCTTAATAATCTACTATCTTCATTAAAGAAAATTATTCAATTCAATTCTCTTTACTCTCACAGGGTCAGCGGACAAAATGAATCTGTTCCATAAATGATCAGTTCCCCTGTCTGTATCGCAGTGGGGGGTTTAAAGAGAGAAACATACGTTGAATAGAACGGGACATGGACATCTTGTTTTTGGTGTGGCGGATTTTTTTGTTTCTCAGTCAATGTCTAGATTGCGTGGGTTGCGTGTTTGTGCAATTTAACCAAAATGATTTCCTGATGCATTGGCTAATTAAAACAATCTTGAATCTCGAATCTTTTTCTGACTGTGTCTTTGTCAGTCTGTCTCTTTCTGTCTCTGTCTCTCACTCTCTCTCTCTCTCTCTCTCTCTCTCTCTCTCTCTCTCTCTCTCTCTCTCTCTCTCTCTCTCTCTCTCTCTCTCTCTCTCTCTCTCTCTCTCTCTCTCTCTCTCCTTGATAAGTTTTATGAACCCACATTTCAGCCAATCTATGTTTCATAATATTAACTGCTTTGCTACCTTTGTGTAAATAGTATGCCTTGCCATGTTTTGTGTTCTGTGCTATTAGTATTATATGTATCAAGGACAGATTGGAAGAATAGGCATTGCCTAAAATCTATATCCTTGGAAAATAAAGTTTCAGTTTTCAGTTTTCAGTTTTCAAGTTTCTCTCTCTCTCTCTCTCTCTCTCTCTCTCTCTCTCTCTCTCTCTCTCTGATTGTTTTATGCCACATTTTCTTGCTTGGTGCATGGTACGAATGTGTGAGTGAGAGGGCAAGGTGTAAAGAAGCTATTGTAGCTTGTCATTGTTGCCCTCAATAAAACATTCGTATTCGTATTCGTATTCTCTCTCTCTCTTACTCTCTCTCTCTCTCTCTCTCTCTCTCTCTCTCTCTCTCTCTCTCTCTCTCTCTCTCTCTCTCTCTCTCTCTCTCTCTCTCTCTCTCTCATTGTTTTGTTCCATCCCCTATTCTTGCTGAAGTTCTGATCTTTCTGAAAGCGCGTGAAAAGTACAGGAGATCTCAGAACATTTCTTAACTCAAAAGCTTCCTTGCAGAATCGATACAATAAGCTCTTGACGACTCTGGCGTTAGAGATTCAAGAGTGATGCACTTTTAAAGCTGAGTCAATGGCGATGTCAACCTCAGCAGAGATCAAGTGAGATCAGAACTTTGTCCAAGAACGAAACCATACTTATGCTAATAAGTTTAAAAGTACTGAGATGGTCTATAGATTCTTTTAGTACTTTTATCTTGACGTCTGAAAATAGTGCAAAATCTTACATAATATTTGGGATGTTGACTTACAGGATTAAAAAAAACAGTCCAAAGATTTTGTTCGCCTCTGTACGTTTATTGAATACAACCTAAGTGTGCGTTTGCTTTGGTGTGCGGTCACTTTAGTACCTACAAAAAAGCTGAAAAATGGGGATCTGGGGGCAAACAAAGTCCCCTGAAACTGAACCTTTTTTGATATAATTATAGTGCAAGCCTTACAAAAACAGCATTAGAAACATAACTGATGTATTTAGTTCATGTTGCATTCAGTCATAAGAAGTAGCCTAATTGCTAATATAATTGTGATTTAATAAATGTCCTCTTGGGCCATCAAAAAAGCTGAAACTTGCTTAATAGCTGCCCATCCCCATGCCGGATGGACAGAGAACGCATTAGAGAGAGAGAGAGAGAGAGAGAGAGAGAGAGAGAGAGAGAGAGAGAGAGAGAGAGAGAGAGAGAGAGAGAGAGAGAGAGAGAGGGGGGGGGGGAGAGAGAGAGAGAGAGAGAGAGGGGGGGGAGAGAGAGAAGAGAGAGAGAGAGAGAGAGAGGGGGAGAGAGAGAGAGAGAGAGAGAGAGGGGGGGGGAGAGAGAGAGAGAGAGAGAGAGAGAGAGAGAGAGAGAGAGAGAGAGAGAGAGAGAGAGAGAGAGAGAGAGAGAGAGAGAGAGAGAGAGAGAGAGAGAGAGAGATAATGAAAGTTAGGTTTTACGTCCACTCGGCTGCAAAACAGCACATACATTATGGGACGAACCACCAACCAACCATATTTTTAAAAAAGTGAGGGGAGAGAGAGAGATAAAGACAGAGACAGAGATAGAGCGACAGAGAGGCAGAAACAAAGACAGACAAGCAGACTGGGTTTTTTTTTTGTCTGTCCAAAAAAATCAACTTCGTTTGCAAAACAAACCCAAAGCCACGCTTTTCGTTCTTTGAAACTGCATAATGTCGTTTGAGTGCAGAGAAAACTTCCTTGACATTATTGACAGCCAGACCCCATCCCCTGTGGTCTGGAACTGTCAGGTTTCCTACAAAAAATTAAAATACTGCCCTTACCCGAAGTCTGTTACCTCGCAAGACGCATAGCAAGCATCAACACAGACAACTCTGTCCCTCCTCACTTATTGGCCCTGCTTTTTCAATTGAAGAATTATTTTGGGGGGTGGGCGTGGGGGTGGGGGGGGTGGGGGGTGGGGGGGGGGGGTAGTGAACTGTTTTCGACGTTTTCAATCTATGTATATCGAAGCAGAGACCTGGGATATTTTATCAAGTTCTTTTGGGACAACTAGTGAAAGAAAAGAAAGAAAAACAAATCGGTCAATTTTGAAGCCGATTTTCTTTTTGTATTTCATGAATTATTTAACAGAGATGATCGATCATGTCATTTTTTTAAAATGTTTGTGTTGTTGGTTCTTTTTTGGGGAAGAGTGGAACACAACATGTGTGGTAAAAGGAAGGTTTCCACGATCGATGAAGCTTTCTCTTGAGAATGCTTCCAGTTAGAAAAGAAAAAAACAAACAAAAAACTTATCTTCCTGTTTTTCTTTTTCTTATTCTTCGTCGATCGTTCCAAGTTTACTGTCCACATGCGTCATGCTGCCGTTATGCGCCTATCAAGCAAATAGTTGGGTGGAGATGTAAGGCAGAAAGATAGTAGATGACGGTAAGTAAAGGGTAAGGGCAGTGTCAAAGAGAGATAGGTTAGAGGAACGCAGAACTTCAAGAAGGTGGGGAAACTATTTGATATCGATGGTTAAATGCCAGAAGATGCAATCATTCTTTTCTTTCTTTTCTTTTTTTGCCCCTTGCAGAGAAGGTTCTCTTCTTCCATAATGCATGTTACACCAAGACAATATTATTTTAAAGAACTAAATGACACAATGATTAACTCAATCCTACTGAATAGCCATCATTATCAAATAAACAAATCAGCATGTACATTAGCAGCAATTGAAAATAAATATCCTCTAAAGAATCCACTAGTGTATCATAAAACCAGCTTCACAAGGGGCGTTATCTATAATATCCTCTAAAGAATCCACTAGTGTATCATAAAACCAGCTTCACAAGGGGCGTTATCTATAATATCCTCTAAAGAATCCACTAGTGTATCATAAAACCAGCTTCACAAGGGGCGTTATCTATAATATCCTCTAAAGAATCCACTAGTGTATCATAAAACCAGCTTCACAAGGGGCGTTATCTATAATATCCTCTAAAGAATCCACTAGTGTATCATAAAACCAGCTTCACAAGGGGCGTTATCTATAATATCCTCTAAAGAATCCACTAGTGTATCATAAAACCAGCTTCACAAGGGGCGTTATCTATAATATCCTCTAAAGAATCCACTAGTGTATCATAAAACCAGCTTCACAAGGGGCGTTATCTATAATATCAGAACAAAGGAAAGAAACAAAAACAAAACAATAGAACGTAAAGGGAACCTAAAAAGGGGCGTGTGTGGTTATGATCAACATGAACATTTGGAAAATAGAATTACAAAGGTATCATAGCTTAATTTGTTTTTTAACTGGTATCATTCTTCAAGGGAAAAACAAGCCAGAAGGCACTATGGCATTACAGTGATATAGAAGTCTAATAATACCTTCTGGCTTTTACCATGGAAGAAAATCAGTCGCCATTCACTGTTAAAGCACAACATGTAACAATTGCCCTAAGCGTAAAAATTGTCAATGTTGGGCAACAGCATTGCCCAAACTGTAACTTCTTCTTCTTCTTCTTCTTCTTCTTCTTATTATTATTATTATTATTATTATTATTCTGCGTTCCCTGGGCATATGGCCATAATGGGTAAGGTACATATTTTCAGTTTTCTCTGGTCTCCCCGCTGCGTACAATTTCGGAGGAGCTCAAAAGAGAAAAACATTTATTGGAACATTTTGTTTTCGAAAACAAAGGCAGTGGCAGATTAGAAGAAGTTACAAGCACAGAACTTCCAGAAGGTGGGGAACTATTTTTTTAAGAAAGACTCCCCGGTATCCCCACAGAGACTCGTAGAGGGGGCGGAATCGTCCAGCTCCCCGTATGGAAGCACGAGGCATCCACCCACTGCCAAGCCCAAAATGTCAAAATGTAACACATTGAAATGTGTTGTGTTTGAGGCAAACAAGTGTTACATTTTGGGCAAGTAGTTTTTTTGTTTTCAAAGTGTGTGTGTGTGTGTGTGCGCACACGTGTGTATGCGTGTGTGTGCGCGCGCGCACGCACGTGTGTGTGTGTGTGCGCGCGGGCGCACGTGTGTGCGTGCGTGTGGTTGCATATGCGCGCAACCGACTTAGAGAGACAGGGAACGTGACAGAAATACAGAGAGAGACAGATATGAAGAGGCAGAGAGACAGAGACAGAAAGACAAAAATATTGAGAGAGAGAGAGAGAGAGAGAGAGAGAGAGAGAGAGAGAGAGAGAGAGAGAGAGAGAGAGAGAGAGAGAGAGAGAGAGAGAGAGAGAGAGAGAGAGAGAGAGAGAGAGAGAGAGAGAGAGAGACAGAGAGAGAGAGACAGAGAGAGAGAGAGAGAGAGAGAGAGAGAGAGAGAGAGAGAGAGAGAGAGAGAGAGAGAGAGAGAGAGAGAGAGAGAGAGAGAGAGAGAGAGAGAGAGAGAGAGAGAGAGAGAGAGAGAGAGAGAGAGAGAGAGAGAGAGAGAGAGAGAGAGAGAGAGAGAGAGAGAGAGAGAGAGAGCGCTTGACATATTTTATATTATATCACAACCATATTTGGAATTGTGCGCGGTGAAAGCAGATCTTTGTCTTTTGACATAGGACGTAGACATTCCTTAAACACATAATGGATAATACAAACCACCACCAGCCCTTATTTGAACTGATTTGGTTTCTTCTAACGAATTGCCTCAAATCTTGACAAAACCCTAATCGGTTTCAATACTCTGTAATCGGCTTAATTAAGATCCTATCATCGTTTGCATTTCGCTTGTTAAGAATGCAGGTGGTGACACTACTGACTTGGCTCTTTATTGTTTTATCTCTGTTCATTTTGTTTAACAAGGCCCAGAAGGCGGTATATAGATTGTTTTGTTTAATACAAGCGTGATCTTTTTTGTTTGTGGCTCGAGCCACAAACCTATAACTCACTTTGTCGGTCGGTCGGTCTGTCTGTCTGTCGGTCGGTCGGTCCAAAATTGTCGCACATTTTGACAAAATTGTCGCACTTCAAATCGAGGCTACACTTCAAATTGAGGCCGCTCTTTAAAATGATGTATTTTAAAAGCGTACAAAATAATAAACATACGTAATACAGACACTACAACAGACACGACGAGTATGCGGTGCTTCTTTTGATGAGTATAAGTAGGATACATAGTTTTAAATGTTTTCCAAAAGATATAAAAAGTTACGAAATGGTGCAGAGATAACATTCTGGTTTACAGATTAAAATTATTGAAAAGCCAGGGGAGGTTACTCATGGTTGGAGTGGTAAAAATAGACCGCGTGCCACAAACTATTGCGATTTCGCGCTTGTTTGAGATGTGCCTTTGTTTTGTTTGCCTTTTGTGACCAACTTTTTATTAACCCATTAGACTCCTTTTTAAAAAATTCAAACAACATTTTAAATAAAGCTTGCTTTGAGTGTGTAATGAAGGCATGTAACAGTAATAGTTGAGTATTTTGATGCAAAACTAGTTGCTTAGTCAAACAAAGGCCGATCCCATATTTGGGATCGTGGGTGCGAGAGGGTAGGGGTTTTGTGCAATGTCACGCGCAATTCAAAGGCAGACATTTCGTTTTGAAACTATTTATTTGCCTTTAATAGGTTTACAAATCAAAACAATCAGTTATAATCAAATAGACATGGCATTGCTTGCCACTGATTGTCTCACTACCAAAGCATCCCAAAATAAAGCCGTTCCAGACAAATTGTATTAGTGTTGCTTGCTTCCTGTAATTTGGAGCAAATGCAAGGAAATAAGGAAAATGCTGAATGGTTTTGTTGTAGTTCTGGATCAGACGTGGCTGGCCAATGTCAATTATCTGTGAGTCAGATCTGGACCATCTTTTGGTTGTTTGTAGTGGGTGCACCCCGACCATGTTGGAGACAGCATTGACAACGTTGTCATTCCAGCGCACAACAACCATACTGTTCTTGGTGTCAGAAGTGAAGTCAAACTCTCCTCTTTTCAACTTCCCCATCTCTTTCACAGATTTGAGGGGAGCATCTTCTACACGATTTGAGCGGAGGGTCCCAGTACAAGCAATCTTCTTTGAGGTCAGGCAGTCGACAAGATTGAAGGAAGTGAACAGGTTGTCAAATGTCAAGTGATAGGAGCTTCCTATCTCTCCCTGCAGCTCGGCAATCAGGTCGATCACCACAGACCCCCCCAGTCCCAGTCCTGGGTATTCAGTCTGCCCTCCATGTGCGCCCTGATATGCCTCAAACTGAAGCACGTAGCCCAGAGGCGTCGTAAGGACCCACATTCTGTAGCCAAATCTGATGGGTTTCCCCCTGATGAACTGTCTTGCCCCGTGTTTACCAAAATATGGGACCATTGCTTCATCAATGCTCAGATTCTCTTGTTTCATGAAAGTGAAGTACCTCAGAAATCTTTCATTGATCATTGCAAGGAGAGGTCAGACTTTGGCCATCTTGTCATCGTTGCCCAGTCTTGTGTTGTCACTCAGATGGATATATTTCATCAGTTCTTCAAATCGATTCCTTGTGAAGGCAGATGCGATTGCTTCATTATGGACATCATCATCTTGTGCCCAGTACAAATACCGGCGTGGTTCTGGACTGTAGCCTGACACTAACAGTACCCCGAGGAAAGCTCGTATCTCATCTGGTGTGGTGCTGAAGTTGATGTTTCCTTTGGACTTTGCATACAGTTCAGAGTAGTCCACAATTGCCTGGATGACGTCGTCTTCAAGGAAATCGTTGATAAGCTTCACGGGATCAGTAAATGCATCAGAAGGGGGGGGGGGGGGGGGGGGGGGGGGGGTTTGGCTTTCCACTTGAATCTGTCCGAAAATAAATCTGCTTGAAAGGTTAACTTTCCTCCATTCTCTGGTGGAAGGTGTCGTTTGACTGCTTTTCTTCCTGGGTTGCTTTGCCGACTGTGGCTGACTTGCAGTGGCAGTAGCACTTTTCCTCTTTTTACCTTGGCTGGTTGATGGGGATTGGCAAGAAGTAGATGGCTCTTCACAGGTAGATGGTGGACTCTCTGTTTCTGCAGGAGCTGCTACCACATGGGTAACCTGAAAGAACACAGATAATTGCTCTGTTGAGTCTCTAAAAGGACCCTACACATAGGCCTTTCCCATACACACCTCCATCGTCCATCCTCATCTATGTTCACACATTTCTCACAGCTTTCAACACCCTGACCCCACCCACCCTCATTTTCTTCCTCTCCCAACCACTTCTTTCTCATCAGACATTCAAAACAAGCCTTCCTTTCACATTTTATGGCACTTACCGTGTCTTCAGAAGCGTCGTCCTGGCCATAGATGGCACGCACCCCCCCATTCCGGACGGTGTCAGTGGCGCCGGCGAGCAGCTGGTTTCTGTTGAAGCTGACTGGCACTCCCCCTTCCTAGTCCTCACCATCACTATCTTCATCTGTCTCCTCACTCACGTCAGGTGGCTCAACAAACACGCTTGCTTCTTCAAATGGGATTTCATCTTCCAGCATACTCAAAACCTCGTTTACAGTAAAGCGGCGGCTGGAAAAAACACACACACAAAAACCACCTTGTTGTATGTTGTGGTAATAACAAACTTTCAGAGGAAAAAAAAACCCAAAGAGATTTACTTTCTGCAATAATGCATAGCATATTTCATCCAGTTTCATAAAGAGAACGCACCCATTGTGGAGTAAAGAACAAGTAGTTGAATGATTACTGATTAGGAAAAAAACCCTACCCTCTCGCTACCACGATCCGATATTTGGGATCATACTTCAAGCATCTGTGTGACAACAAAGAACCTAAATAAATCAAATCTGAGAGACTTGATTTTAGATAATGTGCTAATCATTCTTTTTGTACGTCACCATAGGTGAAGGACTTTGCGGTCGGCTGGTTTGTATTTTGTTTTGTTTTGGCGATTGGTTTGTGTGTGTGTGTGTGTCTGTCTGTGTGTCTGTGTATCGATTATCTTAAAAATTACTGTTTGGACTTTGATTAAAATTGGCAGAGGGGTAGACAGCTTGAAAAGGAAGCTTCCTTTCGTTGATCAACACCGTGCTGACCTTTGACCTTGAAGTTTGACCTTGAAAACCGAAATTTCCTTCTTTGGGCTATGTAATTTCCCCCCCAGCTTTATTTCGTGAACTAGTGAACAGAATCGCTTCACATTTTGTGTGGTGGTGTACCATGGTGCAAGGAAGTTTGCATAAAAGTTCAGCTGTATCTCGTGAACTACTGAACAGAATCGCTTCAAATTTTGGGCTATGTATTTTATGCGTTCTGTAAGGGTGGAAAGTGGTGTGTTTATTGGGGGGTGGGGGGAGGGAGAGGACATAACTCGGTGCAAGGAAGTTTGCATAAAAGTTCAGCTGTATCTCGTGAACTACTGAACAGAATCGCTTCAAATTTTGGGCTATGTATTTTATGCGTTCTGTAAGGGTCGAAAGTGGTGTGTTTATTGGGGGGGGGTGGGGGGGGGGAGAGGACATACCTCTGGCCGGGTTTGCATTGTCACAATGCGTTGCTGCCGCTCGGCGATGCCCTTGTTTTTGTGGGTTTTTTTCTTTCTCTGTCTGTCCCAAGGATATCTCCCGAACCGCTTGACCGAATCGCGTCAACTTTGGTGTGCTGGTGTGACACCATAAGAGGAAGGCATCCACGCAAAACATTTTGCAGTCTTGACCTTGGCGTACGACCTTGAAAACCGAAACGTTTTAAGGGGCCATAACTCCCACACCGTTGGTGTTAGAGTCTTCAAATTTGGCATGTAGGTACTTTCGCTCGGGAGATCGGTAGGCTTGAAAGTGGTAGGGGTCTACAAATTGGGTTTTAAGCCATATTTTCCACATTTGTACTTGACAGAAGCGCTTCAGATTGTGTGTGGTACTGTATACTCTAGAGAAGAACACATCCGAGCATAAATTATCACCATGCTGATCTTGACCTTGAAGTGTGACCTTGAAAACTGAAATTTCCTTCTTTGCGCAGAGAGAGAGAGAGAGAGAGAGAGAGAGAGAGAGAGAGAGAGAGAGAGAGAGAGAGAGAGAGAGAGAGAGAGAGAGAGAGAGAGAGAGAGAGAGAGAGAGAGAGAGAGAGAGAGAGAGAGAGAGAGAGAGAGAGAGAGAGAGAGAGAGAGAGAGAGAGAGAGAGAGACACTGGACACTGGAAAACTTTATTTCACAAGGATAAAGATTTTAGGCGATGCCTATTCTTAGGGAGAGAGAGAGAGAGAGAGAGAGAGAGAGAGAGAGAGAGAGAGAGAGAGAGAGAGAGAGAGAGAGAGAGAGAGAGAGAGAGAGAGAGAGAGAGAGAGAGAGAGAGAGAGTTGCGTTTAGCTTGAAAATGAAGAGGCCTCAAAGGAATACTGGCAAATTTGATAGCTTAATGTGTGTGATCCCATATATGGGATCGTGGTGGAGACTGGGTTAAGATCGCTGTATTCGTTGGTGTCTCTTTAGCTTATTTGAATGTTCCCACGCGTACGCAAGAGAAAGAAAGCAAACCAACAAACAAACAAACACTATTCTAGGCGTCTGCCCCCTCCTCTAACGCCTCTCTCTATCTCCCTGTATCTCTGTCTGTTTATCTCTGTCTGTCTCTGTCTCTCTGTCTCTGTCTCTGTCTCTCTCTCTCTCTCTCTCTCTCTCTCTCTCTCTCTCTCTCTCTCTCTCTCTCTCATCAATCTTATGTCGTAATTTGTATCGTTGCGTGTGGGGTTTTTTTTGGGGGGGCTGCGTGTGTGTGTGTGTGTGTGTGTGTGTGTGTGTGTGTGTGTGTGTGTGTGTGTGTGTGTGTGTGTGTGTGTGTGTGTGTGTGTGTGTGTGTGTGTCTGTGTGTGTGTGTGTGTGTGTGTGTGTGTGTGTGTGTGTGTGTGTGTGTGTGTCGTGTCTGTGTGTGTGTGTGTGTGTGTGTGTGTGTGTGTGTGTGTGTGTGTGTGTGTGTGTGTGTGTGTCTGTGTGTGTGTGTGTGTGTGTGTGTGTGTGTGTGTGTGTGTGTGTGTGTGTGTGTGTGTGTGTGTGTGTGTGTGTGTCTGTGTGTGTGTGTCTGTGAAACCTTTTTTTTTGGACATCTCCATCTTGTCTCACCCCACACCACCTGACCACAGAAGACAAAGCTTCCTTCACCACTACACAGGGCAGCAATGGGGGGGGGGGGGGGGGGGGGGGGGGAGGGAGGGAATAGCATAGCAAGGAAAGAACTCTTGCCGAAGGGGAATAACTCTCCATCATTTACTGGTGGTCTCAGCAGACGACATTGGCGGGAAACGTGGTAAAGACGCCGGCTGTTATGAAGTTAGCCCAGTTGGGGGCCTGGGGGAGACCCAGACCATTACACCCCCATCTTCCCCCCCCCCCACACACACACACACACTCCCCTCACCTCACCTCGTTTGTTTGTTTTTTACCTCCTTTCCACCCATTTGCATTAACCCTTTCACCGCCAGCCATATTTCAGCCAAAAATGTCCATTACATTTACTTGGGTAGAGAACAAAATCCATCCGCAGTATTGGGGATTCTTCTGTGACATCTAAAATAAGGTCTATCCTTACTTCCCAAAACTAGGACAATAGTGTTTTTGGATAATAGACCCTAATTTGATGCCTTTAAGTGACATAGATGTCAAATCACTGTGGTGCTAAAATGCGACTTTGGCGGTGAAAGGGTTAAAGCCTGTTCCACACGGCGTGTAAAATCGTATGGCGGGGATGCGAGATGCGATTGTGTCACGTGAGTCGTGGCTCACATCGTCAAAATCGCGATTCAGGCGTGTAATATCGTATGGCGGGGATGCGATGCGATTGTGTCTCACATCGTGGCTCACATCGTCAAAATCGTATCGCATTCAGATGCGACTGGTATGTCGTGTGGCTGACCCATGCGTTCAAATCCGTCCAATGTCAGTCGTACGACTATCCCGGCAACAGTGACGACCCTCGTGGGGCATGATTCTGGTGAAATATGACAGCCTAAACAAAATGGCTTAGAGTCAAAGCGGACTATCCTTAGATAGTCCAATGACTTGTTATTGATGTTATTGCAAAATCTAAGAACTTGTATTAAAAACAAATGACTGCAAATAATATAAAATGGCTTAGAGTCAAAACGGACTATCCTTAGATAGTCCATTGACTTGTTATTGATGTTATTGCAAAAACTAAGAACTTGTATTAAGAAAAGACTGCAAATAATATAAAATCATGGGGATTAAAAAAATTAAATTAAAAAATTAAAAAAAAAAAAAAATCATGGGGATTATGCTTTTTATAATTATCTCCGTAGTCTTTTTTTGATGCAAGTTATTAGTTTTCGCAATATGCTCAATAACACGCCAATGGACTATCAAAAGATAGTCCGCTTTGACTCCAAGCCATCGACATATAATAAAGATCCTGCGAGTTGTCTATATCCATGTAGACCCCAATGCAAAAACTACACATATATTTTTATTTTTCTAAACTGAAAGAGACTGCAACGACACTGGAATATGCAACCTAGCTACAATGAAACGAACATGCACACAACAAGTGTAAAGTGACTTTACCTATTCACTATAGACACAGCAACAAAAAAGACACAAACATTGAAATGCCTTTCCTTAGTACCATAGCGATGGCTTGGAGTCAAAACGGACTATCTTTAGATAGTCCATTGACGTATTATTGAACCTATTACAAAAACTAATCAATTGTATCCAAACAATGACTGCAGAAATATATAATTTTTTATTTATTTTTCTGCAGTCTTTTGTTTATGCAAGTTATTAATGTTCGTACTAAGTTCAATAATATATCAATGGACTATCTACAGATAGTCCGTTTTGACTCCAAGCCATCGACATTTATGTAGGTGTCCAGTGCTAAATTCAATGGGAAAGGAATTGCGGGAGGGGAGACGCGGATTGAGGGCATGTGGTTTAAACAATAATGTATTAAAACCAATTACACAATGCAGTAGCTGCAACATTAAAATGACACTCATTAACAGCAGCAGCAATAAACCACTTGAAATACCGTCAATTCATGCAGTCCATTCTTAGTAAGCCCTGCATTGGGGTGGGTTTTTTTTTGGGGGGAACCCGGAGTTAATGTTCACACCTTCCTCCGTTTCCCTGGCTTTCTGCCATCCGTTATCTTTCTCTTTCTGCTCAAAACAAACACTGATCTGGTCTAAAGCACACGTAAACTGGGGATACTTAGCGTGCATCAAAGATCGGAGCAAAAGCTCTCATTGTTCTTGATCAAGATCGATTGTGAAAGAACATGAAAAGCCTGAATATTAACAACAACAAACAAGCGCGGATTCG
>CM065690.1:46507553-46515053 GCA_017654935.2 Phymorhynchus buccinoides
CGCAAACATTCACGCACACGCACGCACGACCAACACATACACACACGCGCGAACGCACGCGCACGCACGCACACACACGCACACACACACCCGCACGCACACACACACGCACACGCACGCACACGCACACACAGAGTGACACGAGAGAGAGAGAGAGAGAGAGAGAGAGAGAGAGAGGAGAGAGAGAGAGAGAGAGAGAGAGAGAGAGAGAGAGAGAGAGAGAGAGAGAGAGAGAGAGAGAGAGAGAGAGAGAGAGAGAGAGAGAGAGAGAGAGAGAGAGACAAGAGAGAGAGAGAGAGAGAGAGAGAGAGAGAGAGAGAGAGAGAGAGAGAGAGAGAGAGAGAGAGAGAGAGAGAGAGAGAGAGAGGAGAGAGAGAGAGAGAGAGAGAGAGAGAGAGATTCATTTTAACGAAACAGTGCAATGTATTTACGAATTTATATTTCTATCTTTTGTCCTAGTTATGTAAGAATACCATCCATACAAACATCCCATCCACGTTCAAGTTCTACCTATGTTCGGCCTGATTCCACAGTCAGAGTGTCAAAAGCCTGTAAACTCCAAGAATCAGAGACACTTACAAGCATAACACTAACAAGCAATTATTATTGAATCCTCGTTTTTAGTTTGAGATACATTTTGTGTTCGAGCTTGCTGCTACAACTTTGCAGCGATAACATTAAGATTATAATTATTCGCTGCAGTAACTATTACGCAAACAATGGTATCATCTTGCTAACAAGCAATAGAGTCCTGATTTTCTGTAACAGAGAAAAAAAAAAGTTCAAGATTGTTACTTTGCTATAACGTAACAAGAAAGACAAAAATGGTAGAATGAGGAAACTCACCAGGATTTGGGTTTGGTGATCAAGGTAGAAAAAGGGGAAGAAGCAAGCTTTCCGCTCGTAGAGCTTTCATAACAAGAAGGAATTATGACACGAGCTGCAATAATGCAGAATCGTAATGAATTACAATTAAGTTATAAGTGTACTTAACAAGTGAGCATTAATTTTTTGGCAATGCGGAAATAACTCAATAAAGCATTTCGTTCATCGTTTAACAGAACTGAAAATGTAAGTAGTTGGGATAGAAGAGTTAACAGCTAATTAATGTGTATGGTTTTATATATAGCTTAGTTCATTATTGCAAGGGCGATAAGGCTTTCAAGCGTTTAATCAATGGGGTCATTACTTTACCGTCATTGAATGGCATGGTTCTGATAACTCCAATATTAATCTATTCTGTGTTCTTCGTATTCCATAATTATTATCAGGGTATATTTACCAGGCATTTTGGATGCTGCTGCTGCTGATGATGATGACGATGATGATGATGATGATGATGACATCGACAACAACGACAACGACGACGACGATGATGATGATGATGATGATGATGATGATGATGATGATGATGACGACGACATCGACAACAACGTTGACAACGACGACGACGACGACGATGATGATGATGATGATGATGATGATGATGATGATGATGACGACGACAACGACGACAACGACGACAACGACGACGACGACGATGATGAGGATGAAGAAGAAGATGATGATGATCGACGACGACGACGACGACGACGACGACGACGATGATGATGATGATGATGATGATGATGACGACGACAACGACGACAACGACGACAACGACGACAACGACGACAACGTCGACGACGATGATGAGGATGAAGAAGATGATGATGATGATGATGATGATGATGATGATGATGATGATGATGATGATAACGACGACAACGACGACAACGATGATGATGATGATGATGATGATGACGACGACAAAGACAAAGACAAAAGAGAAAAGGCAAACTCAACGTCAATGACGAGGACAAAATATGCAAACCTCAAACCAACCCCTGTATAAATCGAATGACGTGAATAATACCACCGCGCCTGCAGACTCCATATCAACTGAACGGCGTTGACGAGATGATCATTCTGAACACGAGGGACAAGACGCATTAGACTAAGAATGGCGTTGTGATGATTCCCCTAAAGCATTACCTTCAAATACAGTTTACTTCACGTCTTTCCATTGCAAGAGCACACATCGTGTGAAGTTCTATTGCTTTGAGTCCCAAAGGGGTATAAAAACATCTATCTATCTCTGTGTCTCTGTCTCTGTCTCTCTGTCTCTGTCTCTCTCTCTCTCTCTCTCTCTCTCTCTCTCTCTCTCTCTCTCTCTCTCTCTCTCTTCTCTCTGTCTCTCTGTCTCTGTCTCTCTGTCTCTCTCTCTCTCTCTCTCTCTCTCTCTCTCTCTCTCTCTCTCTCTCTCTCTCTCTCTCTCTCTCTCTCTCTCTCTCTCTCTCTCTCTCTCTCTCTCTCTCTCTCTCTCTCTGTGTCTCATCCAACTGTAGTCCCTTACCCCCGCCCCCTTGTATTGTGGCCTAAGGCCAAGGTACAATAAAAACTTCAGTGTTCAAAAACGTCAGTGTTCTCTGTCTGTCTCTCTGTCTCTGTCTCTCTCTCTCTCTCTCCTCTCTCTCTCTCTCTCTCTCTCTCTCTCTCTCTCTCTCTCTCTCTCTCTCTCTCTCTCTCTCTCTCTCTCTCTCTCTCTCTCTCTCTCTCTCTCTCTCTCTCTCTCTCTCTCTCTCTCTCTCTCTCTCTCTCTCTCTCTCTCTCTCTCTCTCTCTCTCTCTCTCTCTCTCTCTCTCTCTCTCTCTCTCTCTCTCTCTCTCCCCTCTCTCTCTCTCTCAACAAAGTCTGCCCCACATTGTCTCTCCAATCTTACTGAAACAACCCCCATTCATCAATATATATATTATATCTATTTTGTTTCCTATTACTAGAGAGAATGGGAGTCATGTTGAATTTGCTATTGTCGCTTTCGTATCGCAAACCATGTAAGCGAAACTGTCACAATACTTTTGTTTGGACAGAACTTCCCAAAAGACAGACAGACAGACATATATAGAGAGACAGAGAGGGACAGAGAGATGGAAAACTTTTCTGAAAGTTGTGACTTCGTTGAATTCATTGACCTGCTAACTTCGAATTGAATTAAGAATGTCAGTTTTAACCCTTTTGTCGACAGCCATTTTTAGCCCCAAAAATACCATTAAACTTACTTGGGTAGAGAAAAAACATCTGCAATATTGCGATTTTGCTCTGTGACATATTGTAAGCCTATGGCTTACTATAACAGGATACTGTGAATCTTCGTTCTAGCTCTGGCTATTGTAGGCCTACTGATGTACACATCAGGGTGTTATTTTGGAGCTTAGTGCAATTGGAACTTATTCTTACTTGATTGTGTCTACGTTAGTGATGCTATTGTTATTGTAGTGTTTGTGTGATGCAGTTCTGGCTGTTGCAGACCAATCTTTGACCAGAGTTAGCTTAGTAGACGATCTTCTTCAGCTAGCCATTTTGTGTTGTGTAGACCTACTCGATCCTAACAACGAACATATGGAAATAACTGTAGATCTCCGTACCTGGATCGTTAGTTGTGTGTGGAAGTTGCTTAAAGTGTCCGTTGTTATCCTCGAGTATTCGGTATTAATTAGTTTATTCTGTTCAGTTTATTTAATGCCCAAGACCGTAGTACCCCTCTAGAGCCATCACATAGAATCATATCAGTGAAAATTATGAAACTTTACAAAACATTTCATTACAAACACATTAAACAAAACAAATAAAAAACAATTGATTTGTCAACAAGTCTTGAAATTTGATACTGTATCATATTAGATACGCCGGGCTTTTAGAGCGCTCACAAAACCACGTATCATATTTGATACAGTGGGCACTTGGGTTTTTTCTGTCTCATTTTTGTGTGGAAGAGCACAAAACAGTTTATGTCCTTGTTGAGGCACAGGAACGTGTTGCACATCATGCATGACACATGGGTTTGGTCATTGCAGTGACCCTGCTTGCAGAGGCCTCTTGGTCCCCACTTCAGCAGGTGATCCATGTTGTCGAAGCAGACGTCTGTCACTGGTGCTCGTCTGATGACTTTGGCTGCGGGTGGAGGTGGTGGGAATGCAGCAGATGGGCGTCCAACAGGTCGTTTGCAGTTGATGAGGGCATCGGCCACAGCACTCTGGAAGTCTGACAACTTCATGGCTTTTTCTTTCAGCAGCCCGCAGTGCCTCTTATACCACAGCCACGCGTTCACGCAAGAGATTGACAGTGTGTGCGGGAAGATGTACATGTACCATCTACGTGATTTCAAGGCATATTTGTACAGAGATGTCAGTGAGTCCAGCAGGTCAACCCCTCCCAACTTGTACTCCATCACAATTGCTGGACGTGCCACTGGCACCCGCTTCTTCACCTTTTTGTCCCAATGCTGGACTTGCTTCTGAGGCTGGGGGTGTACTCATCACCAGATGAGTCATAGTCGCTGTCATCAGGGCCAACAGCATCCATTATGTCTTGAATGGTCTCAGTAGTTGACATCTGTACAGAAATACAAATGGTATTTTGAGCATACATGATTCTCAAACTACTGTTCCTATACTGACAATTACTGCTTTTTTCTGTACACACAACATTCAAGACCCTCAAAGAAAACACAATGGGTATAATTGTACTTTACAAATAGTAAACTATTACTATGAATCATGGCATGTAGCTATATTTTGTTATCATAAAGGCCCACTGTATCAGATCTGATACATGGTGACAATGATAGGGCCCGCTGTATCAAATCTGATACACATGTTTTCAAAAATTCCAAAGTAACTTATTTTTACAACTGTATTATTTATTGTATGTATAACTTATTTCATATCATCACATCATAAAAACATAACATGTTTTGGAAGATGGACTTACCTTGGGTTGGATTTGACTGGATTTTGATTGTAGCACTTTGGCACTCTTGGAAACACATGGAACCGTGAAACAGGAAGTAGGATGCTGAGAGGGAGAAGATGCCAGAGGAACCACGAACAGTTAACACTGGCTGAGTCTACCTTCATGTGAATAGTAGCAGTTGCTTCCCTTGTAATTCCATCTCTCTTGTCCATTGACGGAGTGTATGTTTACTGTGTATCAAATCTGATATGCATGGCTCTAGAGGGGTACTATGCTTAGCAGATCTTGGATTCAGTAGTACGGAGGCTGCCATCTTGGTGACACTGTTTTTGTTTGTGGCTCAAGCCACAAACCTATAACTCACTTTGTCGGTCTGTCGGTCTGTCGGTCGGTCTGTCGGTCTGTCATTCCAAAATTGTCGCACATTTTGACAAAATTGTCGCACTTCAAATCGAGGCTACACTTCTGGCCGCTCTTTAAAATGATGTATTTTAAAAGCGTACAAAATAATAAACATATGTAATACAGACACTACAACAGACACGACGAGTATGCGGTGCTTCTTTTGATGAGTATAAGTAGGATACATAGTTTTAAGTGTTTTCCAAAAGATATAGAAAGTTACGAAATGGTGCAGAGATAACATTCTGGTTTACAGATTAAAATTATTGAAAATCCAGGGGAGGTAACTCATGATTGGAGTGGTAAAAATAGACCGCATGCCACAAACTATTGCGATTTCGCGCTTGTTATTGGATGCGCCTCTCTTTCGTCGCTAAGGGAAGGTTATAAAAGAAGCAGAATTTTAGCTTCATGGATTATATCATAATCGTTCAAACCTAGCAGACCTCTCAAGCCGTAGCATTCTGGCGTTAATATTTTAGTGTAGGAATAGTATTTCGTAGACAAAGAACGGGTAGTAATGATGACCTAAGCTTAGTAGGGTTACGGGTTTGATTGTACTGTAAGCTAAGCTTCTGTGTCTATAATGTCCTAGCGACAGTTAGAGTGGTTCTATACATGGATGCAACTACAGAAAATGATTTGTCATGAACCCTTTCACCGCCAAAGTCGCATTTTAGCACTACAGTGATTCAACGCCTATGTCCCTAAAAGGCATCAAATTGGGGTCTATTCCAGAGAACCTATTGTGTTAGTTTAGGGAAGTAAGGGTAGACCTCATTTTATATATGTCACAGAAGAATCCCCAATACTGCAGATGGATTTTGTTCTCTGGCCAGGTAATTTAATGGAGATTTTTTTTACTTACATATGGCTGGCGGTGAAAGGGTTAAAATTAGTTCGAAACCTCTAAAATGCTTCATTGTATTTTGTCCTTTGAGCGAGTTTTATTTTAGATTCTTGTTAAACTTGTAAGCCCCTTTCCCTTGATCGACGGTTTCTGCAGCTCTTGTAGGCAATGCACTAACACGGTTTTAGGGTAAGACGGGGTAAAATGCCCATGGGTGGGTAGCAAGTCCATGCCAATTATCTCATGAAATAAAGCAACTTTCAGTCACATTTTGCCCATGCGACGAGTGTTAAGCATTTACATTAGCAAAATGTGACTGAAATTTGCTTTATTTCATGAGATAATTGGCATGGGCTTCTTACCCGCTCATGGGCTTTTTACCCCGTCTTTGGCGGTGAAAGGGGTTAATCTTGTTAGTTGGGTAAATGAACGTCTCAGAGCCTCTAGAAGAAAGCAACAAGAATTCGCAGCAGACACGTCATTCAAACCTGTCGCAATGGCAAATCGGGCAAATCAATAAATCAACTAGGTAGTCTTGGAGAGCAACAAATACAATGTAGTCAAATAAATATAACAATTACAGATTCAAGTTTGTCCTCCCACCTGTCCTCTCTAAGCTTACTGACATGATTGAGTCATAGTTACATTGGTCTGCAATCACCTGTCTTATCCGTACATGAATACTTTCAGTCTGGGTCTCTTTCATTCTTAGAGACCCATTGACCCAGCAGACTTAAGTCCCTTGTTGTTTTTATTATTTTCTGTGTAGGTGTGACCCACACACAAAATCCCTACGTTCCAAATGAAGGCTGCTCTTCAAAGCATCTGTCTTGTTTACATTTGTATGGGAGTCAAACCTGGTCAAAATAAGAGAGACCCACGAGAGAGAGAAACACGTGAAACCAGTGCTTTTCACTCACGGATGTGGTGGGTCTTTTAAAAAACAAATAGCCTACTCACTAATGCTGGGAGGAGGGTCTATGATCCAAAAACTGTTATTTTGTTTATGCAGTGTTTAGAGTGTTTAAGACTCATCAGATCACGTGTCAAAATCACGGGTTTCACGTGTTGTCCCTCTTATAGCTGGTAAGAAATCTTGTTTTGACCAGCTTTGACTCCCATGCAAATCCCCCCAAATTCAAAACGAAACATCATTTTAAAGAGCAGCCTCAATTTGAAGTTGAGGTAATTTGTAAGTGGGCAGCAGCTACCCAGAAAAACAACAACTAAGGGACTTAATCGTGGTGGGTCATTGTGTCTTTAAGTTCAAAGAGTAATCATATCATAACCTGTTTTATTGTGTGCGCGCCTGCGTGTGTGTATATAAAATGAGTGCGTGCTGTTGAAATATCTACATACCTGAATGCGTCCACTCCCGTTACGTAAAACGTCAAGCAAAATAAAATATTGAGGAACACGAACAAAGCTTATTTAAAACAAAATTTTGATTGTCGAAC
>CM065690.1:46522553-46527553 GCA_017654935.2 Phymorhynchus buccinoides
TTTCACTCACAAAGACATCCACCCGAGAGAGAGAGAGAGAGAGAGAGAGAGAGAGAGAGAGAGAGAGAGAGAGAGAGAGAGAGAGAGAGAGAGAGAGAGAGAGAGAGAGAGAGAGAGAGAGAGAGAGAGAGAGAGAGAGAGAGAGAGAGAGAGAGACCTACCGCAATCTACCTCTGTGCATCTTAAGCAGAAACTGTTAATGTTGTTGGCAGTCATGTCTTTGTTACCGTTGTTGCTGCTTTGAATATGCAATGATTGTCACTTAAAAATACATCTGTTTAGAAGTTGAGGGCTATGATTATTAGACAACAGTCGAATGCCTCACAACTTGTCCTTCTTGAGTCGAAACCAAACATTACATGCAGATAGCGGTATATCTGATGATATTCTCTGCTATGTACCATTTCCCCGCCAGCCATATTCATTACAGCCAAAAATGTCCATGAACATTACCTGGGTAGAGAACAAAACCATTTGCAGTATTGGGGATTCTTCTGTCACATATATAAAATAAGGTCTATCCTTACTTCCCAAGACTAAGACAATAGAGTCTTTGGATAATATACCCCAATTTGATGCCTTTTAACCCTTTCACCGCCAATGTCGCATTTTAGCACCACAGTAATCTAACACCTATGTCACTAAAAGACATCAAATTGGGGTCTATTATCCAAAGACCCTATTGTCTTAGTTTTGGGGAAGTAAGGATAGACCTTATTTTATATATGTCACAGAAGAATCCACAATACTGCAGATGGATTTTGTATCTACCCAGGTACATTTAATGGACATTATTGGCTGAAATATGGCTGGCGGTGAAAGGGTTAATGACATTGGTGTTAAACCACTGTGGTGCTAAAATGTGACTTTGGCGGTGAAAGAGCTAAACACATCATCTGTTTTACAGCTTTTGTACAGATGCACCGCGACGGGGTACGTTTAAATAGTTTCTCCTTTCATAACACAAAATTATTTTTATTTATCTAATTACTATGGACTACAATCACAGTGGTGTCCTCCGCTACTGTGGACTTCTTGGGAGTATAGTGGGTTTTTTTTCTTTCTTCTAAGATTCCATTCGGGGACTACTTGCTGTGACAGGTGAGCTTCTAAAGTCGTGCGAATACAAAGTTTTTATCTTCGCGAAATTCCATAAAATGCGGTTGACATAATTATAAAAAAAGCTGATTAATTAAGATAAGGGATGCATGAGTTGCCTGTACTTACGTGTCCATACGGCACAGAGGTGTGTGTAGTTATCGATTATCACTATAGGCATCAATGAATTGTATGTGCCCTTATAATATACGGAGTGCTAATCGTGGTTATTTGCATTGGTGAACTGTGTTCTTAATTTAGAGTAATGCATTGTAACCTAAATGCAGATATTGTCATAACTATGTTGGTAAACAATAACTATGTTGAAATGTGTTGTGCATGTGCCCCAAAAGAAAAAGAAAGTTATTATTGTCAGAAGGGGGGCTACGTTAGTAGGTGATGACCTGCATATGTTAGTTCAGAACAGGCTCCACTGAACTCGACCGAAGTGAATAGCAACAACGCAGTGTCTTCTCCGGTGTTTGCCTCCTGAAGGCCTAACATAGATTCGCTCCCCATGGACTGCTGATTTTGAATTCTGCAACCTGGAAAATGTGTCAGCTGTTTCTTGAAAATATTTTTTTCTTCTTCGTTTCTTTTATAAATCAATATATCGGTCCGGTTTTCTGTGTTTGTGTCTTATTTGATATTGCATAATGATATATCGGTCCCCTATGGGCCACAAATGGCCTGCAAGGACTGAATGAAACATTTTTTGCTATTGTTATTGTTACTGTTACACACACACACACACACACACACACACACACACACACACACACACACACACACGCACACACACATCTGACTCGGGAATGAATGCTACATTGTCGACTGCATGGGGAGAGTCCTCAGGCCAAGAACGAGAAGACCAAGAACAAAGTTAGTGTTTACACAAACGAAGAGAGACATCCGAAGACAGTCTTGTCAAAGTACATTTTATTAAAGGGATGCCAATGAAATAAAGAGGCAATGTTTCCTTATAAAACATAGAATATAATGCGTTTAGGGGAAGAAAATAAAGAACGAAGCCAGCAATAAATAAACATGGATCTGTGTTCCTGTGTCCACGCAACGTAAGCCAAGCAATTCATCACTACCATCAAAGAGTCTTCTCTCAACTTGATGTGAATTTAATTTGACATATATGTGATCCAGCACCACGAAAGGGACATTAAGTATAAAACTGAGCAAATTGCACATGTGAAAACTGCAGACATTTCTCTTTCTAATGATGCAAAACTAATTCTTGTATATTTTTTCCGTTCCAGTATTATGAGCATTTAAAGTTAGTAGGGTGAGTGTTGACCATTTTGAGAAAACACAGTCTACGGTCTAGCCTAGCTGAAGAAAATGCGTTGACCTACTCGTTTTAAAACGCTTATAAGACAATTTAGAGACCGTATTAACGATTATCCTTCATACGTAGAAATATAAGATGTTAGAGAACACGAAATTACCTATGACTCAAAATTGACAAAACATTAGATTTTTGAATTTGCAAGCCTGTTGTGAGAAACTAGTCCAGCGACATAATGTCCCTTTCGTGGTGCGGGGTCACATATAATAAATGGAAGTTTTCACTTTGGGTGGACACATTCCATTTCACAGAGGTTTCATTTTGCAGGTACGATTGGCTCGTGAGAAAGACATGTATGTCTCTATTCACATAACTCTAGACATGCTATGTATAAAAGAAGCTCTCTCTCTCTCTCTGTCTCTCTCTCTCTCTCTCTCTCTCTCTCTCTCTCTCTCTCTCTCTCTCTCTCTCTCTCTCTCTCTCTCTCTCTCTCTCTCTCTCTCTCTCTCTCTCTCTCTCTCTCTCTCTCTCTCTTGTGTCTTGTGTCTGAAATATGGGGTCTTACCCAGTTCAAAGTGATCGAAAGGATTCATCTTTTTGCGTGCAAAACGTTTTTGAGAGTCGGAGCAAAAACTCCAAACAGGTCGATTCCCGCTTTACATAGACAGCTCTTTGCGTGCCTTAAAGTGTTGGTTTAAAATTAAAACCCTGAATACGTCCAGACTGCCAAAACAAGCGTTCCAAAGATACATGAGCGAAGAAAACACATACCGCAATTGGGCTTTTCAGATAAAACATTGTTTAGATATCTTCATGTTTTCTGAGGTGTGGTTATATGGTGGGGTGGGAGACAAAAAACATTATTGAAAATTTTCATGCAGAGAATGATCGATTGTCACAAACAAGAATAGAATGATAAATTAACACAAAGCGATCGTTATGAAGTGTATCGTTCTTTTAAATTTCATTTACAACCAGAAATATATTGACAAAAGATCACTATTATGAAATTCAGAACTGCTTTGGCTACATTTCGTCTTGGCATAAACGCTCTGAGAGTAAATAAAATATATGGAAATATCCCAGTAACAAGAAAGTGTCCTTATTTGTGATGATATCGAAATTGAAATACACTTTCTTCTCAAATGCCCAATGTGTAACCAGTTGCGAGGAAAGTACATAATGAAACATTATCAAGGTAAAACTAATATACAGCCCTTTTCATTCTTACTTCAAAATGGACACAAATGATATGAGATATTTAGCAATGTTTATTCATTATGCATTGTTTGTAAGAGATAAAACTATGTAAACTTTACTTTCGTAATTTAAGATCATGGGTTTTTGGTCTATTTTCTTTTAATATGCTGATTTCTTACTTTGAATATATTAATGCTTATTATTTTTATTTTTCTGTTTTATTTCATATGATTATTTGTGTGTACGTGTCCATCTGCGAACAGGCTGGTGGCCTTTTTTAATTAAAATTTTATTTTCGAGTTTCCGAGTTTCTCTTTAGTGTATGTGTTTAACTCGATGTCTCTCTGTCTGTCTGCGTTTTATCTTTGTCTGTCTCTATCTATCCTTCTATACCTATCACGTTTTATGCCTCCTTCCCCTCCTCTCTCCCTCTCTCTCTCTCTCTCTCTGTCTTTCTCTCCCCTTCCACTCTCTCTCTCTCTCTCTCTCTCTCTCTCTCTCTCTCTCTCTCTCTCTCTCTCTCTCTCTCTCTCTCTCTCTCTCTCTCTCCCCCTCCCCACCCCCTTTACTTTTTGCTTTATCTCCAGGGACATTTGGAGAGTCAATCACTGTCATTTCAGTGAGCAAGGGATGGGGACAATCAAGTTATGTTTTGTCCAGACTGGTTTTACTTTCTTCCTTTCTGAAGCCCTGTGGACTGAGCGTGCGTGTGCTTGGGTGAAGACGAAGACAACGACGACGACAAGAAGAACAAGAACAAGAACAAGAATAAGAAGAACAACAAGAAGAAGAACAAGAAGAAGAAGAAAAAGAAGAAGAACAAGAAGAACAAGAAGACGAAGAACAAGAACAAGAACAAGAAGAACAAGAAGAACAAGAACAAGAACAAGAAGAAAAACAAGAAGAACAGGAACAAGAAGAAGAAGAAGAAGAAGAAGAAGAAGAAGAAGAAGAAGAACAACAACAACAACAACAACAACAACAACAAAAACAAGAAGAAGAACAAGAACAAGAACAAGAAGAAGAACAAGGACAAGAACAAGAACAACAGCAGCAACAACAACAACAACAACAACAACAACAACAACAACAACAACAACAACAACAACAACAACAACAACAACAAGAGAGAGCACAGGAACAATTCGGAAAACAGAACAATAACCATAACTACAAGGTTGAACCCGAGCGGATGCAAAGTTCTCTCGCGTGCTTATCTGGATTTGGTGTCCAGGCGTACGGACACAAGCACGGATGCACGTACAGACGGACGGAAAAAAATAGTTTTCTGCTTTGCTTGAAAAACTAACAACGCAATAAATAACAAGACAGAAAACAATCGACGTAAGTCCGTGGTCGCGGGTTCGAGTCTGCCCCTAGCCATAATTCTTTTTTTCTCGGG
>CM065690.1:46553738-46558738 GCA_017654935.2 Phymorhynchus buccinoides
TGTAAGACCCCCTTCACATAAGAAGACGTCTTCACAATAAGATAATGAATGAGTATTAGTAGCCCATAGATTGGATGGTATCCTATGACTATGTCCATGATGTTGTTATGGACAAAACAATCCCCACTCTTGATGCTTTTCGTTCTTCCCTCTGAAAGGTTTTGCAAGAAACACGTCGATATCACCAGAAAGATCGCCTTTTCAAGAATCGAAAAACTCACTTTGCTCTGGTTTCCTAGAACTCATGCCATGTATGTGTGTTTGTGTATGTGTGTGCGTGCGTGCGTGCGTGCGTGCGTGCGTGCGTGCATGTGTGTTGTGTGTGTGTGTGTGTTTGCGCGTGTGCGTGCGTGCGTGTGCGTGCGTGCGTGTGTGCGTGTGTGTGTGTATATATGTGTGTGTGTGTGCGTGCGTGCGTGGATATTTATATATATATGCGTGCGTGTGTGCGCTCATATGCGGTTATGAAGTCCTGCGCATATGTGTGCATGTATGCATGCATGCGTGTACGTGCATCAATACACTTATGAAAATATCTATCACACATTCTTCCTCCTACTCTCTATCCTCTCCACCTTTTCTTTCAATCGCATTCACATACATACTCTCTCTCTCTCTCTCTCTCTCTCTCTCTCTCTCTCTCTCTCTCTCTCTCTCTCTCTCTCTCTCTCTCTCTCTCTCTCTCTCTCTGTGTCTCTCTCATTCATTCTCTCTCTCTCTCTGTCTCTCACTCATTCTCTCTCTCTCTCTCTAACACACGAGTGGTATCCCCTGCGAGGGTTCCTTGCAGGTGGACATTCGCCAGCTCTGTCAATATTTCCACAGTTTATCACGAATAAGTCAAGAAAATGAACACTTGGAAGACCTTCCGTGAAGCATCGAGCACAAACACCAAAACTGATTCGACGAACATGATGAGGAAATTGCAAAGTTACTAAAAGAAAAACACAAACTTTTCAGAGCCTGTTCCCGTGATGAATGCATTCAACAACTTCAGAAGTAATGTCGAAACAAAACTGCGTGAGATGCAAGACACATGGCTCAGCCAGAAAGCAGAGGAGATCCAACGTTATGCAGACAGGAATTACATGAAGAACTTTTATGATTCCATCAAAGCGGTCTATGGCCCCCAACCATCCAGTTCTTCTCCTCTTCTCGACGATGATGGAACTACATGTACACTGCTTAAAAAGAAATATTAAACCCTGGATATATGGGCACAGCACTTTGAGGCAGCATTAAACAGATCATCATTCATCAACGACGATGCAATTAACAGACTGCCACAGGTTGACGTAAACCAGGATATGGACGATCCACCGTCCATGTCAGAAGTAGTAAAGGCAATCAATGAACTGTCAAGTAGAAAAGCACCAGGGTCTGATGCTATGCCATCTGAAATCTACAAACTCGTTGAACCACAGCTACATGAGAAAATGACCGAGATTTACCAGAGCATGTGGCAGCAAGGAATAGTTCCGCAGGACTTTAAAGATGCCACCATTGTACACCTGTACAAGAGGAAGGGCAGCAAACAGGCATGTGACAACCACAGAGGCATCTCACTGTTGAGCATTGCTGGAAAAGTCCTTGCCCGAGTCCTGCTCAATCGACACATCAAACACCTCGAACAAGACCTCTTGCCAGAGAGCCAGTGTGGCTTTAGAAAGGAACGAGGAACAATAGACATGGTGTTTGCCGCACGTCAGCTGCAGGAGAAGTGTCAAGAACAAAACGTCGACCTCTACACCACTTTAGTCGACCTCACGAAAGCATTTGATACAGTCAGTCGTGAATGTCTGTGGAAGCTAATGAGCAAGTTTGTCTGCCCACCAAAATGTATCCAAATGGTTCCCAAGTTCCATGATGTCATGCAAGCCCAATTCCTCAATGATGGATCGTGAAGGAGTGAGCCTCTCAACAAGCGTAATCAAGTATAAATAAGTGAAGCAAAGAAGGGTAACGACGTGTCCGAATTTCCCCTATATGCGTAAACTTTTATCCTTCTTTCTTCCACTTATTTAGGGTTTTCCGTACGGAATTTACGCGTCTAATGTGAACCCGGCCTAATTCTTTGTCCGTACCCGTGGTTTTTGTCTATCAGAGCTCTCCAGAAGAAAGGTCGTGGGGGTAGCATTACTGATATCACTAGCCCGGCCAGTAGTATCCTCCTCTATCAAGCAGAGTCAATAAATCAGTCGTCTGAAATATCACATCCAGTTATATTCTCATTCCGCTAGCCCTTTGTCCCGTTTGAAGAGGATTTTCTCGCTAGCTTAAAGCTCTGCTCACTTAGCTTTAGGTTACTCTCGTTTTCAGACATGTTTTCTTCCTTCGTTATTGAACAGCTGGTTGTACCTTGGGTTGTTATCAGTTGGTTACTAAAGATTTGCAGATTTGAAAAGAAAAAATAGAAACAAAAGCGTAATCAAGAACTATTGCATATTATGGTAAGTCTTGATTCATAAGTATTTTAGTTATGGTAGTAGGAAGGGGAATAATCCACTATGACGCAGCAAAACAAAAATAGACAAGGATAGGTTGGAAACAGCTCAAACAGACAGACATAGAAGGACAGTTCAAAGGATTATAATTATAATGTGCTGACATTCATGGAAACGCTCGAACAGACCATTGTTTCTTTTTGCGAAGGTGACAAGGAACTGGTTGCATTGTTGGTATTTGTTTTGGTATTTGGTATATTCTAGTCACAGAGACTTATCTCTGTGAAAATCGGTCTGCTCTCCCCCGGAGAGCGCGTCGCCACAAGTGCAGCGCCTATCCAATGTTGTTTTTGGGGATAGGCACAGGTTGAGGAGGGGGTGTGGGCACACTTGGAATATCTAGCTATCAATTTGGCCATACCAGGCAGCGGGATTTCTCCCTGCTCTTACCGACTTTCAACCGTGATGTTTACGTGCGCAAAGCGTACGGGTTAGACTAGCTTTAAGACCCCACCCGAAAGACTCGACGTTCAGTTCGATTTCCCTGTTAAACTAGAAAAAAAAGGGCGAGGCCGGGATTCGAACCCGGGTCACTCACGCTGCAGTCACGCATTACATTTGGCAGGCGAACGTCTTAGCCACTCTTGCCACCTTTCTGCGTTTGCACTTGAGGTTGAATCAGACAAAAACAGGTTGACCTTGATAGGTAAGCGGCCAAGATGATGGAATGATGGAAAATCAAGTAGAAGACGGTTTTATTTAGACGGTTGAATATCACACGAATCATGCCTCACAAAATGTCAAATCGCATTATTTAGACGGTTGAATATCACACGAATCATGCCTCACAAAATGTCAAATCGCATTATTTAGATGGTTCAATCTCACATGAATCATGCCTCACAAAATGTTAAATCGCATCGCATTCGTATGCAGTGTGGCTGTCCCTTAACACTTTGCACTGGAGGTGTGAATCAGACGTGAACACATTGACCCTGAGAGGTCAGGGGCCAAGATAATGGGCCGATGGGAGAGAAAGCAGAAGACTGGTCCTGGACAATCCAATTTCTGACACATTTTCTCGTTAGCCTAGGGCATCAGTGATGTCGAAGGTGTCTGATGAACTGTTACAACAATCGACTAAGGTAGACCTCAGAGCTACATTAGGAGTAAGAACGTGTTCCAAGAATTGACATAGTCTTCATATTTACAGAAGAGTATACTAAATGTTTGAATATGTTGCAAAATGTGTATGACATGTTCGGTTGTTTGATAGTTTATCGAAAGGTAGAGTTATGGTCCACAAATAGTTAGGTAGGTAGGTAGGTAAATAGGGACAGGCTAAAAAGCCTTAGGCCTCGTGGCCTATTGAACATCCCCTCTTTATTACATCTCTGCAAGCGGTTTGATTGCATGCTTTGAATTTTGAACTTATATGATCAATCGTCATAATCATTAAAAAGATCTCTGAATTTTGGAATTGCATCCAGAAGATTCTTGAACTGGTCAATATAAAATGACGGTCATTCTCGGAAATGCCTGACTTTTTTTTAAGCAATATCGTGAATGCCTGAATTCCGAGTATGACTGTAATATATTATCCACTACGATGCGGAAGTTCACCTTCGTGCCTTAAACACCCCCCACGTCACGTGTCACATTCCCTCTTATGCTAGGAAGATTTCTTAAGCTTTCCTACTAGCTGTAAGAGGGAAAACACGTGCAAACCGTGATTTTGACACGTGACGTGGTGGGTCTTTGAGGCCACACCTTGTGGCCTATGATTTGGTGTACCATCGTACCCTCTTCATTAAATTCTGAGGGGTCTAAGGGGTTCCTGCAAGCAGTGTTTGTCACGAAAGGAAGAAAGTAGGCAGACAGGAAGATAGTGCAGGCACCGCTCGAGTATTTATTTCTTGATATATTTTGTCCCACGTGTTTGTCTACCATCCTTTAACAGACAAAACACACAAGTTGTGTAGGTCTTAATGATGTGTGCAAGTTCAATAAGGAAAGCTCAAAATTACAGATTGTGTGTGTGTGTGTGTGTGTGTGTGTGTGTGTGTGTGTGTGATGTGTGTGTGTGTGTGTGTGCGTGTGCGTGCGTGCGTGTGCGCGCGCGTGTGTTCCTCAAGACACGGCAATACTGGAAGCAGTTCAAATCGATCAAGAGGCAACAGGCTCACACCAATTATATTTTGCCGTATGAAAATCACAAACATGCACGATACGCTCAAGTATGCGTGCGCCCAACCGAACACACACAAATGCGTGCAGACTGTCAAAACATACACAGTAATTTAGAAGCACACATCACACGCACACAAACGTGCATGCACACACACACACACACACACATACACACACACACACACACACACACACACACACACACACACACACACACACACACACACACACACACACGCACGCACTCAAACGCATACACACTCAAGCACATAATACTTACATACACGCACACAAGCACTAGCGCATATATACACAGAGAGAGAGAGAGAGAGAGAGAGAGAGAGAGAGAGAGAGAGAGAGAGAGAG
>CM065690.1:46563738-46571821 GCA_017654935.2 Phymorhynchus buccinoides
AAGTCGTAAAGCGCTTGTAACAATGTATAAATCGTTTATGTTGCCCCATTTAGACTTTTCAGATGTGGTATGGGGCAACTGCACGCAAAAACAAGCAGAAGATCTTGAACAAATACATCTGGATGCACTCAGAACAATTACTGGCTCAGTCCGAGGGACTAGCCATCAAAAGCTGTATACTGAAACAGGATTCACATTTTTAAAAGAAAGGCGGCGTCGTCATAAAATAATTTTGTATCACAAAATTGTCAACGGTTCTGTACCTATGTATTTAATCAATTGCCTCCCCCAACTAGTTGCATCAATCAATCCCTACCATAGACGATATCCCCTAGAGAGACAAGTGCCTAGATGTAGATTAGAACTTTATAAATCCTCTTATTTTCCATCCACTACTGTCCTTTGGAATAGCCTTCCAGAGAATATCAAGCAGTGCGATTCTCTCAGTGTCTTAAAGCGTTTTCTCAGTAGCGACGATAGCACAGTTCCCCCTTATTACTACTTACAAGATCGACTGTCTGAAATAATTATTTGTAAATTAAGACTCCAAATGAGTGATTTGCGTAATGATTTATTCCAACGACATATTCTGAACAACCCAGCTTGTACTTGCAACGCACCTGTAGAAGATGCATGTCATTTTCTCTTTCACTGTCCCCTTTTCCAACAAGCCCGTAGACAGACTATCGACTTATTACCTGACGATGTTAAAACAAATGTATCATTGCTTTTGTTCGGAAGCTGTGATAAAAACCAAAGTGAAAATAGAACAATACTTGAGTCTATTAGTAATTTCATCCAACTGTCAAACAGATTTTTGGCAGAATAACTGTCTCTAATGTGTGTCCTTATTGTGACTCGTTACATTTAAGCCCTGGTTGGTATAGTTTCTGTGATGAAATTGTTGATTTGATGCAGTTTGCAACCGGTGCACGTCTCAGCCTTGCCCCTGCAACCCAAAGGCAAAATTTTGATTAGAGAGTTTTATGTGATTCTAATACGTTTCTAATCTGTTGTTTTGATTCATGTTTTTGTTGGTAAGTTATTGTTTTATTTGTTTTTCTTTCCATTGTACACTAATATTGATGTTGTGCTGTTTATTTCCATGCTTGTGGCAGCCAATACTATGTAATTGAAAATTGTTGGAGTACCTTGCATAAGCTCTAAGCTTGTTGTGCTCTACTCATTTAAATTATGTGCTGCTGTATGTGCTTTATTTGATTAAATCTTGTTTAAACCAAACACACGCCCGTTAGCGCATTATTACCTATCCAGATCCAGGCGCAAACCGCCCATTGCAGTGCGACACCGTTCGTCAGAATAACATGACGACAGACGTGAGCCTCACAAACAATGCTCATATCCCTATCCTTCATAATGGTTGCAAAATCCTTCAATGGAACGCTACCATTCCCTGGGACAACCCCAGCAACTTGATGAGTCTGAGGACAAGAAGGCTCATCGAAAAGGTCATCGCCTCCATCATCATCCCAGGACTGTTTTTCTTTGGAGCCCCAGCCAATGTTGTCAACATGATCGTTTTCTACAAGCAAAGTCTAGCACAACGGATCAACCTGTGCTTGTTCGCCTTAGCATTTGTGGACCTCCTGGTTCTGGTCTTCGTGTTTGTTTGCTACGTCGATAGCCTGTACAGACCATTTACAGCCGACTTGTACGGGGTGGCTTACGTTTATATGCTGGAAAAGAACGTCATAGGGTTTAACGGTGTGAGTTATGTATCTGCGTTCATATCCACCGTGATATCCATAGAGCGGTGGATCTGCGTCCTCTTTCCGTTACGTGCTCAACTCTGTCTTTCCACTAAGGTTTTAGGCACCATCATTGTTGTCGGGTCCATCTTAATCGGGTGCACGAGGTACGTGTGTACAAACATTTACCGAATAGGTTGCTTTTACGAAATACGTACAGGTAGATTTTCGTGGAAGACCTCCACGAACAATTTCTACTTCAGGAACAAGGAATTGATAGATACATTGAACGGAATTGTCTATGGGTTTTGTCTGCAACTGGGCTGCCCTCTCATAGTTTTCATTGCTACCCTAATCACTGCGATCAAACTGCAGCAAACCATACGATTTCGACACCAGTCGTCGTCCAGCGTCATGTCTGACAAAGAAATCGGTGTGACCAAAATGCTGATTTGGCTTTCCCTGGAATTCATTGTTCTTAGTGTTCCTGGGATTCTCTTACGACTGGCACCGCTGTTTGGGTCTCAACTAAGCCCTGGCGGAAATTATTCCAACACTTGGGCTGTTTTGATTGTTTCTGCTTACGGAGTCCACGGCGTGAGCGTAAGTGTGAATTTTCTGGTGTATTACATCACTGGCTCGAGGTTCAGACACACGCTGCATCAGTTGCTTGGTGTAAGACCCCCTTCACATAAAAAGACGTCTTCACAATAAGATAATGAATGAGTATTAGTAGCCCATAGATTGGATGGTATCCTATGACTATGTCCATGATATTTTTATGGACAAAACAATCCCCACTCTTGATGCTTTTCGTTCTTCCCTCTGAAAGGTTTTGCAAGAAACACGTCGAGATCACCAGAAAGATAGCCTTTTCAAGGATCGAAAACACTCACTTTGCTCTGGTTTCCTAGAACTCAAGCCATGTATGTGTGTTTGTGTATGTGTGTGCATGTGTGCGTGCGTGCGTGCGTGCGTGCGTGCATGTGTGTTGTGTGTATGTGTGTGTGTGTGTTTGTGTGTGTGCGTGCATGCGTGTATGCGTGTGTGTGTGTGTGTGTGTGTGTGTGTGTGTGTGTGTGTGTGTGTGTGTGTGTGTGTGTGTGTGTGTGTGTGTGTGTGTGTGTGTGCATGTGTGTGTGTGCGTGCGTGCGTGGATACATATATCCTTAATTTGGATACCATCTCAGTAGTTGGCCCTCTCTAGTCATGTCTATTAGGTTTTGAAATTAAAATTTCAGAACATTATTATTTTGTTCATTTTACATAAGATTTTCATAAGAATTTTACTATTTCTGGTTTAACTTTGTGCTGGTTTGCTTTTATTATGGATTTTCGATTTGATGCAAAGAAGACACCATTCTCTTGTAGAATGTCTTTTTTGCTCAGGTTGGCATCCACTGGACAGTCAAATTGCAGGCCGATCATACAAACTGATGAGACCTTCTCTTAGGTCGAAACAGCTGTCTTTGCATAAGGCACTGTCCCTCCCCCATTGGGAGAAAAAGTAAATCAGCACAATTTCTATAATTTATATATATATATTTTTTTTTATGAACATGGAACATTACTCAAAGTTAACATTAACTGGTTTTGTTTCTGAGGTTCACAAATAAAGACATTGGACACAGAAAAGTGTTATCAAAGCAAACTATATATATATATATATATATAGTTTATATATATGCGTGTGTGTGCGCTCATATGCGGTTATGAAGTCCTGCGCATATGTGTGCATGCATGCATGCATGCGCGTACGTGCATCAATACACTTATGAAAATATCTATCACACACTCTTCCGCTTACTCTCTATCCTCTCCACCTTTTCTTTCAAACGCATTCACATACATACTCTCTCTCTCTCTCACTCACTCGCCTCTCTCTCTAACACACGAGTGGTCTCCCCTGTGATGGTTCCTTGCAGGTGGACATTTGCCAGCTCTGTCAATATTTCCACAGTTTATCACGAATAATTCAAGAACATGAACACTTGGAAGACCTTCCGTGAAGCAGTCCAGAAAACGACCCATCGAGCACAAACACCAAAACTGATTCGACGAAAATGATGAGGAAATTGCAAAGTTACTAAAAGAAAAACACCTACTTTTCAGAGCCTGTTCCCGTGATGAATCCATACCAAAGACGATGCATTCAACAACTTTAGATGTAATGTCCAAACAAAACTGCGTGAGATGCACGACACATGGCTCAGCCAGAAAGCAGAGGAGATCCAACGTTATGCAGACATGAGTGACATGAAGAACTTTTATGATTCCATCAAAGCGTCTATGGCCCCCAACCACCCGGTTCGTGACCTACCTTTAAAACAAATATCAATCCAATTAAGCAGATCACCTGAAATACCATATGCTGACAATCTTACAGGGAGTCTTTCATGGGGCACAGTATCCAAAACTTTCTTAACATCACAATACATTATATCAACATTATGACCTTGATCAAGTAGCGATGTTATTTCATTTATTACCTCCAATAATTGAGCTACACATGACCTTTTCTTTCGAAAACCATGTTGACAATTAACAATGTATTATCATTAAAATAAGATACAATAACATCACTTAGTAAGCTTTTTAGGACGTTACACACAACACAAGTAAGGCTTACTGGTCTGTAATTCCCTGGGTCAGATTTGGAGCCTTTCTTAAACATTGCTACCACCTCTGCCGTCTTCCAATCCTCCAACAAGATCCAGTTTCCAAGGATTTAAAAAAAAAGAAATAGCATAATGGGATTGACAATTCATTATGTAGTTCTTTTAGTACACGAGGCAGAATAAGGTCAGGGCCTTGGGACATATTATGCATCAACTCCTCAAAATGTGTCATTTTCAGTGAATGCTTAAGCAATGTAGGCATTTCCGAAAATGACGGTCATTCTCGGAAATGCCTGACTTTTTTTTAGGCAATATCGTGAATGCCTGAATTCCGAGTATGACTAACATATTATCCACTACGATGTGGAAGTTCACCTTCGTGCCTTAAATACCCCCCACAGTGTCACATTCCCTCTTATGCTAGGAAGATTTCTTAGGATTTCTTACTAGCTGTAAGAGAGAAAACACGTGAAAACCGTGAATTTTGACACGTGACGTGGTGGGTCTTTCAGGCCACACCTTGTGGCCTATGATTGCGTTTACCATCGTAACCTCTTCATTAAATTCTGAGGGGTCTAAGGGGTTCCTGCAAGCAGTGCCTGTCACGAAAGGAAGAAAGTAGGCAGACATGAAGATATTGCAGGCACCCCTCGAGTATTTATTTCTTGATACATTTTGTCCCACATGTTTGTCTACCATCCTTTAACAGACAAAACACACAAGTTGTGTAGGTTTTAATGATGTGTGCAAGTTCAATAAGGACAGTTAAAAATTACAAAGCAGAAATTGTGTGTGTGTGTGTGTGTGTGTGTGTATGTGCGTGCGTGTGCGTGTGCGCGCGCATGTGTTCCTCAAAACACGGCAATACTGGAAGAAATTCAAATCGATCAAGAGGCAACAGGCTCACACTAATTATATTTTGCCGTATGAAAATCACAAACATGCACGATACGCTCAAGTATGCGTGCGCCCAACCGAACACACACAAATGCGCGCAAACTGTCAAAACATACACAGTAATTTAGAAGCACACATCACACACACACAAACGTGCATACACACACACACGCACGCACACACACACACACACACACACACACACACACACACACACACACACACACACACACACACACACATACATACACACACACACACACACACACACACACACACACACACCCGCACTCACACGTATACACACTCAAGCACATAATACTCACATACACGCACACAAGCACTAGCGTATATATATACAGAGAGAGAGAGAGAGAGAGAGAGAGAGAGAGAGAGAGAGAGAGAGAGAGAGAGAGAGAGAGAGAGAGAGAGAGAGAGAGAGAGAGAGAGAGAGAGAGAGAGAGAGAGAGAGAGAGAGAGAGAGAGAGAGAGAGTTGCGCGTGCCACATTTACATTTTGATAAAGCAAATAGGCTACAAATACCACAGCCGAATATGTACGCATGTTAATGATGGACGGTTTGTTAATTTTTCGACGCAAAACGGCTGTTCCCTAACCATATTCCGACCTGTCCCTGCTAATTAGTTCATTTTATATTCTTCTTTTAATGAAAATAGAAACAAACCAAGAACAGGTGATTAAGTTTACCTGCATTGATTAGTACATAAACTACATAATATCAAAGATATTCTAAAAGGGTAAGATGGATTACTTAAGAGCTCAGCGAACCGGGCTGATAGAGTTATCGTTAGTGGGGACAGTACACTTTTCACAGTGGAGGCTATCCCAAAACTCAGACTGGAATTTGAACGGATAATTCAACTGGCCTATCGACGTGTAAAATGTGTCCTGTTTAAAAGGGACATAACCAGTGTTTCTGTCCTCACTACTCATATAGGGAACAGAGACCGGATGCTTATCTTCCCCTATACAGTCTTTGATCATATTAAGTAGATAACGAGTGCTACTCCGCTTCTTTGTCTTTATGCATGCGCGTGTGGCGGTTTGTTTGTGTGTGTGTGTGTGCGTGAGCGCGCGCGCGCGCGTGTGTGTGTGTGCGCGTTCGTGCGTGTGTGCGCGCGTGCGTGCGTGTGTGTGTGTGTGTGTGTCTACGTCTGTGTCTGTGTGTATGTGTGTTTGGGTCTGTGTGTCTGTGTATGCGTGCACGCATGTGTTCGTGTGTGTATGGGTGTAAAGATGCATACGATTTAGGCCCTTCATGCAGAGAGAGAGAGAGAGAGAGAGAGAGAGAGAGAGAGAGAGAGAGAGAGAGAGAGAGAGAGAGAGAGAGAGAGAGAGAGAGAGAGAGAGAGAGAGAGAGAGAGAGGGAGAGAGAGAGAGAGAGAGAGAGAGAGAGAGAGAGAGAGAGAGAGAGAGAGAGAGAGAGAGAGAGAGAGGGAGAGAGAGAGAGAGAGAGAGAGAGAGAGAGAGAGAGAGAGAGAAGAGAGAGAGAGAGAGAGAGAGAGAGGAGTATAAAACCATGACAAAAGTAAACATATTCTTTCAGTTTTGAAGTAAAGATGCAAAACAAAATATGACATTATAATTTATTTCCTTGGGCGAAACTTTGTATGTGCATTTCAAGCGAAATCTTGCCGAATGTTTCCCCAACTTCTGCTATTTCAAAAGTGCTAGGTTTTTATAAACAAACATTTCACTGGCAACAAATCGTTTTCTATTCACAACCTTTTCACCACTAACCCTTTGACAACCAACATGTTCTGACAAATTTACCTCGGTAGAAAAAGATCACTTCTGTGCTACTGGAAATTCCCCTAGCCCATCACCATAAAAGGGCCATAAGTCGCAGGGAAATTCTCTGATCTAATTTAATAAAAAATCAATTTTGTGTTATGGGTATGTTCATGTTCTCGAACTTCTTATCTTTCATTATTGTAAAAAGATCATCTTTGTTATGGTATCTAAATATTATATTAAGTGCTTTAAAACGAGTAGGTTGATGAAATGTCTCCGAGATAGGCTAAACTTTCGATTGTGATTTCTCAAAATGGCCGACACTCACACTACCACATTTTTCGAAAACGGAAAAACATTCTCGAATGGTCCTTATATAATTAGATTGAGAATTTGTGTCCAAAGCTTCCAACTGTACTGTTTTTAAACATGGTCATTTTGACACTTAATGTCTTGTTTGTGATGATGGGTTACTTACAATTAGAAAAAAACCACAACTAAGGACTGACCTTATCTTTCAAAATTAAGAGCATAAGAGGTAACTGGATAACGCATCCTGACTTGATTGGATTTAGCGTTATGATATGAGTTTAAATCAATGTTGTGCCAAAAGATGACATTGACGATGAAAGTTCAGGGTTACATTAAAACAAATTATATGCTACTCTGGTTTAAACGTTTTATTGTCTTTTCATAACAAACATACAAAGCAACAAAACTGAAGCAACAACAAGCTAAGCTTATGGAGTGAGAAAAAATGCATATAAGACAATATTGACGGAATTAAATAATTATATGCTTCAATCAAAATAAACAAAAGATACAAAATCGAGTATATGCTACTCTCTCTCTTTTGTCTTTCGCTATCTCTCAGTCTCTATCTGTCTGCCCCCCACCCCCAAACCCCCTCTCTCTCTCATTTTACATTTACATGTCGTTTTTGTCATGACTGTTATGCTAATATCAGGTAAAGGCCTAATACATGCTATGTTATATGAAATTTGTATATACTACATGGGATAAAGGATTCCTGATTACATGCATTTAAATTATTGTCGTTGTCTTACCCTAGCTTAAAGACTCCAAGGATCAGTGGAGGAGGGC
>CM065690.1:46572321-46579821 GCA_017654935.2 Phymorhynchus buccinoides
AGTCATGAGCCCTCCTCCACTGATCCCTGGAGTCTTTAAGCTAGGGTAAGACAACGACAATAATTTAAATGCATGTAATCAGGAATCCTTTATCCCATGTAGTATATACAAATTTCATATAACATAGCATGTATTAGGCCTTTACCTGATATTAGCATAACAGTCATGACAAAAACGACATGTAAATGTAAAATGAGAGAGAGAGGGGGTTTGGGGGTGGGGGGCAGACAGATAGAGACTGAGAGATAGCGAAAGACAAAAAGAAGAGAGTAGCATATACTCGATTTTGTATCTTTTGTTTATTTTGATTGAAGCATATAATTATTTAATTCCGTCAATATTGTCTTATATGCATTTTTTCTCACTCCATAAGCTTAGCTTGTTGTTGCTTCAGTTTTGTTGCTTTGTATGTTTGTTATGTAAAAGACAATAAAACGTTTAAACCAGAGTAGCATATAATTTGTTTTAATGTAACCCTGAACTTTCATCGTCAATGTCATCTTTTGGCACAACATTGATTTAAACTCATATCATAACGCTAAATCCAATCAAGTCAGGATCCGTTATCCAGTTACCTCTTATGCTCTTAATTTTGAAAGAGAAGGTCAGTCCTTAGTTGTGGTTTTTTTCTAATTGTAAGTAACCCATCATCACAAAAAAGACATTAAGTGTCAAAATGACCATGTTTAAAAACAGTACAGTTGGAAGCTTTGGACACAAATTCTCAATCTAATTATATAAGGACCATTCGAGAATGTTTTTCCGTTTTCGAAAAATGTGGTAGTGTGAGTGTCGGCCATTTTGAGAAATCACAATCGAAAGTTTAGCCTATCTCGGAGACATTTCATCAACCTACTCGTTTTAAAGCACTTAATATAATATTTAGATACCATAACAAAGATGATCTTTTTACAATAATGAAAGATAAGAAGTTCGAGAACATGAACATACCCATAACACAAAATTGATTTTTTATTAAATTAGATCAGAGAATTTCCCTGCGACTTATGTCCCTTCTATGGTGATGGGCTAGGGGAATTTCCAGTAGCACAGAAGTGATCTTTTTCTACCGAGGTAAATTTGTCAGAACATGTTGGTTGTCAAAGGGTTAGTGGTGAAAAGGTTGTGAATAGAAAACGATTTGTTGCCAGTGAAATGTTTGTTTATAAAAACCTAGCACTTTTGAAATAGCAGAAGTTGGGGAAACATTCGGCAAGATTTCGCTTGAAATGCACATACAAAGTTTCGCCCAAGGAAACAAATTATAATGTCATATTTTGTTTTGCATCTTTACTTCAAAACTGAAAGAATATGTTTACTTTTGTCATGGTTTTATACTCCTCTCTCTCTCTCTCTCTCTCTCTCTCTCTCTCTCTCCTCTCTCTCTCTCTCTCTCTCTCTCTCTCTCTCTCTCTCTCTCTCCCTCTCTCTCTCTCTCTCTCCGGCTCTCTCTCTCCTCTCTCTCTCTCTCTCTCTCTCCTCTCTCTCTCTCTCTCTCTCTCTCTCTCTCTCTCTCTCTCTACTCTCTCTCTCTCTCTCTCTCTCTCTCTCTCTTCTCTCTCTCTCTCTCTCTCTCTCTCTGCATGAAGGGCCTAAATCGTATGCATCTTTACACCCATACACACACGAACACATGCGTGCACGCATACACAGACACACAGACCCAAACACACATACACAACAGACACAGACGTAGACACACACACACACACACACGCACGCACGCGCGCACACGCACGCACGCGCGCACACACACACACGCGCGCGCGCGCTCACGCACACACACACACACACAAACCGCCACACGCGCATGCATAAAGACAAAGAAGCGGAGTAGCACTCGACATCTCCTTAATATGATCAAAGACTGTATAGGGGAAGATAAGCATCCGGTCTCTGTTCCCTATATGAGTAGTGAGGAGAGAAACACTGGTTATGTCCCTTTTAAACAGGACACATTTTACACGTCGATAGGCCAGTTGAATTATCCGTTCAAATTCCAGTCTGAGTTTTTGGATAGCCTCCACTGTGATAACATCAGCCCGGTGCTAGCTCTTAAGTAATCCATCTTACCCTTTTAGAATATCTTTGATATTATGTAGTTTATGTACTAATCAATGCAGGTAAACTTAGTCACCTGTTCTTGGTTTGTTTCTATTTTCATTAAAAGAAGAATATAAAATGAACTAATTAGCAGGGACAGGTCGGAATATGGTTAAGGAACAGCCGTTTTGCGTCGCAAAATTAATAAACCGTCCATCATTAACATGCGTACATATTCGGCTGTGGTATTTGTAGCCTATTTGCTTTATCAAAGTGTAAATGTGGCACGCACAACTCTCTCTCTCTCTCTCTCTCTCTCTCTCTCTCTCTCTCTCTCTCTCTCTCTCTCTCTCTCTCTCTCTCTCTCTTTCTCTCTCTCTCTCTCTCTCTCTCTCTCTCTCTCTCTCTCTCTCTCTGTATATATACGCTAGTGCTTGTGTGCGTGTATGTGAGTATTATGTGCTTGAGTGTGCATACGTGTGTGTGCGGGTGTGTGTGTGTGTGTGTGTGTGTGTGTGTGTGTGTGTATGTGTGTGTGTGTGTGTGTGTGTGTGTGTGTGTGTGTGTGTGTGTGTGTGTGTGTGTGTGTGTGTGTGTGTGTGTGTGTATGCACGTTTGTGTGTGTGTGATGTGTGCTTCTAAATTACTGTGTATGTTTTGACAGTTTGCGCGCATTTGTGTGTGTTCGGTTGGGCGCACGCATACTTGAGCGTATCGTGCATGTTTGTGATTTTCATACGGCAAAATATAATTAGTGTGAGCCTGTTGCCTCTTGATCGATTTGAATTTCTTCCAGTATTGCCGTGTTTTGAGGAACACATGCGCGCGCACACGCACACGCACGCACACACACACACACACACACACACACACACACACACACAATTTCTGCTTTGTAATTTTTAACTGTCCTTATTGAACTTGCACACATCATTAAAACCTACACAACTTGTGTGTTTTGTCTGTTAAAGGATGGTAGACAAACATGTGGGACAAAATGTATCAAGAAATAAATACTCGAGGGGTGCCTGCAATATCTTCATGTCTGCCTACTTTCTTCCTTTCGTGACAGGCACTTCTTGCAGGAACCCCTTAGACCCCTCAGAATTTAATGAAGAGGGTACGATGGTAAACGCAATCATAGGCCACAAGGTGTGGCCTGAAAGACCCACCACGTCACGTGTCAAATTCACGGTTTTCACGTGTTTTCCCTCTTACAGCTAGTAAGAAATCCTAAGAAATCTTCCTAGCATAAGAGGGAATGTGACACTGTGGGGGGTATTTAAGGCACGAAGGTGAACTTCCACATCGTAGTGGATAATATGTTACAGTCATACTCGGAATTCAGGCATTCACGATATTGCCTAAAAAAAAGTCAGGCATTTCCGAGAATGACCGTCATTTTCGGAAATGCCTACATTGCTTAAGCATTCACTGAAAATGACACATTTTGAGGAGTTGATGCATAATATGTCCCAAGGCCCTGACCTTATTCTGCCTCGTGTACTAAAAGAACTACATAATGAATTGTCAATCCCATTATGCTATTTCTTTTTTTTTAAATCCTTGGAAACTGGATCTTGTTGGAGGATTGGAAGACGGCAGAGGTGGTAGCAATGTTTAAGAAAGGCTCCAAATCTGACCCAGGGAATTACAGACCAGTAAGCCTTACTTGTGTTGTGTGTAACGTCCTAAAAAGCTTAATAAGAGATGTTATTGTATCTTATTTTAATGATAATACATTGTTAATTGTCAACATGGTTTTCGAAAGAAAAGGTCATGTGTAGCTCAATTATTGGAGGTAATAAATGAAATAACATCGCTACTTGATCAAGGTCATAATGTTGATATAATGTATTGTGATGTTAAGAAAGTTTTGGATACTGTGCCCCATGAAAGACTCCCTGTAAGATTGTCAGCATATGGTATTTCAGGTGATCTGCTTAATTGGATTGATATTTGTTTTAAAGGTAGGTCACGAACCGGGTGGTTGGGGGCCATAGACGCTTTGATGGAATCATAAAAGTTCTTCATGTCACTCATGTCTGCATAACGTTGGATCTCCTCTGCTTTCTGGCTGAGCCATGTGTCGTGCATCTCACGCAGTTTTGTTTGGACATTACATCTAAAGTTGTTGAATGCATCGTCTTTGGTATGGATTCATCACGGGAACAGGCTCTGAAAAGTAGGTGTTTTTCTTTTAGTAACTTTGCAATTTCCTCATCATTTTCGTCGAATCAGTTTTGGTGTTTGTGCTCGATGCTTCACGGAAGGTCTTCCAAGTGTTCATGTTCTTGAATTATTCGTGATAAACTGTGGAAATATTGACAGAGCTGGCAAATGTCCACCTGCAAGGAACCATCACAGTGGAAACCACTCGTGTGTTAGAGAGAGAGGCGAGTGAGTGAGAGAGAGAGAGAGTATGTATGTGAATGCGTTTGAAAGAAAAGGTGGAGAAGAGTGTGTGATAGATATTTTCATAAGTGTATTGATGCACGTACGCGCATGCATGCATGCATGCACACATATGCGCAGGACTTCATAACCGCATATGAGCGCACACACACGCATATATATAAACTATATATATATATATATATAGTTTGCTTTGATAACACTTTTCTGTGTCCAATGTCTTTATTTGTGAACCTCAGAAACAAAACCAGTTAATGTTAACTTTGAGTAATGTTCCATGTTCATAAAAAAAAAAATATATATATAAATTATAGAAATTGTGCTGATTTACTTTTTCTCCCAATGGGGGAGGGACAGTGCCTTATGCAAAGACAGCTGTTTCGACCTAAGAGAAGGTCTCATCAGTTTGTATGATCGGCCTGCAATTTGACTGTCCAGTGGATGCCAACCTGACCAAAAAAGACATTCTACAAGAGAATGGTGTCTTCTTTGCATCAAATCGAAAATCCATAATAAAAGCAAACCAGCACAAAGTTAAACCAGAAATAGTAAAATTCTTATGAAAATCTTATGTAAAATGAACAAAATAATAATGTTCTGAAATTTTAATTTCAAAACCTAATAGACATGACTAGAGAGGGCCAACTACTGAGATGGTATCCAAATTAAGGATATATGTATCCACGCACGCACGCACACACACACATGCACACACACACACACACACACACACACACACACACACACACACACACACACACACACACACACACACACACACACACACGCATACACGCATGCACGCACACGCACAAACACACACACACATACACACAACACACATGCACGCACGCACGCACGCACGCACGCACACATGCACACACATACACAAACACACATACATGGCTTGAGTTCTAGGAAACCAGAGCAAAGTGAGTGTTTCGATTCTTGAAAAGGCTATCTTTCTGGTGATCTCGACGTGTTTCTTGCAAAACCTTTCAGAGGGAAGAACGAAAAGCATCAAGAGTGGGGATTGTTTTGTCCATAAAAACATCATGGACATAGTCATAGGATACCATCCAATCTATGGGCTACTAATACTCATTCATTATCTTATTGTGAAGACGTCTTTTTATGTGAAGGGGGTCTTACACCAAGCAACTGATGCAGCGTGTGTCTGAACCTCGAGCCAGTGATGTAATACACCAGAAAATTCACACTTACGCTCACGCCGTGGACTCCGTAAGCAGAAACAATCAAAACAGCCCAAGTGTTGGAATAATTTCCGCCAGGGCTTAGTTGAGACCCAAACAGCGGTGCCAGTCGTAAGAGAATCCCAGGAACACTAAGAACAATGAATTCCAGGGAAAGCCAAATCAGCATTTTGGTCACACCGATTTCTTTGTCAGACATGACGCTGGACGACGACTGGTGTCGAAATCGTATGGTTTGCTGCAGTTTGATCGCAGTGATTAGGGTAGCGATGAAAACTATGAGAGGGCAGCCCAGTTGCAGACAAAACCCATAGACAATTCCGTTCAATGTATCTATCAATTCCTTGTTCCTGAAGTAGAAATTGTTCGTGGAGGTCTTCCACGAAAATCTACCTGTACGCATTTCGTAAAAGCAACCTATTCGGTAAATGTTTGTACACACGTACCTCGTGCACCCGATTAAGATGGACCCGACAACAATGATGGTGCCTAAAACCTTAGTGGAAAGACAGAGTTGAGCACGTAACGGAAACAGGACGCAGATCCACCGCTCTATGGATATCACGGTGGATATGAACGCAGATACATAACTCACACCGTTAAACCCTATGACGTTCTTTTCCAGCATATAAACGTAAGCCACCCCGTACAAGTCGGCTGTAAATGGTCTGTACAGGCTATCGACGTAGCAAACAAACACGAAGACCAGAACCAGGAGGTCCACAAATGCTAAGGCGAACAAGCACAGGTTGATCCGTTGTGCTAGACTTTGCTTGTAGAAAACGATCATGTTGACAACATTGGCTGGGGCTCCAAAGAAAAACAGTCCTGGGATGATGATGGAGGCGATGACCTTTTCGATGAGCCTTCTTGTCCTCAGACTCATCAAGTTGCTGGGGTTGTCCCAGGGAATGGTAGCGTTCCATTCAAGGATTTTGCAACCATTATGAAGGATAGGGATATGAGCATTGTTTGTGAGGCTCACGTCTGTCGTCATGTTATTCTGATGAACGGTGTCGCACTGCAATGGGCGGTTTGCGCCTGGATCTGGATAGGTAATAATGCGCTAACGGGCGTGTGTTTGGTTTAAACAAGATTTAATCAAATAAAGCACATACAGCAGCACATAATTTAAATGAGTAGAGCACAACAAGCTTAGAGCTTATGCAAGGCACTCCAACATTTTTCAATTACATAGTATTGGCTGCCACAAGCATGGAAATAAACAGCACAACATCAATATTAGTGTACAATGGAAAGAAAAACAAATAAAACAATAACTTACCAACAAAAACATGAATCAAAACAACAGATTAGAAACGTATTAGAATCACATAAAACTCTCTAATCAAAAATTTGCCTTTGGGTTGCAGGGGCAAGGCTGAGACGTGCACCGGTTGCAAACTGCATCAAATCAACAATTTCATCACAGAAACTATACCAACCAGGGCTTAAATGTAACGAGTCACAATAAGGACACACATTAGAGACAGTTATTCTGCCAAAAATCTGTTTGACAGTTGGATGAAATTACTAATAGACTCAAGTATTGTTCTATTTTCACTTTGGTTTTTATCACAGCTTCCGAACAAAAGCAATGATACATTTGTTTTAACATCGTCAGGTAATAAGTCGATAGTCTGTCTACGGGCTTGTTGGAAAAGGGGACAGTGAAAGAGAAAATGACATGCATCTTCTACAGGTGCGTTGCAAGTACAAGCTGGGTTGTTCAGAATATGTCGTTGGAATAAATCATTACGCAAATCACTCATTTGGAGTCTTAATTTACAAATAATTATTTCAGACAGTCGATCTTGTAAGTAGTAAT
>CM065690.1:46587321-46589821 GCA_017654935.2 Phymorhynchus buccinoides
ACGGGAGTATTTCACGTGAATCATCACTCACAGACATCGTCACATCGGATGGCAATCGCATCGCGTCGTATGTAGTTTGGCTCCCCTTTAAGAGTCGGTTCCTTGTCTCCTTCAGGAGATACACCGGTCAGTTTGTGCAATTACATACATTTGAGTGTTATGCACCGTACCGCAAGTACATGCTGTGTCTGTATTTTGTCTGATTTTCTTGAATCCTGATCAATCTTTGTGATGGTTTTCTTTGTCTTTTGTGGGAATATTTTGTCATACTCCATTAATTAACCGAAAGTTCAAGTATCACAAGAACACATACATTTGAGTGTTATACACCGTACTCTAAATACATGCTGTGTCTGTATTTTGTCTGATTTTGTTGTATCCTGATCAATCTTTGTGTTGATTTTTTTTTTTTTGGAATTGTTTTTTTTTACTCCATTAACCGAACGTTCATGTATCGCAAGAACACATAAAGACACACAAAATAGTTTCCGGTCGTGATCTCATAAGCCAAGCTATTCAGAAAGCATAAGACAAGGTAGAGTGAAATGGCAAACTCAGCAACTGGTTCCGTTTTGTCCACACACTCTGCAGGCCCTACATCCCATTAAGGAACGCGTGGCAGTCCATAGACAATCAGGACAGTTTGGGTGCCAGTGACGCCTCGGGCTAATGGGAAATCACAGATAGTGTCGGACTGCTACTGAACGTGCCACGTTGCTTAAACGAAGCGCTCCGTTACACTTTGCTGGAACATCAAATATCTAATTGTTGTTACTTTTGCATCTTGCTAGGAGCGCTTCGAACATTCTTTTAATATTGTTTGGAGGCATTTTGCTGCAAATAATCTTGCCTAGTGTTTCATATGAATCTTGTGCTACTTTTACGTCTTACTAAGGAGCGCTTCGAGCATTATGTGAGTTTTATTTAGAGGCTGTTACCAAAATATACCAAATACCAAATAATCTTGCCTAGTGTTTCATGTGAATTTTGTGTTACTTTTATATCTTACATTGTTGCTACTTTTACATCTTACAAAGGAGCGTTTCGAGCATTCTTTGAGTATAATTTAGAGGCTGTTTACTGCAAATAATCTTGCCTAGTGTTTCATATGAATGTTGTGTTCATCACTGATCAAAAGTGTTGTTTAATTTAATTTTTGATCAGGTGTATTCAGATCACAACTATCACTCCAGTGCTTACTTCCTTTTACCATGTTTACCATGTTTGTACTCTCAGTTCTATAAGCACGTCACAGAGGCGTCTCTGTGAAATTCGGGTTCCTCCCACCTGGAGAGCGCGTCGCAGCCAGAGGCGCGCCACACATTTGTTTTTATTTGCATGCGATTTCCGTGTGACAAATGAGGAAGGAAAGAAGGGGAGGGGTGTAACATTTGACCAAATGACAACTTTTTCGTTGCCACTGGGTTTAACGTGTGCTAAGTGCATGGGCACACGGGACCTGGGTTTATCGTCTCATCCGAAAGATGTAGGGTTATGCATTGTCGTCATCTAAGTACATCAGAACCGTTTTTGGAGTTAAATGCCTCTTGCCCCCTCAATTTCAATTTCAATTTCAATTTCTATGTTATTGTTGTTCTTGTTGTTGCTTGCTTGTTCGTGCACATTTTGTATGCTATCATTTTCATTATCATGCTCTGTTCCATTCTCGTATTACTTGTGGCTGCCAATATTGTATCATCTACTTGTGTTTGAGCGCCTTGTATAAGCTTCAAGCTTGTTGTGCTCGTTCTCATTGGTTTATGTTGCTGCTTTACTATGTGATTCTCAATACAAAACTCGTTTAAACCAGAACCGTTTACTTGTGCAAAGCGCTAAGGGTTCATAACGCGACCTTGCCTATTGCCTTTTCTCTCCCATCTCCTCATTATCATGGCTCCTTACCCATCAGGAGCAATCTGAGCTTGTCTGATCCACCCTGCTGCTGAGACAGGGAGTGATGTGTGTGTGTGTGTGTGTGTGTGTGTGTGTGTGTGTGTGTGTGTGTGTGTGTGTGTGTGTGTGTGTGTGTGTGTGTGTGTGTGTGTGTGTGTGTGTGTGTGTGTGTGTGTGTGTGTGTGTGTGTGTGTGTGTGTGAAATAGATTATCCCCGTCGCTTCTATCAGAACTAGCAGCTATCGCATTTCCCCCCTAGGCTCTGTCGTTAATAAAACACGCTACAAAACAATCGTCTTAAACACAGTAATATATCCATAAAAAATAGTCAAGGTCTTTTTCATTCAAATGAGAAAACAAAACTCGAATGCAAACAGGTTTTGCCATTTAAACGAATACCAAAGCCTGCTGGCTAAGCTTTCGAGGTTTACATGTGTGAACATTAGAAGTTTTCTGGTCTGGTAGATAAAGGTGGGAATAAAAGGCAGGCCATTAAAACCTTACACAGAAAGTCTGTGATCGCCTTTTAGCACTAATAGTCTGCATCGTGTTAAAATCTCCAAGGGAGATTTATTGTCATTGAATACTGCTGAAAGGTTCGAAAGTT
>CM065690.1:46602321-46609821 GCA_017654935.2 Phymorhynchus buccinoides
GAAAAGGGAGGGGGTGGTAACATTGGACCAAAATAACAACTGTTTCGTTGCCAGTGGGTTTAACGTGTGCTGAGTACATGGGCACACGGGACCTCGGTTTATCGATCGTCTCATCCGAAAGACTCCACGTTCAGACCGTAAGGCCTAGTGCAAAGTGAGAGGAAAAACATTATCCCCTGAACCCAGGTTCGAACTCTTGTTTACTTGACACGAGGCGAACGTGCTACCACTGTGCCACTCTACACTTGACTTTATGATACTTGAAGATATTAATATCAGCTAAGTGGCTAGTCGTAATAATTTATTGGGCTAAGCCTTAAAACATTATATTTCTCCTGTATGGAAATGGCTAAATGTCAATTTACTATCTTTATATTGATATAATTGATGTCTTAAACATAAGTGTGTCTTTATATTGCATTTGTGTCTTCTTATGTAGAGCTGTGTACTTTTATGTCTTGTTTTATATTTAAGCATGATTTGGAAGATATTGTTCTATGTGATGTCATTTGTATTGAAATCGCGGGTGTTGCCACATTCAATTTCTCATTTTTAGATACTAAAGATGTGTTGAAGTTGAAGTTGAAGTTAGCGATGTTGCTGTTGATGGTCACTGATTAATCAACTCCATAATACATACCAGTCAGTGTCATTTAGAGGCTAATGATGATGTCAAAGAGGTTGACATTGCAATTACGTCATACTGATACTCGATCTCTGATAACGCTTCTTGAAAGCTCACTGGATTTGCAGCTGATCCACCAGACTCGGTAAGGCCTCGATTCATCAGTCTGAGCCACACCCGCGCCATATTGGAAAAAGTCACGTGATCTCCAACAGTCCCGGCTGCGTGTTTTCAGCTATCAGAAAACCCTTAATCCTTAGCCCATTCACCGCCAATTGATAACGAGCGATGACGCGTGTTTCTACAGACGCGGATAAGCGTCCGCCATTCTGGCAATGATATTGCGCATGCGCAGAGCGAAGAGCGTCGTAACTTGCCAGTCAATCCGAGTTTATCTTGCGATCATGGAGAAAACCAAGGCAAAAAAGAAGATCAAGTACGTCGAAAAGTTGGAAGGATATGCTAGAAATCGTTACCTACATAAGTTGAAGTTTTTGAATGGATTTGATCCATACGATTCGACAGATGAGTGGGGTTATGATGTCAGTATCATTCCACCTCTCAATTTTTCTGGCCTCGTCAGTGAGGCCTACTTTTGTTTTAGTTTGTTTGCTGCGTGAGCGCTTAGAGTTAGACATTTCGGAGCAGTTGTAGTGCTAATCAAGCCCACAATCGCTAAGATTACAACAACACAAATCCATCATAAAATGTCAAACCATGTTCCTTGTGTTATGTTTGCTACACACACACACACCCCCCCCACCCCGCACACACACACACACACACACACACACACACACTTTCTCTCTCTCTCTTGAGAGACAGTGTTGTTGTTCTTCAGTTTAACATCCTACCACTAAAAATAAAAGTGATTCAGACAAGACAAGTGTGTGTGTGTGTGTGTGTGCTTCCTGTCAATTCAGTACCCATACAAGAATTATGGTAGGCCGTTTAGATTCATTAAGTTAGAAAAACAAAAATGATTATCAGCGAGTGTGGGAGGTGTGTGTGTGTGTGTGGGGTATGACACTGTGCACATGCACACAATATTTACAATTATCACAACTTGACAAGTCATTTAGTCGTTTAAGATCAATCAAGAGCTGGGAGGGGGGGGGGGGGGGGGGGGAGTCAGATAGAAGAGAGCTACAGTGTTGCCTTACAAGCCAACACAATACTTAATAATAGCCAAGACATCTTTTACAGTGAAAATCACTTAACTCAAAGTCAAAATTGAAGGGACTGAAATTCTATTTTGAGATAGCCAGTACTTTTAGATAAAAGGACTTTTTAACATAAGGATTATTAAAATGGGACCACAGAGTTATTGTGAGTTATCCAGTCTTATCAGGAATCCACTGTATTCTGATATATTTTTCAGATCATTGTAAAGCCTTTATAGATGAAATTTCAATTTTGTTAGTAACCATTATATAACATAACATTCATTTCATTTGTATGATTTACCAGTGTGTGTTGTGTGTGTGTGTGTGTGTGTGTGTGTGTGTGTGTGTGTGTGTGTGTGTGTGTGTGTGTGTGTGTGTTTGTGTGTGTGTTGCATTCAGAGGCTGAATGAAAAACAATACCAGTAATTTAGCTGTAGCCCCAAGCTCTGCACCTGAGCTTTGCATGGATTTTGTGGATCCAGCAAAAAACGTTTCTGCTCCCAAAGTCACTTGTGCAACTGAAGGATGAAGAAAATGATTATTTGTGTCAGACTTGGGCTATTGTGAAATCAAGTTGTACTGTCAACAGATTCAGCAGCTTAAAATTTGACCATAGCTTAATAAACAGAAGTTGGTGTCCTGCTGATTAACAATGCAAAATGTGTGATGGATTAGGGTACTACCCAAATAACATTTGTCTGTTTGGGCAATATTGTGTCAATGATTGTACAGAATCACTTCAAATTTGAGTGTTTTAGTCTATTATTTCAAGCTGGTGGTATATCCTGTTGAGTAATATGGTAGAATGTTGTTATAAGTTAGGGTATCACCCAAGCCCAAATGCAGTGGTGTGCTTTTGTTGTGATACTTGGCAACTTCATTGTTATTATTTCTGTTGTGATCTTATTTACACATGTATGTTAGAGTCAAATTTTTGATCACTCAAAACCTACCGAATCAAGCAATTATTGATAATTTATTAAAATAAAAAAGACCCATTATGATCATTAATAAATGCATTTTGGTTGGTTGGTTGGCTTACCCTGGCTAAAAGACTCCAGGGATCATCCCAACAGCGAGAAGCACATGAACAATAAGGTACAAATGCATCAGCTAGGGATGAGAACATTACGTGTGTGACCGTTTTTGATTACCCCGCCATGTGCGCAGCCACACTCCGTCTTCGGGGGATTTTAGACTGATGATGTTATGCTGGGAGCTTGTCATGGCATCCCGCACAACCATTCAGAGCATAACAACATTTTGATGTAGCCTTGGCGTTCTAGCTTATGTCAACTGGTCTGACACAGCCTCATGCCAAGGCATTAATAAATGCATTTGTTTTGTAGGTCACTACAGATCATTCATTAACTATTCCTCAAAACATAATAATGTTGATTATAGCTATTACTTTCACCGTTTAACATAACACAATGATGAATATTATTTCTATCCCCCACAGATATATTGCTTGTACTACTTAGCAAAACATGTCATGTGGGTCACACTTTTGCTACCTTACTTTCAGTTTCACTACTCAAGTCACATGCACGCACGCACACATATACATACAAACACACACTGGACTGGACTCAATTTATTGTCAGATTAACTATTAAAGTTGTACTGACACACACACACACTCATACTTCACACACACACACACACACACACACACACACACACACACACACACACACACACACACACACACACACACACACACACACACACACTTGTACAGATTACAAAACTGCATGTGGTACTACTTTCACTGATTAATAAACAAAAAATAAATGCAGCCTTACAATTCTTATAATTTCAGCAAAAGACAAGATTTTAACAAGACACATTTTAAACAAATATTTTCTGACTATGTGAAGTTTATCTGTTTGGGATTTGAACATTCTTTACTTCCTGGCCAGTTGGTTTCCTAAAGTGATGATTGAGATGTTTAACTTTAAGACAAAAAAAGAGAACTTATGGAATTGAATGAAGTAAAATAAAATAAATATGCAATGAGTATTGTGTGACTGGGACTACACACATTGTGAGAGAGAGAGAGAGAGAGAGAGAGAGAGAGAGAGAGAGAGAGAGAGAGAGAGAGAGAGAGAGAGAGAGAGAGAGAGAGAGAGAGAGAGAGAGAGAGAGAGAGAGAGAGAGAGAGAGAGTTGTAAACCTGTATGCTGGTACAATTTATTAATTCCTGTTTCTTGTAAATGTTTAAACATGAAACAAATAAACTGGATTGCTGGGTATTTATGATTTGTAGCATTATATCCAGTCACATATCAGTGTGTGTGACTGTGAACAACTCATACATCCACAGTGGGTCCACATTGTGCACAAGCACACTGTTTAGTATGCAGTAAATAAGCCACAAGTGTATTTAGATAGTTTGATCACTATGAAGAATGATAAAGCCAAATGTCATATACATGTATATGCGTTTGATTGGGTTTCACAATCTATTTTGCTTACTTGGTTGCAAACAAAAACCACCAGTGTGATCATCAGACTCTGTCCATTACAAATCCTCAATTGGCTGATTCAGAATCAGATAACTTCATTAAAATTCAAGACCAAATCATTAATGGTTCATTTGTCAATTCTTGCTCATCAACCTGAACTTGTTAATTTAATAAGCAACCCAAGTGTTGGTCTGAATCAATGGTTGGCCAAGCTTTCACTATATCACCACATCTAATATGAGTGCAAGATAGAATGTCTCAATCACCCACATCTGAGAGCACAATACTTTCTCAGTCACACACACACCACACACACACACAGTGACACACACACACATACACAACACACACAGTACCACACACACACACACACACACACACACACTATGACAGTAAAGAGGAGCCGCTGTAGCTCAGTTGGTAAGTCTGAGTCGCTAGCTCGTAATCCGTAAGGTTTGCAAGTGCACGGGTTCAAACCCAGCTGCTTTTTTCAAACCCAGCTCGGTTCACAGTGGTGTGTCCTTGGGAAAGGCACTTTACTCATTTTAGTCCGCACTCCACCCATCGACATACTAGGTGTAAATGCTACCCACTCCCCTCTCCCACATACAAATGGTCTCTCCCTCTCACACACTCTCTCTCCCTCTCACACACACAGGCTACATACACCTGCTCTAGATTCTATGTTTAGCCCTCCCTTCCCACACACAAAGACACACACACACACACACACACACACACACACACACACACACAGAGAGACACACGCAGACACACACATACACTTGTGCATTTATTTACTTCAGTGAAAAGTTTTCTGTGTGAAAACTTGTCGAATGGTTCTTACGGTACTTAATGGTTCGTCTGATAGCGGCTATCCAGGCCATTCTTCTTCTTCTCAAGGCGTCTTGGACAGCTGGTTGTTCGTTGCTTTTCACTGTGAATTCGATGGAAACAAAGTCCATCGTTATTCTTGACGCCTTTATAATCATGAAAAGAATTGTGACAGTTGATAATGCAACAACGAACTCCACTCGGCATTGCTTTTAGAGTGGCTACAACGACTAGTCTACAAGTACAACGACCCTAGCTACGCAGGCCGGCGAGTTGTTTACAAGGTCCTATCCTTTCCAATATGGCGGACGGTCCCACAATTCAGCGCGCGTGACGTCAGAGCCACTTTATCAATGTCGCATTTTTGCAACACAATGATTTAACACCCATTTTATTAAAACACTTGAAATCAGGGTATGTTATTCAATGATATTGCGTTCCTAAATTCGGGTAGTAAGGATTGACCCTATTCTAAATGCGTCACAGATAAATCCCACAATATTGCAGACGAAAGTTTGTAGCCAAGTAAATGTAATGGACGTTTTTGGCTCAAAGATGGTTGGCGGTGAAAGGGTTAATATGTCAGCACGGTTTGCACAATTATAACAATGCCCTAAAGGAAATAGAACTGTGAGTCCTATTCGTGCTCATAAAACTCCGATACTGATTTTACGATTGGTCTAATCACGTGATCAAAGAAACACACATTCGTCCAAAAACACCGATTGTACTTTCCCCGTGATTCCAATTTAAATTTTCACACATTCAATGAATATAACTATTGTTGTTGTTGTTGTTTTGTTGTTGTTTTGGGGGTTTTTCTCTAGCATTTTCTATTGATATTGATAAGCAGGTATGCATAGCCTACCCAAACCCCGTGATTCGATTTTCAGGTTTCATACATTCAATGAATATAACTGTTGTTTTTGTTTTTGTTGTTTTTTTTTTTTTCCTCTAGCATTTTCTTTTGATAAGCAGGTATGCCATATGAATAGCCTACCCAAACCCCATGATTCCAATTTCAGTTTTCACACATTCAATGAATATAATATAACTGTTGGGTGGGTTTTTTGGTTTTGTTTTTTTCCCTAGCATTTTCTTTTGATAAGCAGGTATGCCATATGAATAGCCTACCCAAACTCCATGATTCCAATTTCAGTTTTCACACATTCAATGATTATAACTGGGTTTTTGTTGTTGTTGTTTTTTTCCCTAGCATTTTCTTTTGATAAGCAGGTATGCCTTATGAATAATCCACCCACAAGTACTTCATTCGTGTATCTTTTTGGAGGTGAGTTTATTTTCTTTTTGGTCCATAAAAGTGTCTCACCTACCCAAAGTAGATTTGGCAGTACATACATACATACGTACATCTTATGTTATCCTATTATCCTATCCTCTGATCTCCGATGTATGTACATCCTATGCTATCCTATTATCCTATCCTCTGATCTCCGATGTATGTACATCCTATGCTATCCTATTATCCTATCCTCTGATCTCCGATGTATGTACATCCTATGCTATCCTATTATCATATCCTCTGATCTCCGATGTATGTACATCCCATGCTATCCTATTATCCTATCCTCTGATCTCCGATGTATGTACATCCTATGCTATCCTATTATCCTATCCTCTGATCTCCGATGTATGTACATCCCATGCTATCCTATTATCCTATCCTCCGATCTCCGATGTATGTACATCCTATGCTATCCTATTATCCTATCCTCTGATCTCCGATGTATGTACATCCCATGCTATCCTATTATCCTATCCTCTGATCTCCGATGTATGTACATCCCATGCTATCCTATTATCCTATCCTCCGATCTCCGATGTATGTACATCCCATGCTATCCTATTATCCTATCCTCCGATCTCCGATGTATGTACATCCTATGCTATCCTATTATCCTATCCTCCGATCTCCGATGTATGTACATCCTATGCTATCCTATTATCCTATCCTCTGATCTCCGATGTATGTACATCCTATGCTATCCTATTATCCTATCCTCCGATCTCCGATGTATGTACATCCTATGCTATCCTATTATCCTATCCTCCGATCTCCGATGTATGTACATCCCATGCTATCCTATTATCCTATCCTCCGATCTCCGATGTATGTACATCCTATGCTATCCTATTATCCTATCCTCTGATCTCCGATGTATGTACATCCCATGCTATCCTATTATCCTATCCTCCGATCTCCGATGTATGTACATCCCATGCTATCCTATTATCCTATCCTCCGATCTCCGATGTATGTACATCCTATGCTATCCTATTATCCTATCCTCCGATCTCCGATGTATGTACATCCTATGCTATCCTATTATCCTATCCTCCGATCTCCGATGTATGTACATCCTATGCTATCCTATTATCCTAT
>CM065690.1:46619821-46622321 GCA_017654935.2 Phymorhynchus buccinoides
ACCTCATAAATATTGAATCCTAATAAACCTAATAAAACCTAATAAACCTATTTTTTTTTTAATCCCAATGTGATGCGACTTTACATTTTGTGAGGCGACACGTGAAATGCAACAGTCTGAATGAATCTGACGAAATCCTACTACACTGTAGTTTCGTTTCACTATAATTATTTGTATAGTCCCCCGTACACGAATCTGATGAAATATCTGTATTTTTGCATCAGACATTTTATTAGATTCGTGTATTGGGGTCTACTTGAGTATAGTGAGCGAAAATAGTAGAATTATTACCAGTCGCGAAGCGAAGCTGGTATTGTTTTCACTTGGTCCGTCCGTCCGTCCGTGTTCAAATTTGCTCAAAATGCATATTTCGGTGTAAAATGGCCTCGCATATAGAGTTATCAGTGTGTTTCAACAACAACAACAAATGTTTGTTTGTCTGTCTGTCTGTCTGTTTGTCTGTCTGTCTGTTTGTTTGTTTGTCTGTGACAGCGATAACTCGAGAACGCTTGGATATATCAACATGAACATTTACAAGTGGATACTAGGTGTCAAAAGCTTGGACAAGTTCGAATTTGAGCACAATGGGGTTAGCGGTTAAGGGTTTAGGTTAAGATTAGGGTTAGGGTTAGGGGTGCAAGCGTGTGTCGCGACTGGGTCAGTTTACGCAAGTACTCTAGTTATTTTTATCTTTATACATTTTATTTGATTTCCCTTCTTTGTTTTACTTATTTACGGATTGCACACGGGTTTCCGCACGGAATCTCCACATACGTACCCTAACAGAATACACATTAAAACATTTAAGCTTTTTTTTTAATTCTTGTTTCTTTTTTAACTGACAATAAAAGTATTTGTGAAATAGATCCTATTACAAAATGATGGGTCTCCGTTCTCTTTTCGTGAAGTAATACAAAATACGAGTATACATGTGGCTTACAACTTTTTTTATATGACGAGTTCCAATTGTACAGTTGAACAAAAGGTGCCCACCGGTTCGCATAATGCGTTTCGCATAATCCTTTGATCAGAGCCGCGGGCGCAAGTCGAGTGTCTCTTCCAAAAAAACCTGGCAGTTCGCATAAACGGGTTTGCCATTTCGCATATTATGCACTCTTGTAGGTTCTAATGCACTCTACGTGACTTTCTGTTACTTTCTTACTATCCCTAATCCTATCCCTAACCCTAACCCTATCCCTAACCCTAACCCTATCCCTAACCCTATCCCTAACCCTATCCCTAACCCTATCCCTAACCCTATCCCTAACCCTATCCCTAACCCTATCCCTAACCCTATCCCTAACCCTATCCCTAACCCTATCCCTAACCCTAACCCTATCCCTAACCCTATCCCTAACCCTATCCCTAACCCTATCCCTAACCCTATCCCTAACTTTCTGAGTTTTATGCGAAATGCCATGTCCACAAAGCTTTGTATGCGAAGCGGCAGTATGTGAATCGGCTTTATGCGAAGCGGCAGTATGCGAAACGGCAATATGCGAACCGGGGCGCACCAGAACAAAACCTTCAGAGGAAAGAGCTCTCTGCACACAAATAACTTTGCCTCGTGGGCGGTAGGCAAGAGAATTTGGGGACTATATTGATCAGAAGTCTGGAAACCAAATACCTTAACTTTTAAGCCTTCATTGAACCAGTGTTGTGTTTTCTTACTTGTACATGCTAAAAAATAGTTTGCGTTAAAGGGGCACCCTGACGGATGAGTTTTGTTTGCAAGAAACACGACACGATCACCAGGAAAACACCCTTTACCAAGATTGTAACACTCATTTTGCTCTGGTTTCCTAGAAATCAAACCGTCCAATCGGCGATTCCTCCTTGGCGGAGGTGCTGGAAGTCAACTAGAAATCAAACCGTCATATCGGCGATTCCTCCTTGGCGGAGGTGTTGGAAGTCAAAATCGTTCAGTGGAAGATGCCAGTCCAAATCGTTTGCACGAAATGTTCACAATATAAGCCTTTTGAATTTTTTTTTAATGTTATGCAGTTTACCTAAGGGAATTTCGCTCACAACAAAGGAAATAGGTCCTTTTTTTTATTGCATAGCAAAAAAAGAAAAAGATCCAACCACAATGAGTGACCTTCACCCACTCCATCCAAAATGGCTTCTCTCTCCAGCATCTCCGCCAATGAGGAATGGCCGTTTTGACGGTTTGATTTCTAGGAAACCAAAGCAAAGTGAGTGTTCCGATCCTTGAACAGGCTGTCTTTCTGGTGATCTCGACGTGTTTCTTGCAAAAAACTCATCCGTCAGGGTCCACCTTTAAATCAGACTAACGGTTCTCAAATCAAACAAAATCCCATGCAGGTCTGAAGTTATGTGTAATAAGTAAGTAGGCAGGCAGACATATAACTAGGTAGCTAAGCAGGCAAGAGACTAGGCAGGTATACAGGTAGGTAGGTAAGTAGGTAGATAACCTGCTAACTAATTAACTAGCTAGCTTGGTGCTTTAACCCTTTCACCGCCAGCCATTTTTCAACCC
>CM065690.1:46629821-46647321 GCA_017654935.2 Phymorhynchus buccinoides
AAAAAAAAGAAGAAAAAAAATCATGGAGGGTCGAACATACAGCAAACAAACAACTACACGACAAGTGCAAAGTGACGTTATTTTATTCACAAGAGACAAAACAAAACTACTGGATATTTCGGCGAATGCGCCTTTATCAACACAGACAAGCAATTAAACAGCAAACATCAAATATAGCAAAAGGAGCAAAAAGTAGGCAACAGAAGGAGCAAAAAAATAAAAACACACACATCAAGATCAAAATAAAAACAAAAACAATACTTCCCCTCTACAGTCCAACGCGTAAATGATACAACAAAGTTGAAACCAAAGAGCAAGGCTGTGAACACAAATCAAGGGGGGGGGGGGGGGGGGGGGGGGGGGGGGGGGATTGAAGTGAGAGAGGTTGGGGACAGTGAGTACGCAATCACAGATGGTAGAAGTTGGAAACAAGGGTCAGTTGTGTTTAAGGGGTGGGGAGGGGGAGGTTTGGTGAAGAGAACAAATCTCGTGCTAAAGTGAACACATGTAGCAAAAGTTGACATTACATTTCAATTGAAAAATGAAAAGGACAGAGAGAGAAGGGGGGGGGGGATGGAAATAGAAATAGAGGGGGGGGGGGGGGGGGGGGGGGGGTTCGCCGCCTAGCGCATCAAACCCATGTCTGACCCCAAAGTGGGTTGCCCCACCCTGGCACCGAGGGGTGAGGGGGGGAAACGGAAGTTCTCCGAGAAAAAAAAACCCTAGTCAGACACACTTGTCTAAGACATGAAAAATGTAAACAAATTTAAAGGAATAAAGGATTAAGGGGGAAAAAACTCTCTGGGAGAAAAAAAAAAAAAACCTGCGCAAGTGGTCAAAGACAAGTGCAACAAACCCCTCTCACATGCACACACAAAAACACATACACACACTCTCTCTCTCTCACTCTCACACACAACCACACACTGGGACTAGAGGAATGCAAAATAAGCAATGGTATACATTGGAGTGTTTGGAAGGGAGGGGTGGGGAGGGGGTTATGGGAAGGAGGGGGTGGGTGGGTATTGGGCGGTAGATATGGATAGGAATCAAATTGATCATTAGTGATTACAATCAAGTTTGTAAATTAATTGGGAATGCTGGGGTCCACGCCGGGGGAGGGGGCTTCGGGCAGTGGGGGGAACCTTCTTCGCTTAGCTGTGGCTATTGAACCCTACCACACTGCCCAGTATACAGGGGTCATTCCTTCGCTTAGCTGTGGCTATCAGACCCCTCTGCGGATCTCTGCAGTGCTTTTACTGATGTAGCTTTCCACTTCATGGAAAGTTCCATGAGGGGGTTCTCTTCGTGGGGCAGTACGAAACAGTTTGCAGAAAGTGTCTTCATCAGGTGGGTTCTGGCGTTTTGGGGGATGACCAAGGACTGCCATCCATCTTAATGAACGAAAGAAGCGTTCACAGTCATGCATGATGGCGTATTTAGAGATGGTGGGTTTGGTAGGGATAAATTTGAGTCCTTTGGAGAGAACTAGTTCTACTAGTAAGATAAGATGCAAAGAAAGAGATCGTGTTTTCGTCTCGTAAATATAGCGCCAGTTTTTTAAGTAATATTTCATGATTCACAAAATCAAACGCTTTCTTAAAGTCTAGGAATACAGAGCCTGTCATTTTGCCTTGGTTGATTGCTGAAAGCCATGTGTCACATAGGTGGATTAGGGCAGTTTGACAGGAATGGTGATGTCGAAAGCCAGATTGTAAGGGGTGAAACAAATTATTATCTTCTAAATATTGCATTAGATGTTTATGAATATGTTTTTCTAGTGGTTTAGACAGAACTGAAAGAAGAGAGATTGGCCTAAAATTATTCAAGTCAGAAATATCTTTACTTTTAGGCAATGGTATAACTTTTGCTGATTTAAGATCAGGTGGAACAATGTTCTGGTCTAGACATGCGTTGTATATGAAGGTAAGAGGTTCTATTATGTAGGGAAGTGAAAGTTTTAAGAGAGAACTACTTATGTTATCAGGTCCCATTGATTTAGTATTTTTTAGATTTGAAATAAGAGAGCCAACTTCGTGAACAGCTAGTGAAGGTATTTTAAATGAACTGCCAGGTTTAGCGTTAGTATTACAGAAGGTTTGAAAAGAAGGTGGTGGTGTATAGACTTTTGCAGGCTGTGATGTATCTGTTGGACTTACAGACTCTGCTAAATTTATAAAGTAGATATTGAATGCATCTGGCGACCAGTTAAAGTTATTACTCTGCTGGCGATTAGACTTATGTGTGAAAGTGTTTATGGCTCGCCATAAAGTAGATGTGTCCTTATTTGCAGATACCATTTTGTTGAAGTGTTGTTTCCTGGAGTCACGAATGAGATCATTGACTTTGTTTCTTAGTTTTTTAAATTCTGATTCAGCGTTTTCACGCTCCAGTAGCTTTTCGGCTTTAACATCATCAGGTAGTGAATCAATGTTTTCTTTCTTCAGCAATTTGTATTTGTATTTCAGTTGATTTCGTTTTTTCCTTGCTTCTGCTATTTGGGGAGTTAGCCATCCAGGAAGAGTAGAACTTTTCACTCTTTTGCTTCTAAGAGGTGCGTGTTTCTCTATTACGGATAGGAATGTAGAATAAAAAAACATCTAGAGCTTGAATAGGACATGAACAATGAAGTACATTATTGAAGTGTGCCATGCTTAAATCATGAAAAAAATGCAGGTTTATCAAAGTGTTTAAATGATCTGTAGTGAATAGTAATGTGTCCTTTGGTTTGAGTCTTAGGAGGTCTGTACATCCATGTGCATGTAACAGGGTAGTGGTCACTGATACATATGGTATCTAGAACATTGATATCAGTGACTAGGGAAGTGGTGTTGGTGTATACGTGGTCAAGTAGTGTTGCTGAAGTGGGAGTAACTCTGGTAGCCGTAGCGACAAGTTGCTGGAGGCCAAATAGGGTAGTAGTTGATCGACATGAGGTTTGAGGCTTAAATAAGTCATAATTGAAATCACCCAATAGCAGTATATTACGATTGTTTACTTTGACATTATCTATCATATACACGAAGTCATCCAGCCAATCATATGTAGAAGCAGGGTTTCTGTATACGCAACCGAGTAATAAAGGTGATGATTTAGAATATCTTACTTCTAGCCAAATGCACTCTATATTAGCGGTTTCTAAGTCCAATCTTCTTTGTGCAAAGGGATAAATACTGTCATGAATGTAGACAGCAAGGCCAGTTTCGCCCGGTTTAGAGGCGTCACGACGGATAATGTTGTAGTTGGGGATTGTGAGCATATTGTCTGGTATATAGGTATTAAGGCGAGTTTCGCTGAGGCCTAATATGTGGATAGGTGGGGTATCATTCAGAAGCATACATATGTCTGGTAACTTATTGTACAAATGATACACATTGACATGGGCAATACGAGTTCCATTAGTTTTATCATACATTGTCAAAGAATACGAGAATATTATAGAAACAATAATAAAAAATGAAATAAAAAATACAAAGATAATCTGTATTAGGACACAAAACAAGAATTATCTGCATAAAAGTGAGGATTACAAAAGAAAGAAAAAAAACCCCACAAGAATACAGGATTACCCCCGAATCAAAACAAGGAAGAGAAAGAATATAAGAATGCAAGACTATCCGTAATTAGACAAGTGTATAGTAGGCCTAGTCCTGCACACACCACACGTTTACACTAGGCCTATCCTTACGACAGTCTGAAGGCTTTATTATAGATTAGAACCAGAAGCGGGAAGGGAAGAGAGAGAGAGAGAGAGAGAGAGAGAGAGAGAGAGAGAGAGAGAGAGGAGAGGCAGGAGAGAGAGAGAGAGAGAGAGAGGAGAGAGAGAGAGAGAGAAGAGAAGAGAGAGAGAGAGAGAGAGAGAATCTAATCGCATTTCACATATAAAATAGAACAATATCAAAAGTGTCATAAATATAAAAAATAAGTTATAAAAACAAAAACAAAAAAAGGTATACGAGAAAGTTGGAGATATGCATATATACTTGCATGTAAATACATTCCTTCATACAGTTATGCACACGCAAAGTATGTCAAATATCTAGCCACAATTGACATAAAATATAATTATATAGTAGCACACGTGTGCAAACATGGTATATTTTAAAGCAAAATAGTTGATAAAGTTTTAACTTTTTTTAAAAATACAAAAATACACAGACAATAATTAGATGCAACGAATGAAATGGGAATATGTGCGAACTTTTTCAAAACATTTCAGGGGACAATATTGAGGTATTAGAGATATTCATCAGAAAATCGTAAAATATTTGTTTAAGCCTAGAGAGAGAGAGAGAGAGAGAGAGAGAGAGAAGAGAGAGAGAGAGAGAGAGAGAGAGAGAGAGAGAGAGAGAGAGAGAGAGAGAGAGAGAGAGAGAGAGAGAGAGAGAGAGAGAGAGAGAGAGAGAGAGAGAGAGAGAGAGAGAGAGAGAGAGAGAGAGAGAGACGCTTCAGACGCTTCAGAATCGTTTTTATTGACATTGACAAGTACAGTCCTTATGTCAAGGGGGATTACCATATTTGCAGCGTCAGGAATTCATGCAAAAAACAACGAAAAAGATTAAATGTGTTATGAATAAATGCAAATTGAGTCAACGTTGGACACAATATAACAACATATAATACAATATATTCTATAAAGAAAGACCAATAACATTTACAGTGATAGCAATTGTCGTCGTAATATACGAATACATGTACAAGTCTACAAACTGACAAAGAGAGCATGAGACAAAGGAAGTGTACAAATGTCGATGAGTGTACACCCAAGTGCGCGCGCGCATGCATTTGTGTGTGTGTGTGTGTGTGTGTGTGTGTGTGTGTGTGTGTGTGTGTGTGTGTGTGTGTGTGTGCGCGCGCGCGCGCATGCTTGTGTGCGCGCGCGCGCGCGTGTGTGTGTGTGTATGTGCGTGTGCGCGCGCATGGTTGTGCGCGCATGCGTGTACGTGTGTGGATGGGGAGTTTTTCTGAATGCACCGCTGACACACCCAATCACATTCATTTAAATCATAACGCATGCAAAGCAACATTGGCATCAGCAAAGGTATATGTCAGTTAAAAAAAATCAACACGAGAATTCACACCCACACATTGAATCGAACCTGTCAAATGAAACAAACTCAAATGACCCCTAGAAATTCAGACCATTACTTGCTCGGTCCTGCATCCAAATGGTAGTCGTCTTCTTCTTCGTCCGCTCAGACAGTCTTCTGTCATGTGAGCGTAGATGCGTCATGCTGCCGTTATGCGCCTTACTAAGGAAATAGTTAGGCCAAGCATGTCCGACTTCGGCTGAAGACATCTTCGTAAGAATTTATAGAAAAAGGAAGGAGAAGAATGGACCAGTAAGACAGAAAGATAGCATATGACAGTAAGCAAAGGGAAAAGGCAAGCACAGAACTTCCAGAAGGTGGGGGAACTATTTGTACAAAAGATCTCCGGTATCCACACGGGGAACAAATGGTGTTGATAGCATTGGTTAAAAATAGTAGCCTGAAGTTGGTGTGCAATACTAAAGTGAGAGTGACAGCTGATACGTTGCTTCCCATGGCCACTACAACTGGGGTTATTAAAACTTATTCCGCCCTGTGCCCGACAATTTGTCGGGCGTATAAGAACAGTTGCCAGCGCCTGTGCCCAACCAACTGTCGGGCTTGACCCCTTACCTTCTTTCACCTTCGACCTCATGAATATTAACGACTAAAGGGAGCTCACTATGTGCCCCTTTCTTTTCGAAAATCTTGCCACACAAAGTGCGCCGGTTTTCGAGCTTGTCTGAGCGATTTTTGTATTTTTTCTGATTATTTTATCATCACCATGAGTAAGCGACCAAGGTTCAGTGTGAAACGAGTCATTGATGAGATATTTGCTGACGATGACAGTGATTTTGACCCAGAAGAGGACGAAACGCAGTCAGAAATGAGCGAAAGCGAGCAGACGAATAATTCTTCACTCGACCAAACCTGTGCTGATGCATTTTTTAGCTTTAACCGGAGTACCCATAAAATTTGCTGCTGTCTCTCAAAAAACCCAGGCTGGGAGTGCAGCTCTCCAGTCCAACAAGCAGGGCACGCCCTTGACGGCAAGAGCTAAGCCCTTGTTGGTCAGTATCCAAAAAGGGCATTCACTCTTGCAAAAGGCAAAATAGGCCTCAAATAGGGTTATGTGCTTATAGTCATGCCCTTGGTTTGGTCAGTACTTAAGCATCTTCCCCCACCCACCAAGGGCATTCACTCTTGCAAAGGGTGGTGGTTGCAGTGGCCAATAGCGCATGTGCAAATTTACGACAACAAAAAACTTCTTTACGGCAAAAGAATCCGCAAAACAAACAAAAATGAAGTAAGACATATGAAGGAGTGTGTGCATTACACGCTGCTGAAACTCATCCGCAATCCCATCCGCATTGTTTGCTTATATAAGTGGATGGGGTTTCCGTACGGAACTTGCTGGTTGCGGATTTAATAATGTGCACAAGCCCTAGTGGAAGCTCACTATTCAGTAGCCTGAAGTTGGTGGACAATACTAAGGTGAGAGTGAAAGCTGATGCCTGGTTTCCCATGGCCACTGCAACTAGGGTTATTTTTATTTCCCATTCCTTATGCTATACGTTAAATATTATTATATGTGGTGTTATATGTGTATATTTTTATATCGTAAACGCCTAGGGCATAAAATTGATTAGGCGTGCTAAATGTTCTAATAATAATAATAATAATAATAGCCTACATTTTAGTCTTTCGTGAGTGACTATGACTATGATTCTCCAAGCAGGTTGCATTTACTCTGTCTCTCAGTGCTACCAGTTTTCGGGGTTTGTTGGCCTTTTTTGCGACTTTTTCCAATGTCTGTCTCTCCTAGAGTCCCTTTGGCTGAGAGAGTCGGGATTAGAGCATTTTGCCGCGTGCCGGCGACCTTGGATTTCATTGAGTTGAATTAGAAAGGTCAGCGTAACTCGGGCAGAGCGAGCTCGGGCAAGTTAGTAGTCTAGCATAGAGAACGAACTCTCGTGGCAAATGCCCTACGAATAGCAAAAACAGCTTCTACTTCTGCTATCTGGGAGTTATAGTCAGATACGTCAGAATGGCAGGCAGGCACACACACACACACACACACACACACACACACGCACACACGTACGCGCGCGCACGCACACGCACACACACACACACACACGCACGTACGCGCACACTAATACACACACACACGCACGTACGCGCGCACGCACACACGCACGCACACACGCACGCACACGCACACACACACACACACCTACATGCGTGCGTGCGTGTGTGTGTGTCTCTGTCCGTATGTCTCTATGTCTATGTGTGTATGTTTGTGCGAGAGAGAGAGAGAGAGAGAGAGAGAGAGAGAGAGAGAGAGGCGGAGAGAGAGAAGAGGGAGCCGCATGGAATGTTGGGAACGGGAAGGGACCCAAACTATGTGAAAGCTTGGGGTGACTTGGAGAGGGTGGAGGGTTGGGGGTAGGGTGGGGGTGAACAAATGAATGCGATAATAGAAATGGTGGGAAAGAGGGCAGTTCTTGATGTTTTGATAGTCGCTTGTATCGCACCTAACTAGGGCCTATGTTCAATTTGTTTTGCGAAGCATGATTTGTCATTCATGTTTCCTTATAGCTTAGTTTTGTTTCCATTTTTCATGCATGCAAATGTGTTTCTTTGATTGTATTGTGCTTGTACGAGACCACACTGTAATTTCACCTAACGTGATAATAAAATATTTTTGACTTGACTTTGACTTTGACCACACACACACACACACACACACACACACACACACACACACACCGCACACACACACACACACACACACACACACACACACACACCGCACACACACGCACACACGCACGCACGCACGCACGCACGCACGCACGCACGCAAGCACGCGCACACACACACACACACGCACACGCAGACACACACGTGCGCGCGCGTATTAGGCCTATATCAATTCAATGAAGTGAAACTGCTCTTCATCAATACCTTGAGCATTCCATTCATTGGGAATTGTTCATAAATAATTAAGGGGAGTAATTTCTTGATATGTGGGGGTGGTCTTGCCTAATTCAATCGGTCAACAGGGGAAGTTACTCTACCATCAGGTAGATCCCCAGCTATCGCATCGTGTATTTGAGTAGACATATGGCACTTCGTCATGCGTCATTACGTCATGCGTCATTCTAAAATTGATGTCATTTATTTTTGTACGTCACATTTTGCAGGTTCTATCAGTTTATGGGTAGATATACTGGCCACCCCTCAGTTTCTTATATATAAAAAAAAAGATTGCATGTCGCTGACTCACATCCTGCGGTTTCAAGCTTCTCTGTCGCCATGGTTGCTATGGTTTTGACCGAGAAAGTCGAAATAATCTATTCTAATTTCCACGAAGTGCTCTACCCTAGTTTAGTTTTTTCCGAAAATCATCTATTCACACTAATGAGCTTTTGTTTCTTCCAGTCAGAGGGTTACTTAGTATCGTGATGTGTACAGAAGCATGATCTATATTATTCTGCGGTAGCGTGTGAATGGAAAGAAAATGTTGAATGTTTCTTCTTCTTCTTCTTCTTCTTCTTCTTCTTCTTCTTCTTCTGCTTCTTCTTCTTCTGCTTCTTCTTCATCTTCTTCTTCTTATTATTATTATTATTATTATTATTATTATTATTATTCTTCTTCTTCTTCTTCTTCTTCTTCTTCTTCTTCTTCTTCTTCTTCTTCTTCTTCTTTTTCCTCTTCTTCTTCTTCTTCTTCTTCTTCTTCTTCTTCTTCTTCTTCTTCTTCTTCCTTTTCTTCTTCTTCTTCTTCTTCTTCTTCTTCTTCTTCTTCTTCCCAGTGCATATGGCCATAATGGGTGAGATATTTATGTGTCCGGTTTTCATTTTTGACCTGCCCTACCCGTTGCATTCAGCCGACACATTCCGATTTCGGAGGAGATCGTAGGGGGGAAATAATTGGAGGATTTTATTTCTCGAAAAATAAGGGCCAATGAGGCAGAAACATGGTAGACGAAAGTCCGAAAAACAAAAAGCATAGTCGAAGACAGTGATAGATTAGAGGAAATTGCTACCATAGAACTTCGAGCAGATGGGGGAACTATTTGTACTGCAAGATACCCTTTAAGTCATAAATCATAACTTTCTTTATTGTCCATTGGCATTATGCAACGAACAAGGAAACGCGTCTTCTACCGTGTAAAATAAAATGAGATCTATCAAAATAGAACTATTAATTAAAGACATGAAACATAAATGTGCATTTAAACAAAAATGATTAACCCTCAAACCACACCCAATCATTCATCTGCACTCCTCTATCTTCGCTACAAAACTGTTAAACCGCTCCCCCTTTCCTAGTCCACTGTCTTTCCGCCATAACTGACTCATGAAAAGACAACTCTTTGAGGCTGTTTTGCATTGAAATTTCAACACTTGAGTTGCCCTCCTTACTTACAGGTTCACACCTTCAGGAAAAGATAACCAGGGCGGTTGGCCTCACTTCTCTAATAGGGAAAAGAGTTAAGTTCCCGCTCTCTATATATAAGCTCTCTGGTTAAAGTCAACTCCAGGGCACAGAAATCCTTCATCCCCAGGGATATCCACCTGATAAACTCATCATCCTTTTAGGTTTAAATGTGTGTTCGTCGTGTTAAAAGAAACTATGCATGCTTATCCTTAGACGTGTATGTATTCACATATAATGTGCATCTTTAAGTGTGTATTATGTGTAACTTTTGCTCCTATTCATGCATGCTGAATGTGAATGTCTTTGCTATTCTGGCACCTGAACAAAATTTATCCTTGGGAGATAATAAAGTGAATTTGATTTGATTGATTTGATATCTTGCTCACTCATCATGCAACCCACCACTTCCGCCTTCATTGTTTTAATTTTCCTTTCTTTAAAATCATACTCAGGTTATGTTTGTTTCATTATAACATTCTTTGACAAGTTTGCATATCGTCTGTTTATCCTTGCCTTTCTTGCTTTCTTTGTCATTTGTTTTCATTTCCTTTCTTACTTTTCTTTCCATCCAGTTATCCCTGTTCTTCTTCTTTCTTTTCTTTCTTTCTTTCAAGTAAAGGTTTTATTTATCGTCAAAGACAGTCCAGTTAGCACAAATACTGTTATTTACCCCCAATTTCACGTACACAAACTACACTAATCCCTAACTGATCCAGAAGATGAGATGATGATGTATGATACATTTGCCACCCTTTCAATGGTAATCAATGCCATTGTCTGGTCCTCGTCGACGTTTTCGATAATATCATCGCTCTTTCCTCTCAGGGATATGCGACAACAGACTATACTAATGAAGGTGATCAATGACTGTGGTCTAAATGTAGTGCTCAGTCTCTAAAAACTAAGAATGGAGTCTTAATGAGAATGACCACCGCGTCTTGCTAACATCCCTCCCCTGACAACTCCGTTGAACTCCCTTCTTTTACCCCCCCCCCCCCCCCTTCAACCACTACCACTACCACCCTCGACTGGCACAAACTCGAATTGTAATGCATGCACCCTTTCCTTACACTACCCCATCTTGAATCCATCTCAAGTCTGGTTATCATCATATAATAAAAAGGCAAGTGTGTGTGTGTGTGTGTGTGTGTGTGTGTGTGTGTGTGTGTGTGTGTGTGTGTGTGTGTGTGTGTGTGTGTGTGTGTGTGTGTGTGTGTGTGTGTGTGTGTGTGTGTGTGTGTGTGTGTGTGTGTATGTGTGTGTGTGTGTGTGTGTGTGTGTGTGTGTGTGTGTGTGTCTGAAACGTAAAACGGGCCTTATAACTCCGCCATTTTTCGACCGCATCGCTTCAAATTTGCTGTCAGGCTTGCTGTGGTCGGGGCAAAGCCTAGCAGCAAATTTGAAGAGAATCGGGAAAGGGCGTCACTCTCAGAGCAGCGCCAACTGGAAAAGGGGCCTTATAACTCCGCCGTTTCTTAACCGAATCGCTTCGCATTTGCTGTACTCAGCGTTACCAGTACTTGGCGTTACCGTTACTAGGCGTTACCGGTACTCGGGGTTGCGCTAGTATTCATAGAAAGCCATAAATTTGCTTGAATTCAACTTTTCCATTACGATCGTAATCTTCTTCCAGATTATCTCGTATTAGCTCCAAAGAAATATGAAGAAAAAAACACCCCACCAAATCCTAAAGGATAAATCACTACCCTTTTCCGGAAAGTCTATCATTAATACCAGACAATGACAGGGAAAGAATCATATCCCAACATCTATCCTCTACTCTCATTGAATTAATATCTAGTGGATTTAATCTCTCATTATCAGATGTTTATCATTGTCATAGACTAGCCCCTGTCGTTGTGAGTCTCAGCTGTCTTTATCTGTAAACAAAGCAATGTCCGCCTTTACTTGGTGTGGTTCGAGATAATTCTGATAATGTAGGCCTACACTAACCGTAGACTTCGCGTCTTCATTAATTAACCAATGCAATCGTAGGTTTGGGGATTTAACAGAGTGTTTGTTTCAACGTGACTTCTGTGTGGTTATTGCTGGTAGAGCAATCAATGCATCTTATCAAGGTCACTAGTCGATGCAAGAAGAAGAAAAATGGTGTTTTACGTCCTCTCGGTCTGGAACAGACACATATGGGACAATTGTAGATACAAAGATGGTGGGAACAATACTGGAGGCAATGCCCGGAGGCAGTGCAACGACCAGTAAAGTCCCGATGTTTTAACAATAGATAGGTGTAGCAGTAACCACGCCTCGGCTAAGCCTCATCGGCTATGGTACCGCACAATGTAATTAGTTATTAATTATGAGTCGATGCAAGACATCCTTGTATTTGTTGACATAATCGTATACAAAGTGATGCTTCATGGTTGTCTCTCGGGTCCGAGGATGACATTATCGCTGAAGGACTTCTAGTTCTGTTTGCGCTAGGTTGACGGCCAGGCCAAACATCTTGGATGCCTCAGAGAACTTGCCGACTACAGTCTGTTAGTGGTTCTCCGTGCGGTCCATCAGGGCACAGTCAACAGCAAAGAGAGATTCAAGTATGAGCCTCTCCAGGGTCTTTGGTTTTGCTGCGAGGCGCCTCAGATCAAACAGATCTGTGTGATTTAACTCTTTCAACGCTAGCCATTCCTCAGCCAAAATGTACCATTAAACTTACCCGGGTAGAGAAAAGATTTCGTCTGCAATATTTGGGATTCCTCTATGACGTGCATAAAATAGGGCCTATCCTTACCTCCTAAAATTAAGGATATAAGGTCACTGGATACCAGACCCTCATTTGATGCCTTTTAGTGACAAGGGTGTCGAATCATTGTGGTGCCAACAGGCGACAGTTGTTATCGAAATATATGCACATGGGAAGCTTACGTGTAAGAACATGCACAACCATGCACGTTCCAGAGAAATGCAAAGGTACACATGAAACACGGAAAGATAAAAAGACTCGGGAACACACACAAACGCGCACGCACGCACGCACGCACGCACGCACGCACGCACGCACGCACGCACGCACGCACACGCACACGCACACGCACGCACACACACACACACACGCACACACACACACACACACACACACACACACACACACACACACACACACACACACACAAATACTTTGCAAACAAATTGAATAAGTTTACTTGTAACATATTGGTCTTGAGGACTTCGCCCATGCACACTTATTCAATACATTCAACTTGCTTTTGTATCCGTTATGCCTTAACTCGCTTTAACCCTTCTTGACAGCCGCCCCTACGTATTATACTGAATCACATTATCCTTTCTGTCCAACTCTCCAAGACACTGCAGTCAGCATCTAGTGTTGCACCTCATTACAAAACTTCGAGAGGTTCACACAAGGAAGGGAAGAAACAGAAGCAGAAGACCTTGTGAGGAGTAAGAGTATAAGGAGGAGGAGAAGATTAAAAAACAAGCGCGAAATTGCAATAGTTTGTGGCACGCGGTCTATTTTGACCACTCCAATCATGAGTTACCTCCCCTGGCTTTTCAATAATTTTAATCTGTAAACCACAATGTTATCTCTGCACCATTTCGTAACTTTTTATATCTTTTGGAAAACATTTAAAACTATGTATCCTACTTGTACTCATCAAAAGAAGCACCGCATACTCGTCGTGTCTGTTGTAGTGTCTGTATTACGTATGTTTATTATTTTGTACGCTTTTAAAATACATCATTTTAAAGAGTGGCCAGAAGTGTAGCCTCGATTTGAAAAACGTTTGCCCCACATGGCCGAAAGGCCAAAGAGGGCGTTAACCATTATTTCCTTTGTACTTTATTATTGATTGATTTGAATTGCGACAATTTTGGACCGACCGACAGACAGACCGACCGACCGACCGACCGACAAAGTGAGTTATAGGTTTGTGGCTTGAGCCACAAACAAAAAAGGTGAAGGAGGAGGAGGAGGAGGAAGAGAAGAAGAAGGGGAAAAAAGAAGATGAACAACACCACACTTGAGAAGGATTCCCGCGACCTGGGCCTGTATTCACGTTGAGATAGCATGAGACTTAGCATCATGCTAACTTAGAAGCTCTTCCAAAAGTCCTATTAAATCCTATAGGACATTGGAAGAGCTTCTAAGTTAGCATCATGCTAAGTCTCATGCTATCTCAACGTGAATACAGGCCCAGGCCACGCTCTCTAGAAATTGTAGCACAGAATGTGGGGTCTTCGTCATGCGTGATGGCGGCCTCGGGTGCATTAGGCCGGGTTCACATTAGACGCGTAAGTTCCGTACGGAAAACCCTAAATAAGTGGCAGAAAGAAGGATACAAGTTTACGCATATAGGGGAAATTCGGACACGTGCGTAAATCTTTTTCCTTCTTTGTTTCACTTATTTATGAATTGCGCACGGGTTTCCGCATGGAATATCCGCTACACGGCCTTAGACGCGTAAGTTCCGTACGGAAAACCCTAAATAAGTGGCAGAAAGAAGGATACAAGTTTACGCATATAGGGGGAAATTCGGACACGTGCGTAAATCTTTTTCCTTCTTTGTTTCACTTATTTATGAATTGCGCACGGGTTTCCGCATGGAATATCCGCTACACGGCCTTAGACGCGTAAGTTCCGTACGGAAAACCCTAAATAAGTGGCAGAAAGAAGGATACAAGTTTACGCATATAGGGGGAAATTCGGACACGTGCGCAAATCTTTTCCCTTCTTTGTTTCACTTATTTATGGATTACGCACGGGTTTCCGCATGGAATATCCGCTTACGTGTGTACACATTATGGCTGACAAACAGACGGACAGATGCTGTTTTCAAAGTACTCCCTGTCTTATGGAACTGAGAGAGGAAGAGGCGGGGCAGGGGTAGAGGGAGGGTGGATGTGAGGGGGGAGGGGTCTAAAAGAAAGAGATCACGGCTTACGAGGCATCCCCTTGTACTAATCCATCACGTCCACTTATGTCCGATCTAGGGCCGATGCGTTATGGAAGGGAAGTTGCATTACAAAGAAAATGGATGAGAACTCGAGAGGATGGGGGAAACGAGATGTGCAGTAAGAAAAAATGTTTCTGTGACAGGATGTTATTCTTTAGCTCTGTACATGCGGTAAGTTTTATCTTTCTTGTTAACTAGGTCTATATTCATCCTTAGATTATATTAACAAAAAAGGAAAAAGATAGGAATATGACAGATTTATTCAGACTTTGTTAAATGCATTCAGTTAACAGGCGTCTCGGAGTATCATTTTAATACAACCCATACTTTTATCAAAACAACATCAAACTTAGTAGCGCCTTGAGTTGCTTTGCAAGATAATGCGCTATATAAGCATTATTAATTATTATTATTATTATTATTATTGTGTAAAAAGCTGTACAAGAACTAAACATCAGAGAGGGAGGGGTGGGAGGGAAGAGAGAGAGGCTGAGAGACAGACAGACAGTCAAAGAGAAATACAGTAAATATTTAGAGAACAGGGGAAAAAAACAAAAAACAGAGATGAAGAGCGTAGTATGGGCATGGGGGGTACGGGCCTAGGCGTACGTGTTTTTCACGTGTTTATTAAACTGGCGTAGCATTATTGAGGCAGATAGGAACATCGGCTTTTGAATGCGTATGCACACACGTGTTTATTAAACTGGCGTAGCATTATTGAGGCAGATAGGAACATCGGCTTTTGAATGCGTATGCACACACGCAAAACTCTAATGTTTGTTTTGTTAATTCATCACATACAAATCGTTATATTTCAAATCCAACGATCTTGCCATTACTGAAATTGCCCCCACATTCCTGCATCATTTCTTTCAGACATCAATGCAATTTAATTTAAAAGGACTTCAAATTTATCAACCAAAAAAAGGAATGGTTCCAGCAAACAAATAGTATAAGTGCATGGCTGTGTACATCGATTTCTCGGCAAATATGTAGATTTACACCCTCCTGCTCTATTTCTTGGTTCTTTCCGTGGTTAGGGATAGGGTTAGGGATAGGGTTAGGGTTAGATGGTCTTTTCGTTTGCCACAAGCATCTGTTTTTTGGGTCAAAATCATCTAGTTTTTTGGAGCATTAAATCGCTGCCATTTAAAAGCCGTGTTCCAAACATTGCAAGAATAATAAACAAATCAAGAGGGGGGGAGGGGGGGGGGGGTCAAGCATGCCACACATCGCACGTGTTTGTGGCCAGAAGTAATTTCGTTATGCAAACAACTAGGACGTGAATTTAGGGCGGTCAAAACCCCGCCAGCTTCAACAACTCGCCAGCATTCTGGGGCAAAAAGAAAGCAAGCATAACTCGTCTCTTCAATAAAACCGGATGTGCTCTTCTGGTCATAGAGAGTCAAAAAGGAAAGGTACAAATAAAGATGGACGACGTATGTAATTGAAAAGCTCGTGAAGCAAACAAGTTTGAAGGAGACAAGAAACAAAACAAAAAGAGTTGAGGAAAAAGAAGTATTGGGATGAAGAGGTAGCCTATCAGACAATATTTATTGATTTAAAAAAAATAGCTCCATTTTGTTTGTTTTCAGACATCGTTGCTAAGGTGCTACAAAGATCATCTCACCAGCAATTATGCTGACAGTTTCAAGCCACTGCATCTGTGGCCCTACGTTTTGGGGGGCTGTTTATTTATTTATTGTTATTCATTCGCATGGCAGTTTGCTTCTTAGACAACATACTTCACTGGCATGTTTTAATCTCCCTTTAACATCCTGTACAATATTTGTTTTACAAGTTTAGGGGCGGTATTGTCAGATTGGCGTTTGTTTCTTTGTTTCTTTGCTTGTTGATTATTGTGTTCGTTATTGAGTTTCTGGGTAACATTGAAGAGGATTTGTATCTTTGTTTATTTTTATTTTTTTCAATAAACAGTCTATTTTAAATGTTTTACTCGTGTAATCTAATATGACGATCCTCTCTGAAGAAACAAAAGCCATTCTGCACCATTCTGTAGAATTTATTTTCATGGTGGGGTCTTTGTTTTGTCGAATACATGTAACATTACCTTTTTGTTTTAAACAACAATAAAAATGCAAAATTGTTTTCTTCCTGCTATGATTAGAATGGGGTATCAAAAAATTAATGTGTGAAAAACGCAGGAAAAAAATGTGTTACAATGCTTAGAGTTTTTGTGTCCCAATATTCGTTTATAGTATTAGTTACATGTTGCATGCTTAGAACCAAGGACATAATGGAAGACTAGGTCCAGCCTAAATTATTATCCTTGTAAAATTTAGTGTTTGAAGTTTGAAGAACAAGCGCTCTATAAAATGTCTTACTAAAATAAATACATTGCATGAACAAAAATAATTGTGTGCGCAAGTGCATGTTTATGTGTGGTGGGTGAGTGTGTTTGATGCAAATGTGTGTGTGTTCTTGTGCACGTGGGCGCACACCTCAGTATGTGTGTTTGTGTGTATGCATGTATTTGTTGGTGTTTTTGTGTGTGTTGTTTTTGCCTTATTCGTTATGTGTGTGTGTGTTTCTATGGGTTTCTCTCTTTGTCCCTGCATAATACCAGTGTCTGTGAAAGTGTATCTGAGTGTGTGTGTGTGTGTGTGTGTGTGTGTGTGTGTGTGTGTGTGTGTGTGTGTGTGTGTGTGTGTGCTGTGTGCGTGTGTGTGTGTGTGCGCGTGCGTGCGTGATTGCGTGCGCGCGCGCGCGCGCGTGTGTGTGTGTGTGTGTAGGGGGGGGGGGGTGCGTAAGTGTATGTGTATGTGTGAGTATGTGCATGCGCTTGTGTGTCCGTGTGTGCGTGTTTGTGCTTGAGTCTGTGCCATTGTCTGTTCGCGCTCTCAAAGTTGTTCGGGTTTTTTTCAAAAATCACACGTACGCACACGCTAAGCGCACACAAACGCACGATTCTCTCATAACATAGATTAGAACGGGGTAAAAAGCCCATGGGCGGGTAAGAAGCCCATGTCAATTATCTCATGAAATGAAGCAAATTTCAGTCAAATTGTCACTCGTCTCATAGGCAAACTTTGACTGAAATTTGCTTCATTTCATGAGATAATTGGCATG
>CM065690.1:46652321-46667321 GCA_017654935.2 Phymorhynchus buccinoides
GTTTGTTTTGGGCACACTCTTTTGTCTTTTTCCTAGGAAGTATTTTTCTTTCTTTGAGGTCCCGAGAAATTGGACAATGTAGGCAGAGGACTTCTTCTTCTTCTTCTTCTTCTTCTTCTTCTTCTTCTTCTTCTTCTTCTTCTTCTTCTTCTTCTTCTTCTCCTCCTTCTTCTTCTTCTTCCTCTTCTTCTTCGTTTCCATCCCATAATGGTCATAATGGAAGAGGTACGTATGTGTCGGGTTTTCAGTTTTCACTATAGTCTCCCCGCTGCATTCAGCCGACACATTCCGATTTCGGGGGGAGATCAAATGAGAAAATTATTTGGAAGATTTCGTGGGGGGGGGGGGGGGGGGGGGAGGTAGGAGAATGGGCCAACAAGTAAATAACAAAACAACAACAATAACAGGAAAAGGCAGAGCCAAAGAGATTGATAGATTGCTAGCACAGAACTTCCAGAAGGTGGGGGAACTATTTGTACAGAAAGATCGCCATGGGGATTCTCTCAGTCAAGAGACTTTACGACAGCTGACTTTGGGAAGGCCCCCCCCCCCCCCCCCCCCCCCCCCCCCCCCCCCCGTTTCCCCCCAAGGCTGACTCATCCCCTTGGGTGCAGCACTAGTCCTAGTCATTCACACAAAAAACAAAGATGAACCTGTAGGCTCTACCACGATTTTCCATCGGCGAAGTACTAGTAGCTCTCATGTTACTGTTGGTCCCAACAATGTCTCCACATAACCACGGACCTATCATCACCTATCATCACCAGTCTTTCGGATGAGACGCTAAACCGAGGTCGCGTGTGCCCATGCACTTAGCACACGTTAAACCCAGTGGCAACGAAAACGTTGTCATTTGGTCAACATTTCCTCCCCCCCCCCCCCCCCCCCCCCCCTCTTTCCTTCCTCAACAGTCACACAAACATTCGCATGCAAAAAAAAAAATAAAAATTGGTTAGCGCGCCTCTGGCTGCGACGCGCTCTCCAGGTGGGACCAACCCGAATTTCACAGAGACGCCTCTGTGACTGTAAAGTACCTAATACCTAATACCTAATACCACACCCCTACCCACTAATTGGGGATATCTTGGTTCGACCAGTTATTATTAAGCCAGGCGGAGTTCATTTACACCTTCCTGGGTTTCTCCGGTAACGATGACCAGACAGAGAACAGATGGACAGAAACCTGATGACTCTGACGGCTCTAAGTGCCTTAGTTAATGAAGGCGCGAAGCAAGGTAATCGACGCGGATAGGATTTGATACATTAAAGATATGTCGCAGTATTTAGAAATCGTGATTCGGAATCCTACTAGTACAAATTGGGGTAACGCCAAAGATGCGCCTCCCCCCCCCCCCCCTCCTCCATTTCTCGGTTCTTTCCACTTTTTCAATCTTGCCTTTCTTACTGCAGATTGAGTACTTCATCCTCTATCGTTTGCTATATTTAACACTATTTTTCATCCATTTACATAATTAAACACATGCATTCAATAATAGTAGAAGATAAAGGCAAGACGGAAAAAACGCAATGAACCAGGACTGTGACCAATGCTCCGCGGCTGTTGTGTGTACTGCACCACATAGAGGGGGGAGGGGGGGGGGGGGAGGGGGGGAGGGGGGGGGAGGGGGGGGGAGGGGGTCCTATTAGATCATGGCCTTTATTATTCAACAAAGATAATTAGATCAAAAAGTTCATAAGATACAGCATAATGTTTGGTCAGAAAGGCAGGTTTGAAAATGTGTGGAGAGCTGAGATATGTAAGAGGGGTGGGGGGGGGGGGGGGACATCTTTACCTTTACCCAAATTCGAATTCCGATTTGTAGGCCTACTAGTAAAAATCATAATTCCAATTTCTACTGGATTGTCTTCAGAATTATGATTTCTACTAGTACAAGTCGGAATTTCAATTTGTACTGACAGCCAGTATGGAAGGGAATTTAGTACAAATTGGAATTGTGTTTTCTACTCTTAAACTTACGTGAAATTAATTTTTTAAAAGCCTTAGAATATTATTCGTATAGGATTCTTTCTTTTTTCCTTGTTGTTGTTATGAGTGGTTTTTTCTCCATTGTTTGTTTTATTTCCTTCTCTACTTGGACTTGTCCATGTAATTTTCGATTTTCGGGACAAGGGGGGGGGGGGGGGGTGGGGGGGGGGGGGGGGGGGGGGGGGGGGGGGGGGGGGGGTAAAAATGGAAGGATGAGCAGCATTTATTTAAAGTATACCATTTTTTGGTCTTTGTCGGTACATATTGTCATACTTACTCGGAACACGTCGACACACGCACTCACATTCATAAACAGCGCACCAAACGGAATGAATGAGTCAATACACCACACACTAGGTCAGACAGAAACCCTGACATTTTTGTATAAAAAATGACACTAAACGTTCGCCACAAAATAATGTCCATTGTAATAGTTCACACACATAAAAATGTGAGAGAGAGAGGAGAGAGAGAGAGAGAGAGAGGGGGGGGAGGGGGACAGAGAGAGAGAATATGTTGAAGAAGAAAAAAAAAGATGAGCCGCCTCAAAAAAAATAAAAAAATAAAAAAAAAAAATCATTAAAAAAGAAGAAAAGAAATGAAAAGAAAGAACAGTGGAGGGTCAAAAAAAAAAAAAAAAATAAAAAAAAAAAAAGAATATTAGGAAAAGCTGTGCTGAACAGAAAGACCTGCCAGATGGGATACACACGCACGACATGGCAGGAAAAAAACCCAACGTAAGTCACAATGTATATTTTAGTTATTGATCATATAAACACATTGATTGATTGAAACGCTGATCTCATATTCTCTGTTAGAAATCTTAAATCTGTCTACCTGTCTGTCTGTCTACCTGTCTGTCTGTCGTTCTTGAGTCCCTAATTTGTACTAGTAGGATTCCGACTCCTACTGGATTCCAATTTCTACTGTGACAGTATTATATTGACTTCGTCCAAAATAATCCTTCCGTGGGGATACCGGGGGTGGGGGTTGTCTGTAGAAATAGTTCCCCCACCTTCAGGAAGTTGTGTGCTTGTGACTTCCTCTAATCTGTCACTCTCTTTGACTCTGTTTTTCCCCCTGTGCTTACTGCCACCTACTATCTTTCTGCCTTACTGGTCCATTCGCCTGTCTTTGTTCTAGAAACTCTTACAAATGTTTGGGTGGTGTTTTTTCAACCGAAGACGGACATGCTGGGCCTAATTATTTCTTATTTAGGCGCATAACCGCAGCACGAGGCATCTGCGCTAATATGACAGGGAACTTTCTGAGCAAGCAGAAAAAGACGTCCAAAGTAATGTAATATGTGAGGGCTCCACGAAGTACGGTGAAAAAAGTGATGACATATCTGTTTCCTAATATCTGAGCCTTTTTGTTGTTTTTTTGCAATGAATAGTAGACATTAAGTTCGATTACGTGATCGTTATGTATATTTTATCTGCTTGTTAAAAATAATGACTGGATGAATACGAAAAAAAATGAGAATAATACTCGTAGTATAGATGCTTAAATCTACATAGTTTGATTGGTGGATTTGTGAAGGAGAGGTCAATAACGAGTAATGAGACTAAACTTTAAGGTTTGTTTTTTTAAATTAATAATGCCAATGCAATGCAAAAGCCTCATCCATGACAAAAATAAACGATGAGGGATATCGAAACCTACATGGTTCGATTGGTCGATTTGTGAAAGGGAGAGCAATGTATCTTTAAAAAAATCGTAACATACAACAGAGTCCATAAAATCGGGATACTTGAGTTGGAATGGAAGAAAGGCAAAGCAACACAGTAGTAGGTAACTTATTAAAGACCCCGCACGTCACGTGTTACATTCCCTCTTATACTAGGAATATTTCTTAAAGACCCACCACGTCGCGTGTCGAAATCACGTTTTTTACGTGTTTTCCCTCTTATAGCTGGAAATAAATCTTAAGAAATCTTCCAGCATAAGAGGTAATGTGACACGGGACGTGGGGGGTCTTTAAGATTCCTTACTAGCTATAAGAGGGAAAACACGTGAAAACCGTGATTTTGACACGTGACAGCGGGGTCTTTCACCTACAAAAATCAACCCCCAAAAAACTAACTTTTTCATGCAGTTCTGAAGAATGCTGAGCTACCCAATTAATTTAATGACACACTGACTCACCACGATTAAGTCCCTTTGGTTTTTATCTGGGTAGCTGTGACCCACATACAAATGCCCCCAACTTCAAAATTGAGGCTGCTCTTTAAAATGATGTTTCGCTTTCAATTTGGGGGGCATTCTTTTGCATGGGAGTCAAACCTGGTCAAAACAAGATTTCTTACCAGCTATAAGAGGGAAAACACGCGAAACCCGTGATTTTGACACGTGATCTGGTGGGTCTTTAATAAGGGACAAAGTTGCATACTGACCCACCACGATTAAGTCCCTTGGGTTTTTCTGGGTAGCTGTGAAAAGACATGCAAATCGTCCCCAACTTTCCAATTGAGGCTCAGCTCTTTAAAATGACTGTTTCGCTTTCAATCTGGGGGCATGTTCCTTATGGGAGTCAAAGCCTGGTTCAAAAACAAGATTTCTTTACCAGCTATAAGAGGGAAAACACGCTCGCAAACCCGTGATTTTGACACGTGATCTGGTGGGTCTTTAATAAGGGACAAAGTTGCAGGATACAAAAACAAAATTGGAAAAAAAAAACTTCCTACCGCTATGACATTGAGGGGAATTCTCTGTAAAAAGCGTCTTTGCGGCGGGTTCTTCCACGTCCCAATTAAGTAGGTGCAGCTAGCACTCTGTTAGCACACTTTGTACCCTTAGTAGTCCTCTGGCGGGCCCCTCTTCCTTAACCCCTTTGACTGCCAGATAATTATTAAAGAAAAGATCATTGGACAAATCATGACCCGAAACAGACAACTGATAGAGCCAATCTGGCAAAATGGTCTGGGGATATAACTCTCTTGACTGTGTTAGAGCAAAAACTAGCATACCAGGGTTATTCCTCTTCATTTGATGATTTTAGACATCAGTGATGTCATCACTGTCAGTACGTAATACGTTATATGGCAGTGAAAGGGTTAAGAGGGGTACAAGTTGATAGATGTTCATTTGAACGTCCGCGCCACACCTTCTTTACTTGTGTGCGTGGGTGGGTGGGTGTTAGAGACAGAGAGAGAGGGGGGAGGGAGAGAGAGGGGGAGGGAGGGAGGGAGGAGAGAGATAGAAAGAGGGAGTGAAAAAAAGAGAGAGAGAGAGAGAGAGAAAGAAAGAGAGAAAGAGATGTGTGCGAGAGCGTGTGTGTGTGTGTGTGTGTGTGTGTGTGTGTGTGTGTGTGTGTGTGTGTCTGTGTGTGAGAGAGAGAGAGAGAGAGAGAGAGAGAGAGAGAGAGAGTGTGAGAGAGTGTGTGTGTGTGTGTGTGTGTGTAAGAGAGAGAGACAGACAGACAGACAGACAGACAGACAGATAGAGTCAGCGTCAGACACAGAGAGAGAGACAGACAGACAGACAGACAGAGAGATACAGAGAGAGATATAGTAAATGCGTGTGCGCATATGCGTGTGCAATTACCCATTTCGATTGCTTGTGCGTAAGCACAGGATAGATAATTGCATCGCACGGTGCCAATTTGCTGCTGTTGTTTTCAGAAGAAACAAATGTAATATGACCACGCTTTTTTATCACTAAGCATAAACAACAAGGGAAAAAATCATCGCAATTGCACAGAAACAAAAAAAGTAATAAAAGGACGACAATTTGGTTAAAAAAATAATTTGATTTTGTAGAGAGAAAAACTGGAAAAGGGAAAGGAACGAATACACACATTCCAATTAGGACGATATGCGATGGAAAAAATCCAAAATGAAATATAATCATACGCCACCAAGTTTTTTTTCTTTCTTTCACTTTTCAAGTTGTCAACTTTCATTATTGTTTTGGGTTTTCTTAAACAGACATTATTAGATACAGACCCCAAAAACTTAAACAGATTGCAACGTCGCTGGAAGATACAACAAACAAACAAGCACACAACAAGTGTGACAATGACGTTGTTCTATTCACAAGAGACACAACAAAACAACTGGATATTTCAGCGAAAGCGCCTTTATCAAGATTTTAAATTATTATTATTATTGGTGTGGAGTCCCTCAGCCATTGCATGAGGGGGAGGGGGATGTGTAGAGCAGGGAATTGTCATTTGTTTCGCTCAGCCGTGCTTGCTTAGCCTCGGATGAGACGATAAACCGAGGTCCCGTGTGCCCAGCACACGTTAATCCCAGTGGCAACAAAAAAGTTGTAATTTGGTCAAAATTACACCCCCCCCCCCCCCTTTCCTTCATCATCAGTCACACAATTCGCATAAACAACATTGGGTGGCGCGCCTCTGGCTGCGACGCGCTCTCCAGGTGGGAGCAGCCCGAATTTCACAGAGACGCCTCCGTGACTATAAAGTACCTAATACCGCTGAGCTTTTCACAGGGGTCAATTCTTCACTCAGCTGTGGCTGTTTAACCCATACAGCTGCCCTTTCCACAGGGGGTCAATTCTTCACTCAGCTGTGGCTGTTTAACCCCTACAGCTGCCCTTTTCACAGGGGGTCAATTCTTCACTCAGCTGTGGCTGTTTAACCCCTACAGCTGCCCTTTCCACAGGGGGTCAATTCTTCACTCAGCTGTGGCTGTTTAACTCCTACAGCTGCCCTTTTTACAGGGGGTCAATTCTTCACTCAGCTGTGGCTGTTTAACCCCTACAGCTGCCCTTTCCACAGGGGGTCAATTCTTCACTCAGCTGTGGCTGTTTAACCCCTACAGCTGCCCTTTCCACAGGGGGTCAATTCTTCACTCAGCTGTGGCTGTTTAACCCCTACAGCTGCCCTTTCCACAGGGGGTCAATTCTTCACTCAGCTGTGGCTGTTTAACTCCTACAGCTGCCCTTTTTACAGGGGGTCAATTCTTCACTCAGCTGTGACTGCTTAACCCCTACAGCTGCCCTTTCCACAGGGGGTCAATTCTTCACTCAGCTGTGACTGCTTAACCCCTACAGCTGCCCTTTCCACAGGGGGTCAATTCTTCACTCAGCTGTGACTGCTTAACCCCTACAGCTGCCCTTTCCACAGGGGGTCAATTCTTCACTCAGCTGTGGCTGTTTAACCCCTACAGCTGCCCTTTTTACAGGGGGTCAATTCTTCACTCAGCTGTGGCTGTTTAACCCATACAGCTGCCCTTTCCACAGGGGGTCAATTCTTCACTCAGCTGTGACTGCTTAACCCCTACAGCTGCTCTTTCCACAGGGGGTCAATTCTTCACTCAGCTGTGGCTGTTTAACCCATACAGCTGCCCTTTCCACAGGGGGTCAATTCTTCACTCAGCTGTGACTGCTTAACCCCTACAGCTGCTCTTTTTACAGGGGTGAATTCTTCACTCAGCTGTGGCTGTTTAACCCTTTCGCCGCCAGCCATATTTCAGCAAAACAAATGTCCATTAAAAATACCTGGGTAGAGAACAAAATCCATCTGCAGTATTGGGGATTCTTCTGTGGCATATATAAAATAAAACAATTGGGTATTTGGGTAATAGACCCCAATTTAATGCCTTTTAGTGACATAGGTGTTAAATCACTGTGGTGCTAAAATGCGACTTTGGCGGTGAAAGGGTTAACCCCTAAAGCTGCCCTTTTCACAGGGGGTCAATTCTTCACTCAGCTGTGACTGTTTAACCCCTACAGCTGCCCTTTTCACAGGGGATCAATTCTTCACTCAACTGTATAACCCCTGTCCCCTCCACCCAAGGAAAGACACTGGACTGTGGGGTAGGGGGCCCCTGACCATGTCAAAAGGCTACTGGTGCTTGAAGTGATTTGGTAGTCTAGGAAGGCTCTGGCAGCTAAGTCTTTTGAGAAAGATTGACTCGCAAATGTTATACGGGATCGTAAATAACAGACTTGCGTATATTATGCAGACATTAAAACAAAGGTCTGCATCAAACACATACAGCGATTTACATATTGGATTGTAGAGGGGGAGTGTTGTTTTGTCCTTGTGCTATCTTAATTCTTTGCTGTGTGTTTTTTTCCTTGTGTGTATGTTGATAAATGCGTATTTGCCGAAATATCCAGTTGTCTTCTTGTGTCTCTTGTGAACAATATAACCAAGCATGGGAATGAGGAATTGTAAACACAAAACTGAAAAGCGTGGGTCCGAGGACAAAGACCCGTGAAACTAAAGCTATTTTGTTGCTTTGTAATCTAATTAGAAATAGAACTGACATATTTAGTTCATTTTGCATTCAGTCTTTAAAAATGAATTCGTTCTTAGTTGTTTCTTTTTTTTTTTTTACTAAAACATGTCCTCTTGGGCCATCAAAAAACCTGACATCTAAATAAAAGTTGAACTTAACCCTTTCGCCGCCAGCCATTTTTTTGGTCAAAAAATATCATTAAAAGGAACAAAATGTATCAGCAATATTAGGAATTCCTCTGTGACATGTATAACATTAGGCCTGTCTTTACCTCCCAAAAATAGGAAAATAGTGTCTTCGGATAACAGGCCCTGATTTGATGCTTTTTGGTGACATGGATGTTAAACCTTTGTGGTGCATAAATGCGACATTGGCGGTGAAAGGGTTAAACTCCCATGCCTGAATAACGTCGCTTTCACGTGTGTTGTGCGCTTGGTTATTTGTTGCACAGACAAAAAGATAGGGCTGCGGATGTGGGGCTTCAAAATAGCAATGATTGTCAGGATGTGTCGTTATGTTTTCAGCAAAAAGATGCTGAGATCATGAGAACATTTTGCGTGTCGTCGCTGAATCTACTGCTTTTTCCATCGCTGCTATTCCAAAAATCCACAATTGTCCCATTCACATTCACAACTCTGTGTGTGTGTGTGTGTGTGTGTGTGTGTGTGTGTGTGCGTGCGTGTGCGTGTGTGTGCGTGTGTGTGTGTGTGTGTGTGTGTGTGTGTGTGTGTGTGTGTGTGTGTGTGCGTGTGTGTGTGCGTGCGTGTGCGTGTGCGAGTGCGTTCGTGCGTGCATGAGTGTGTGTGTGTGTGTGTGTGTGTGTGTGTGTGTGTGTGTATCTCTGCGTGCGCGCGCGCGTGCATGATATTTGGCGTGATTACCCATAGACTGTGGTCAGGTGCCCTTTGCACTTTATAAGCATGCACATGACCATGTTCGAGATTACAAAATTTCTCTGTGAAAACATGTTTGTGCATTTTCAAACGCACCAACTTTGACCACAACAGTGTCTGGAAAGAGTTAACTAACCTCATTAGTAATACATCCTCAATCATAGGCTGTCTCATATCGACAAATAAACCCAATAAAACTAATCGCCAGATCACGGTTCTTCTTCTTTCTTTTTTTTTCGATTAACGATGACCACTAAGAAGTCAGATTTACCAGAAACCGATAATTCTCCACATCTAATAATTGCCTTCGTTAATGAAGACAATGATAACCCTAGCTGGACGATTATCGACAATAAGATTTACAGGATTATCGCTAATCCTTGCAGGCAAGGTATAACTGACAAAAAAGGAAGTCTGAATCATTCAACGGATAAAGATGCTCAATACAAAACAATGCTGTCGGCCATTTCTCGTTAATTATGTGTCTTTCGTGGGTGGTTTGTAACTAATTGTTCATGGTGGGTTTTTTACCAGGGGAGAGCGATTTAACCCTTTCACCGCCAGCCATAATTCAGCTAAAAAATTCCAGTAAATTTACCTGGGTAGAGAACAAAATCCATCTGCAGTATTGGGGATTCTTCTGTGACAGATTAATAAGGTCTATCCTTACTTCCCAAAACTCAGACAATAGGGTCTTTGGATAATAGACCCCAATTTGATGCCTTTTAGTGACATGGCTGTTAAATCACTGTGGTGCTAAAATGAGACTTTGGCGGTGAAAGGGTTAAGGAGATAACACACAACTGTGCTAATTTAGGTTCTTGGAGCTGGGATGGGGGGTTAGTGAGAGGCTCTACTGAGGGGTAGTTCTATAGGGAATGGAAGGCTTCTGTGGTACCTTTGAGAAACAGCGAGGAGCGTCGATCAAAATCTTTCTCTGTTCCTATGAAAGGTTGTTGAAGGCACAGTGGCACCTCCATTATAAGTCCTTCAAAAATCATCCAAAATTGGGTCTTATGAGAGAGGGGTCTTAAAGGGAGGTCATGTTGATACTTGCAAAGAAGGGCAATGTTTCAGAAAAGTAGGTCTTATATTACGGGAGTCTTGTAATGGGAGGTCTTATAAGGGAGGTTCCACTATCCTTGTCTGTTCCTATGAATAGCTGTTGAAGGTACAGTGGAACTTCCCTTATAAGACCTTCAAACATCATCCAAAATGAGGTCTTATAAGGGAGGGGTCTTATAAGGGAGGTCATGTTAATACTTGCAAAGAAGGAAGGACAATGTTTCAGAAATGTAGGTCTTATATTATGGGAGGGAGTCTTATAATGGGAGGTCTTATAAGAGAGGTTCCACTGTACTGCAGCTGCTGCTCCTATTCTAAGCAGCCCCGAAGCAAACGTTGTTTGATGTTTTCAGTGGTGTTTGTTTGTTCCTGACTATCTGACTATCTTATGTCACCCGCGATAGCGTTTGAATGGAGGCTGACATTTTGCATGCGGATAGGTAGTTAGGATATCTAGGTCAAGTTCGAACACGGGGGTCAATGGTCAAAGCCCAAGGTCGCTGGAGCCGAAAATGCTGTAACACACTGGTTAAAGGCCGAGGTAGCTGGAGCCGAAAATGCTGTAACACACTGGTTAAAGGCCAAGGTCGCTGGAGCCGAAAATGCCCGCCGCGCGGCTGCTTGGCCTAGCGTTTTCACGCTCTAATGTTAATGTTTTGTTGTTTTTGTTCTTCTTCTGCGTTCCCAGGCTAAAAGGCCATAATGGGTAAAGTACGTATGCGTCCGTTTTCAGTTTTCACTGGTCTCCCCGCTGCGTACAGCCGACACATTCCAATTTCGGAGGAGCTCCAAGGAGAAAAGTTATTAATTTTGGAAGATTTGTTTTTTGGTATTTTTTGTTTATTAATTAAACAGCCCATATGGACACGTTTTTTTCTTGATTTGTGTGGTGTTGGGTTGTTGTTTTTTCAAAAAGAAAACGTTCGTGCTGTTTACAAGAGTATTCACGTGTTAACTCAGCACACGGTGATGACCTATTTTTCCACTATGATAACTTTTGTAGTTAAAAACAAAACGTGCAAGAACTTAACTTCTTTTTTCTCTTGAACACGTAGGTGAGCTTCTCGGGCATGAGCTGAGCTGAGTTACAGATTATTCTTCAAAACAGTCAGCTGAACATTTTCTGTCTGGCCTGGGGTGTGGTGTGTCCCTGGACAATACTGTGTTGGAACGATTTTGATAGAACTAAAACAACATCGTCATAGCTGAAACAAATGCTAAGAGCGCTAGTAACGTAGATGAGATTCGGCAGATGTTAACAAAAGGGCGCAATAGACGAGAGAGGATTCGGAAGATTGGAAGTTTCGTGGAGACTTTGGCACGCTCCGCCAACTAAACCCAATAACTACACCATGAGACCCGCATCGACCTTGCGCGCCATGGGTATGTGGTGTATGGTCAGGGGTGGAGGATTCCAACCCTTGACGAATGAAAACCAACACTCCGTTCCGCGTAGGCAGAGTGGAAGCTTGGGCGGGAAACAAAACCAGAATGGTCAGCTCATTGACCGTGGGCCCTCAAGAGAAGAAGAGGAAACCAACCGCAGAAAACCCTGCAAAACATCATCAAAGACATCAGACTGGAGATTGACAGTTTTGATTTCAGTATCGTCATCAACGATCCTTTAGAATTCCCATTGTTATCATTTCTGATGTGTCTTCACAATGACTGCTCAAACGCTCACTAAGCAGATTTCTTCACACTAGCAGACTCTTTAGAGCTCCACGTAAAGCGATGCGTACCGAGAAAGGATTCTCGTCTGTACCCACCAGGGATCAATCTTGTCACAGGACATCATAGGTCATTTGACCAGTTCGAAGAAACTATAATAGGTCACTTTCATAAAACGATAGGCCATAGGCTAGTGTAAAAGAAAGAAAGGAAATTAGAACCTGAGCGCAACAAGAACTGTTTTCTAGGGCACTCTGTTGCAATCAAGCACATAGTTTCACAGGGAATGACATGAGAAAAGTTGGGGGGTTATATATTCATTTTTTTTCATTTTTGGATACATAAGAGAAACGTTAGTACAGTAATATGCAATATATAGTAATAATAGGGCAATTATTTTTGCAGTCTATTGTTTCACCTGATAAAGTTTCACCTAAGTCAATCTGATCACCATGAAATCAGTTGCAGCACACATCAAAATCCTTAAAGTTGCTAACAGATACGAAGTAAACATCATAACAATAAGTCGTATGACCTCTTGCCTGCAAAAACAATAGGTCATTTCAAAATTGTATCAGTCAATGACTGATGACCGGTGCTAAGAATAATCCCTAACCCACAAGTGTTTGCTGTACTTTTTCGTCGCTACACTGACGCTGTTATATACAACATGATGGAATGGTTGACGAAATATCTTGAGAAAAATTGCAGCCCCAAGGAAAATCCCAAATATTCGCCTGAAAGTCTGAAGAGGATGGTGCGATTCCGTTAACCTTTGCAACGTGCTGAAGGGCTTGCCAAGGGAAAGATTCCTGATTTGATTTCCATCACATGTTTGACTTGAATCGTCTGTGTGTGTGTGTGTGTGTGTGTGTGTGTGTGTGTGTGTGTGTGTGTGTGTGTGTGTGTGTGTGTGTGTGTGTGTGTGTGTGTGTGTGTGTGTGTGTGTGTGTGTGTGTGTGTGTGTGTGTGTGTGTGTGTGTGTGTGTGTGTGTGTGTGTGTGTGTGTGTGTGTGTGTGTGTGTGTGTGTGTGTGTGGGGGGGTGGGGGTGTACGTGTGTATGTGTGTATGTGTGTGTGTGTGTGTGTGTGATTGTGTCTCTGTGTGTGCATGCATGCGTGTGTGCGTGTGTGTGTGTGTACGTGTGTGTGTGTGTGTGCGTGTGTACGTGTGTACGTGTGTGTGTGTGTGTGTGTGTGTGTGTGTGTGTGTGTGTGTGCACGTGTGTACGTGTGTACGTGTGTGTGTGTGTGTGTGTGTGTGTGTGTGTGTGTGTGTGTGTGTGTGTGTGTACGTGTGTGTACGTGTGTGTGTGTGTGCGCGTGTGTATGTGCAATGTTGCATTTGCTTTCTATACCCTTTTATTGGTGATATTGAGGTTTTTAACTATTATAGTTCTTGTTTGTTTAATCAGAGCTTTAGGTAGGTAGGAGGTAGGTAGGTAGGTAAGTAGGGACCAAACAAACCGTGAAGCGTTTTAAAACGGTCCGATATTTTATGTATTTTCTGGTATTATTTCCTTTCGGTCAAGGTTCAAGCAGCATACATTTTCCTAATAAAGCATTTTTAGTCATAGCTTCTAAAAAGTTTGGTAATGCATCCAGACGATTTTCAAACATGTTAGTATAAGGTGTACATTGTCAGTAGGCAATTCGTTCCACATGTTAGTAATTCTGTTACCAAAACAATGTGTTCTTATGTTAGTATTATATCTTTTAACAAAAACTTTACCATAAGCGTTTCTAGTCATATAGTATGTAGGAGATGAAAAGAAATTACTCCAGTACAAATCCACATGATTGTTGAATATTTTGAAAGTGTCTATAAGATCTCCCCTTGTTCTCCTTCCTTTAAGTGAAAATAAATTAAAGTACTGTAATCTGCGGTAATAACCCACATTCTTTTTACATGCTTTAACAAGTTTGGTAGCTCTACGCTGCACCCTTTCAATTGCTACTGACTGGTACTTACATTTTGGAGACCAAAATAATGTTGCCATACTCTGAGTGAGGTCTAACTATAGCTTTGTATAGTTTAATGAAAATATTACGGTCAATACTGATAAATGTTATTTTGATCAATCCTATCATTTGGTTTGCTTTATTGATACAGTTCTGGATGTGTATATCAAATGAAAGCTGAAGTCAAAGGTTACCCCCAGATCTTTTTCTTTCTCGCATACTGTTACTGGACAAGGGACGTTGGTTTTTCCCATGGTGTAAGTTGCATTAGGAAAAGAGTTTTAGCTTTTGATTTTCCTTGGTGACGAAGATACAATACACTACTCAAAATTTACTAAGGATAGACTTTTACTACCCCGATTGCTATGAAAATTGTAAGCCATAAAAAATAACATGACCGGAAAGAGCAATCATCCGTAAACACAAAATCACTCAAATTTGTTTTATCCAAATTCCTGTTTACGTGCATCACGTGAATTTCGAGTGCCACCCCCCGAAAGTATAATTTCGCTGAATTGGAGAGAAGACATAAATGTGAGTAAAATTGTCAGAATCAATGACATTTCTTGCTCACATCGTAAACGTCGTACAAGAGACAACGTTTTATGGCGGAAGTGAGATAATGACGTCATTTGACACACAAATAGTTGTCTTCCTGTGTTGATATGCTGGAGAACAGTTGTACGCAGACTCTTTGTGTCATTAGTGTTTGGAATATCACAATGCTTCGCACCCAAAGCTTGGATTCACTGCCATGAGGTTGGTACTGCTGATACATGTTGTGACGGCGGCAGAAGTTGGCTGACTGGTAAAAACAATTGTCGTTTTCCGCTTTTTTCAGGCCTGCCAAAATCGCTATCTCGCAGTATTTTGATTTGCTGATTGCCTCATTGCGGAACATTTCCACCCAAGCTGTGAGGAACGGACTCCATGATGCTGCCTTCACTCCCCCTGTGCAAGTTTTTGCATCCTGCTCATTCAAGCTCATGAGCAGCGCTGTCTTTTGAGAGCCCAGAACCACGTCATCTGGACATTGTGAGACTGGACTTTAATTCTCTTCACCAACGAGTTCAGGATCTGCCTTAATTTCACGGATGGTCTTACCAGGGCATGGAAGTAATCAGGAAAGCATTACCAAGCATTACCAAGCATTACCAAGCATTACCAAGAAACGTGAGTCAGATCAGAGTGTGTGGCAGATCTTCGGCTG
>CM065690.1:46669821-46672321 GCA_017654935.2 Phymorhynchus buccinoides
TCTCACTTTTCGTTTTTATGAGGGCTGGATGCAAACAAAGTGCTTATTCTTATCCTTCAATATAAAAAAGGTTCGTTCGTTCTCTCTCTCTCTCTCTCTCTCTCTCTCTCTCTCTCTCTCTCTCTCTCTCTCTCTCTCTCTCTCTCTCTCTCTCTCTCTCTCTCTCTCTCTCTCTCTCTCTCTCTCTCTCTCCAACCAATGACCTGTAAAACAGCACTGGGGTTTGATTACGAACCTTTGAATTTGATACCACTCTGTGTGGTCATCCTCATTAATTACTCTCTCTCTCTCTCTCTCTCTCTCTCTCTCTCTCTCTCTCTCTCTCTCTCTCTCTCTCTCTCTCTCTCTCTCTCTCTCTCTCTCTCTCTCTCTCTCTCTCTCTCTCTCTCTCTCTCTCTCTCTCTCTCTCTCTCTCTCTCTCTCTCTCTCTCTCTCTCTCTCTCCAACCAATGACCTGTAAAACAGCACTGGGGTTTGATTACGAACCTTTGAATTTGATACCACTCTGTGTGGTCATCCTCATTAATTACTCTCTCTCTCTCTCTCTCTCTCTCTCTCTCTCTCTCTCTCTCTCTCTCTCTCTCTCTCACTCTCTCTTCTCTTTCCGTTTTCTTCACCTAATCCTTACCTTGTTGAAACTGGAAACAAAAATGAGCCTGCCATATTTTTGTATGTACCCCCAGCGGATTTAATTTTCGCGTTTACTTCATATAGGATTTAATCGGTAATAACAAAAACAATAATATTTCTCTCAACCTTAATTTTTTTGTCTTTTTGTTTTTATAAATGCGAAATAGCATTAATCAATACGCTGCATAGGCATACGCGCAAACAGACGTATATCCACACACTTTTTGTTTTTATAAATGCGAAATAGCATTAATCAATACGCTGCATAGGCATGCGCGCAAACAGACGTATATCCACACACTTATTCAAATGAAACATCTGAAAACGTGCACACTCGCACGCACGAAGGTACAAAGCAAAATACCGACAAACATACAGACAAACACTTAAAAACAGAAAGTGGGTTCTGCAAGCCGAGAAACAGAAGCAAAAATACAGAGAATGAAATAGTGAGGCCAAGAGAGGAGAAAACGAAATTGAACAAAGGGTGAATACTCTCTTTCTAATTACCTCCCCTCCACCAAAGTTGATTACGATACCAATCACCTAGCAGTGCGTGGGTCAGAACCAAAGTGAGACCAACAAAGCATCATTCTCAAAAAAGAATGTGCCAAGTTCGCTAAGCATCATTCTCAAAAAAGAATGTACCAAGTTCGCCTAAAGGTTAGGCGAACTTGGCACATTCTTTTTTGAGAATGATGCTTTGTTTGTCTCACTTTGGTTCTGACCCACGCACTGCTAGGTGATTGGCATCGTAATCAACTTTGGTGGAGGGGAGTTAATTAGAAAGAGAGTATTCACCATTTGTTCAATTTCGTTTAAAAATACAGAGTTCATAATGGTCAAATAACAATCCCCTAGGACAGGTAAATTCTAGGGGGAGACTTTTAGCATACGATGCACCGTTCTCTCATAGCACCGAAATCACGTCTGTTAAGTCCTCTCGCGGACTTTTTGTCCTTATGTGCACATTAGTCTAAAATGACACTGTTTCTGCTTTTTTGGGTATTTATTGCAAGTATTTATTTCATTACTCGCCATGTTGCATTACCACACCAAATTGGAAGCCAGTCTACCCACTGGTTCACGAGATACAGCTCGGACATGAAGGAAGGAAATGTCGGTTTTGTGAGTCTTCCTTGGCGGAGGTTTGACACTGGCGGTTCAAAATTCAGGATCTGAATAGGTTGTGACATGGTGATCAAGAATATATATGGCTATGGGAGACCCTAGGCTTATTGTAGGTCATGGTATCCGCGAGAGGACAAATGGCCGCGAAAGGGCTTAACACACGTCTTATCAACATCAAGGAAAGATAACCTAGCGTGGTGTGTCATTTCCCTCCAACTAGCACGCTCACCCATTCGCAAGATCTGCAGCACCCCTACCACCCCGATAATGCCTAGCTAGCCAGCCAGGTGTTGCATAAAATACCTAACCCATGAAATACATACCTTTTCCTCACTCGAATTGTTTGCTGTTTGGGAAAGATTCACCACTGAATAAATTATTTTAGAGGCATCTTGTGGCATGCAGTAAGAACAGAGGATTCATCATTAGATATTGAGAAGTCGGGGATTTTTTTTTTTTTTTTTTTTTTGCATGGGTGGTTGTTTATATCGTCCGCCATTTTGAAAAATTCGAAACTAAGTAGCATGGCTTTGTACATCGATTTTTCGGCAAAGATGTAGTTTTACCCCCCCCCCCCCCCCCCCCCCCCCCCCACTTCCCCCCTGCTCTATTTATTGGTTCTTTCCGTGTAGATTGAGCACTTAAATCTCAATATTTTAAATAAAAGTTGACTTAGTTCTCACATGAAATAATGGTCGTTCTAGTCCACATGCGAAGGGTACTTATTTCACGGGAGGTA
>CM065690.1:46679821-46707321 GCA_017654935.2 Phymorhynchus buccinoides
ACATTTTGATGTCGTTGACCAGTGGTCGGCCTCTACTCTACTGTCTAAATGAATCTGATCAAATCCTACTAGTTTTCTTCACTGTATTTGTAGTCCCCCTTACGTACACGAATCTGATGTAATATCTGTATGTATTTTTTTATAAGACATTTTACGTAATTCGTGTATTGGTGTCTATGGCTGGTACCCACGTGTCGTCATATCCGGCCACAAGGAGCGTGCCATATTATGGGAGACAGCCATCTTAGTCAGTAACTTTGTTTGAAAAATGCCAGATCGATGCTGTTTACACACAAATCTGACTAAGATGGCGACACTTCCGTTGGATGCGCACGCAGGTGGGGGGGTGGGGGGGAGCCATATGAGTGTAGTGTACGAAAACAGTAGAATGATTTTTAGACGGAAATATTTCACGTGAATCGTGACTCACAGACATCGGATCGCATCGTATGCAGTGTGTCTTCAGTTCGAAGTATATTTTCTAAAACTTTACAAAACACCAACTTTTATGACTGTGATCCACACATCCGACTGCGGCCGTACGGTTATCCAGCTGTGACGTATGTGAGGCATAAATCTGATTAAATACTACTGTCTAGGCGAATCTTAGTGAAATCCTATTCGTTTCTGATTTATATTGTTTGGTATTTTCTCTTATGTGTTAGCATTTCCCACCCCCCTCTCTCTCTCTCTCTCTCTCTCTCTCTCTCTCTCTCATATTTTGTCCTCCTTGGAGAGCTTCTCTACGTTCTACCTTCTTGTTCCTCATGCCACTTTCCACCCCCCCCCCCCCCCCCCCCCCCCTTCCCCCCCCCCCCCCCCCCCCCCCCCCCCCCCCCCCCCCCCCCCCCCCCCCCCCCCCCCCCCCCCCCCGTTTTTCATCTTTGTACCTACATAAACGTATGCTTACTCAACTTTGCATTTCTCCTTGGCGCACCCAATAATCTGGTTCAGAAGAATATGCATACCTAGGAAACTTAATAGTTAAAGCGCAAATTTTGACCAACTTCTGAATGTCAACTCTTCTTTTCTGCTAAATGTGTATCCTGGCCACAGACAAAAAGACCCAAAGTACTTATTACAAGAGCAGAGAGAATAGAGAGGTTGGGGTATTTGGTTTCTCCTAACCGTCGTTCTTCTCGGTAAGAAAAAATAATAAGTATTATAATATAGAGGAAAAAGTTCTTGACAGAAAGTCATGAATCATCAAAGCGACTACTATGGATACTCAAGAAATTATGAAAGAAATGAACAGTCATATCCAGGGGTAAGTTTCACCAGGGGTCGCTTTTCGCGCGAATAACTGTTACGCCAAAAGGGGTCTAAGAAACGACTAAGAAAACGTTTGCTGAAATTTTTTTATTACAAGCTCTTGCCTGATTGGTTAATGGGCCAATAAAAAAAAACAAGAAATATGACGTGATAGTTCGTCGCGAGGTCGCTTTCGAGGTAGACCAAAACGTTAGCCAAACTATCGGCAAACGGAGATGTTTCTTAGGGCCGTTTTTGCCGAATTGTGCGAACGACTACGAGAGTTCGCTCTTATGCAATGGACCCCAGAAAAGTAATTGAGGAAGCGCTCCCCAGGATAACGAATATTATCACCTTTACTTTAATTCTCTGCTATAGATACTTCTTCTTCTATAGATACAAGTTCGTCGACTCCTTGTTAGAGCAAAAGACACAGATGAGGAAATTACAGGCCATAAATGTCCCGCTATGAACATTTAGAGTCCAGTTCAAATCAACAGGCAGAGTGAGCTTTTCACGTGGAGTTATGTTCCTTAGCCCTCGACACCAGAGTTCCATTTGAAGTCAGTTTCTTAGCAACTGCAAACTCTACATTACAGGCCATAAATGTCCCGCTATGAACATTTAGAGTCCAGTTCAAATCAACAGGCAGAGTGAGCTTTTCACGTGGAGTTATGTTCCTTAGCCCTCGACACCAGAGTTCCATTTGAAGTCAGTTTCTTAGCAACTGCAAACTCTCTCTCTCTCTCTCTCTCTCTCTCTCTCTCTCTCTCTCTCTCTCTCTCTCTCTCTCTCTCTCTCTCTCTCTCTCTCTCTCTCTCTCTCTCTCTCTCTCTCTCTCTGCACTACTGTATTATATTACTTGTATATTTTTGTCACTATTGTTGCCGGTTTTGTTGTTGTTTTTACGTTTCTGTTAATCATTTTCTTCATTAATTGTTTATTTGCTTGAGGGCAATAGTGTAAAAAAGCTACCCAGCTTATCTCTTTTACCCTCAATAAAAACATTCGTATTCGTATTCGTATTCAATCAATCAATCAATCAATCAATCAATAACTTTAATGATCCCTGGGGAAATTACAAAGCACATTCACAGGCTCGATAAACAAACAATACTAAAACATACATTATATATAACTCAAACATCACAGAGGGAAACAGCAAAAACATTTAACATCGTCCAATGAATAAAATGAAGACATTGATTAAATTTAAATATAAAATATTAGGACAGAGGAAAATAGTAAATACATCGTCCAATAAATAAAATGTAAATATTAATTAAATTTACATTAAGATATTAAGAGCACACATACAAAAGATAAGATATTAAGAAGCAGTATGCATGAATCGAACATCACAAAGGAATTTATAAAGCAAAAGCATACATCAGTGTCATATAATTAAAAGGAAAACTGTATGATTAAAACATTATCCCGTCCCCCTGCTCCGCTCCCCCCTAACCCACCCCCTTTTCCCCCAACCCCCCTTTCCTCCTTCCCCCCCCCCCCCCCACCACACCCACCCAGCACGCTCACACTCACACACACACACACACACACACACACACACACACACACACCACCGTGCACATGTACCGGTCAATCTAGTCAGTCTGCATTCTGATTGTACAGACGAATGGCAGAGGGAAGGAATTAATTTAGGTGCCTTGATGTTCTTGCACGTGGGGCTCGCAGTCTGTCGCTTCTGTCCGATCGTCTGCTGTCTATGTCGTCATGTAAAGGATGTGTCTCGTCAGTCATTATCGTCTTCAGTTTGTCGGTCAGTTTTCTAGTGTACATGTCGTCGAAGTTTTGTTGTCTTTTCCCCACCACCCCACCAGCCTTCTTTATAACTTTCTCTAGTCGACCTTTATCTTGTTTAGAAATATTCCCTCCCCAACACACTGCACCAAACGTTAAAACACTACAGATAACAGAAGAATAAAACATTTGTAGGATTTCAGAGCGAACATTAAAAGATCTCATCTTACGTATGCAATACATGCGACTATTTAGTTTTCTTAAAAGAGCACTGGAATGTTCATGCCAGGAGAGGTTTTTTTTTATCAATGGTCACACCGAGATATTTATATGAATCGACTTGCTCCACTATTTCATCTTTAATACTAGTAATCTGCTGTATTCCTGGGGGCTTTTTCCTGAAGTCGATTACAAGTTCTTTTGTTTTCTTAATGTTAAGCGAGAGATAATTTTCATCACACCACTCCACAAACTTATTTATTTCATTTCTGTATTCAGTGTCGTCGTTGTCAGTCACAAGTCCTGTCAGAGCCGAGTCGTCTGCAAATTTAGCTAGGGGACAATTTTGACTTTCACTTCTACATTCTGCCGTGTAAAGAGTAAATACAAATGGTGAGAGTACTGTACCTTGGGGTGCCCCAGTGTTAGTAACTAAAACAGTTGAACAAGTATTCGTATTCTCTCTCTCTCTCTCTCTCTCTCTCTCTCTCTCTCTCTCTCTCTCTCTCTCTCTCTCTCTCTCTCTCTCTCTCTCTCTCTCTCTCTCGCGTGCGAGCTGCAAGAAATAGTTTGCTTTCTATTTGACGAAGGGAAGTAAAGTAAGTAAGAAGAGTTGTCCCCCGTCTGTCCAGCAGAAGCGCTAAAAGTTTATTCGGAGTATCCTTGAAAGAACCCAGTTCAGTTGGACAACAGTTCATGTTACATCCTGCCATTCCATTTGCACGCCTGGTTTCCACAACAACCCTTTTTTCTGAGACAAAGCAAATTTCATTTTATCTGAGATTATGTAATAAACCACTCTCTAAAGGTATTGGTATTTGGTATTTGGTATATTCAAGTCACAGAGTTCTCTCTGTGAAATTCGGGCTGCTCTCCCCCGGAGAGCGCGTCGCTCCAAGCGCAGCGCCTACCCAATTTTTTTCTTCTTTCTTTTTGGGGGGTGGCAGGGTGAGAGGGGGCCAAACTTGGAAAACCTAGCTATCAAATTGGCCATACCAGGCAGCGGGGTTTCTCCCTGCTCTTACCGACTTTGAACTGCTGTGGGATTTTTGCGTGCGTAACGCGCACGGGTCAGACTAGCTTTAAGTCCCCATCCGAAGGACTCGACGTTTAGTTTGATTTTCCTGTCGAACTAGAAAGAAAGGGCGAGGCCGGGATTCGAACCCTGGTCACTCACGTTGCAGTCACGCATTACATTTGGTAGGCGAACGTCTTAACCACTCTCCCACCTTTCTTCTTCTTCTTCTTCTTCTTCTTCTTCCAATTACTGGACTGGGCCTCGCGGCGTTTGAAGTCCAACTTGGTACGCGACTGACAGGCGGCGTGTGCTGTCAATGCCTCATTTTAAAAGCTTGAATAATTTGGGATCCATCCCTAAAAACTTATGGTTAAAACTATATACACTGGTCCACTGGGAGATGAGCGGACGGAGGCCTGGTGGCTGATGTAAATGCCACCTAGGCCGGCCCTGAAGGCATCGGGACAGATGGTTTCAGTCAGGCTTGTGGGGGGCATGTTCCACTCTCTGGGCGTTCTTGGAAAGAAAGAGTGGTAGAGGACTGGATGGGCTGTCCTTTCTTCCTAAGGGCTTCTTATATTTCCAATTTTGTTCAGAAAGACTAGTTCCCAGTTTAATTCTACTGAAATTGTACTAAACATTATTCAGATTTTATATGTCGAGGAAGGAAAACAACCATAGCCGATTTTTTAAAAATATTTTTTTAACCCGTTTTCGAGGCCCCAGGACTTTGACCTAGTGCCATATTTCATTGTTTGATTTTAGCGTAGGGCCTACATAAAAATGATTCACAAAAATGCTTAGCCGTATTGCCCATTGCTGTCAACAAAACAATCATGAGTCAATAAGCTCTCATTCTCATTGTGCCGTTGCTCCGGACTTTATGTTGACGTTAGCCAAATCTAAAAGCCATGTAAGTTTGAATTGAATTGTTCGGAAATAATTAAGGGGGGTAATTTCATGCTGTGTGGGAGTGATCTGGCCTAATTCAATCGGTCAAACAGGGGAAGCTACTCTACCATGAAGCAGATCCCCAGCTCTCGCTTCGTGTGTTTGAGTAGACTTACATCACTTAGAACACCATGCGTCATTCTAAATTTGATGTAATTTATATCTTTACGTCACATTGTGCAAGTTCTATCGGTTTGCCGATATATATATATACTGGCCTCCCTCATTTTTGTTTGTGGCTCAAGCCACAAACCTATAACTCACTTTGTCGGTCGGTCGGTCTGTCTGTCTGTCTGTCTGTCTGTCGGTCGGTCGGTCGGTCCAAAATTGTCGCACATTTTGACAAAATTGTCGCACTTCAAATCGAGGCTACACTTCAAATTGAGGCCGCTCTTTAAAATGATGTATTTTAAAAGCGTACAAAATAATAAACATACGTAATACAGACACTACAACAGACACGACGAGTATGCGGTGCTTCTTTTGATGAGTATAAGTAGGATACATAGTTTTAAATGTTTTCCAAAAGATATAAAAAGTTACGAAATGGTGCAGAGATAACATTCTGGTTTACAGATTAAAATTATTGAAAAGCCAGGGGAGGTGACTCATGATTGGAGTGGTAAAAATAGACCGCGTGCCACAAACTATTGCGATTTCGCGCTTGTTCTATTAAAAAACAAATTGTTGGCAAGTCGCTGACTTGCATCCTGCGGTTTCAAGCTTCGACGCCATGCCGTCATTTGTTGCAATGGCTTTGACCGAGTAAGTCGAGGTAATTAACTCTAATTTTTACGAAGTGCTCTCCGCTAGTGGTTGTGTTTTTTTTCGAAAATCGTCTATTGCGAACACAAAAGATTCTTCCTTGCAAAAAAACTTAATATAATTCTAAGTTTGTCCCTCACAGACTCCCCATCGTTAGGTTTTAGTCATTGTGTTCCCGAAAATTTGAATTCTGTGTAGCAGTAGGACCCCATTCCTTTACAATTATCTGTGCTCACGGATGCCATACTAAGGCCGTGGGATCTCTTGAGAGCCTGAGGTGAGTTACTGGTTCTGGCTTTGGCCCGTTACCCTAATAATTGGATTTTCGACTTTCTTGTGATATAACATTCTTTGTCTACGTAGAGGAAAGAGATGTTCGTATTCTTCCCTTTCACAGGTTCTTTAATTTCTTGTCTCACATCTAATTCCCAACAGTGTTGTGGATTTTGTCTTATATCCTCTCCATTCCCTTAAGGCCGGGTTCACATTAGACGCGTAAGTTCCGTACGGAAAACCCTAAATAAGTGGGGGGGAAAAGAAGGATAAAAGTTTACGCATATAGGGGAAATTCGGACACGTACGTGCGCAAATCTTTTCCCTTCTTTGTTTCACTTATTTATGGATTGCGCACGGGTTTCCGCATGGAAAATCCGCTTATGTGTACACATACCAGGGGAAACATTAAACACTATGCGCGAAGAGCAAACGAATCTTTTCCCTTTATTTGTTTTCTGACTTAATTATGGAATTGCACACAGCTTCCATAGGTTTCCGCATGGAATAGTCCTGAATTATGTGTGTACACGGCCTTAACCTTTTTGTTTGTGGCCAAACACATTAAAATGTCCCTATTTCAGACGAAGAACATTTTGACAAGATGTGCGCACTTCAAATCCCCTTCATTTCTCTCTTTAATTGTATTTTTCCGTACAAAATGCCTTTCGTAATACATACATAAAGCTGTATTTTAGGAACTTCTTTTTAGCTAATAACCTTTTTGGAATACTAACCCTATATAAAAAGTAACCCTAGCCAGAGATAACCCTGGTTTACAGAAAAAAATTATTGCAAAGCGAACCACAACTGTGGTACAAATCGCGGTGTACCACAAACATTAGGGGGTTCGGGTTTGGATTAGGGTAGGGTTAGGGTTAGGTTTAGTATTCCAAAAAGGTTTTTAGCGTGTGTGTGTATATGTTCCTAAAATTCTATACAGCTTTATTTCTCCATGTTGTAAGAAAGGCAAACACGGAAAACTACAATTAACAGAGAAATGCAGGGGAGGTGGCACATCTTTACCTTTGACTTAAGGTCGAAATACACGTTGTTAGTTTTCACTCTCTTTCCATGGCAGCGCAGTGGTAGCCTAGTGATGATATTATAGTAGGCTATCACTGTGTTGCCATGGGGAAAGAGTGAAAACTAACTACGTGTATGTCGACCCGTACTCTCGTATAGCTAACACCACACGTCTTTCGTCTACACCTTTCTTGCGTCCTCACTTCTTTCTGTTCGCACGTCAGCTCCCCCCTTCTTCTTCTTCTTCGTTCGCTCAGACAGTTTCCTGTCAATTATGAGCGTAGATGCGTCATGCCGCCGTTATGCGCCTAACTAAGAAATACTTAGGCCCAGCATGTCCGACTTAGGCTGAAGATGAAAATCCGTTTAACGTCCTCCGGTCTGAAACAGACACGTATGGGACATTAGTAGATATAAATATGGTGGGAACTTCTTCTTCTTCTTCTTCTTATTCTGCGATCCCAATATGGTGGGAACGATCCTGGAGGCATTGCCCGGAGGCAGTGCAACTCCAGGAAAGTCCCGAATTTGTAGCGATACAGATAGTATGTACATGTAGGCTGAAGAAATCTTTGCAAGAATTTATAGAAAAAAAAGGGCAGGAGAATGGACCAGTGAAAATAGAAAGATAGCAGATGACAGTAAGCAAATGGAAAAGGCAGAGTCAAACAGAGTGATGGATCGATTAGAGGAAGTTACAAGCACAGAACTTCCAGAAGGTGGGGGAACTATTTGTACGAAAGACCCCCCACCCCCGGTATTCCCACGGGGGGATGCTCCCAGCTAACAGGTACCTTTCTCAGACAAACGAGGGAGGGCCTTTGAGTGCATAATTGAATTTCGTTGTTTGAAATAAAAATAAAGGTCTTTGTTCCAGTGCAAGAGTCCATTATTTCAACTAATTCTTCACCAAATTCTAACAGTTTTCATAATTGCTAACACTCGATGAAGAGCTTCATTTTACAGTTTGCATGAAGTTATAATGGTCTGTTCACTATTTGACTCCTGTTGCTTTTTTTCATTTGCATTAGTTAGATAAATGCATTATCTGTTCTGTTAAAATCCTGAATATATAGCAGTATAATTATGCCTTAAGGACACACTGACGCATCACGATTAAGTCCCTTGGTTTTTTTCTTCTGGGTAGCTGTGACCCACATACAAATGTCCCCAACTTCAAATTGAGGCTGCTCTTTAAAATTATGTTTCGGTTTGAATTTGGGGGCATGTATATGGGAGTCAGACCTGGTCAAAACAAGATTTATTTCCAGCTGTAAGAGGGAAAGCACGTGAATGGCGTGAATTTGACACGTAATCTGGTGGGTCTTTAAATGACTGTGAATACGATTCTCGCTTTAAAAATGGAAATGTAGCGATGGACACTGGACACTGGACACTAGAAACTTTATTTAACAAGGATAAAGATTTTAGGCGATGCCTATTCTTACAATCTGTCCTTGCATTACAATTAACGCAAACAGGGAGCATGATACAGTGAGCATGCTGGAGATGAAAGATGATTTGATTATGACTTTTTAACTTCTTCTTTTTTTAAAAACGTTTTATTTCATTTTTCTCATATTAAGATACAAACAAACACTATAAATCAATAGTTTAAGAAATAAACTAGTAAACTTAAAGAGAAACAAAACCACAAACATAGTTGAGATAAAATAGAATATAATTTAGCTCAAAACTAATCAATACAACAACAACAACAACAAAAAGACACAAGGAAAATGCATAGTAATAATAATAAAATAATTATGTTTTTAAAAAGCAAAGAAGAACCCCCCCAACAACAAAAAATAATAATTTGTTTGCAAAACATTACATCATTCACAAAATGGCCTGGATCATGAACATTTTACGTAGGTCACAATAAATCGAGTTGTGCATTGTCCAATACTACAGACACAGGAATAGGTAAACATCATTATAAACATATTATTATTTACAATAGTAATTCATATGACCTTGTTTTTCGGCCTACTTTTTACTTTATTGATCATCTTCATAAATAATCTTAAATGTAATAAACATCGCTCTTGTTTAGAGGACGCTCAGTAAGCAGGTGTGTTTTCGGTGAGCAACCAAAATCAGAAAACTGGCAGTCTTGGCTAAATATCGGATATCGTAAAAGAGAATGCATTATGAGTAAACTATTCAGAAAATGTGCAGGAGAAACAACCTACCTATGATATTTAGCAGAATAGAAAAAAGAATAAGAATAAGAAGAAAAGGAATATGTACAGTAACAATAGTGTCCCCAAGTAAAGGAAGGAATCCTAATTATAATCATATTATTATTATTAACATTAACAGCCAATAAGATCCGGTCTACTGAAGGTCAATAATGTTAGCCTTCGACACCCCTTCTCCGAGCTAAGAGGAAAAATAAGAAATAACATTATACAAGGGCGTAGCATCCCGGTCAGGCACTCAGGCCAGGGCCTGACCACTTATTCCCTTTACAGACCCAACAGATCACGTGTCAAAATCACGGGTTTCACGTGTTTTCCCTCTTATGGCTGGTAAGAAATCTTGTTTTGACCAGGCTTAACTCCCATACAAATGCCCCTAAATTCAAAACGAAACATCATTTTAAAGAGCAGCCTCAATTTGAAGTTGGGGCAATTTGTATGTGGGTCACAGCTACCCAGACAAAAACAAGGGACTTAATCGTGGTGCGTCAGTATATCTTTTTTTTTTTAATGCATCTTTTTCGGATCTGGTTTCTTTCTAAACGTCACTTCACAATGACTACCAAAGATATTATATTAGCTAGAAGGGATAGAAGGTAATAGCTATGCGTCGTAAACTCGCAACCCAGACTAATCAGAATAGATTAGAATACAATTAATTGTGGCATTAGTCTAAATCCTTACAGCATGACGAAAGTGACATGTTTTGCTTCTTCTTCTGCCAATAATGTCCACCTGCCGTGACCAGCAATAGGGCGCTTGCCACGAGTGTTCGTTCACTATACTATACTACTAATTTGCCCGAGCTCGTTCTGCCCGAGTTGCGCTGACCTCTCTAATTCAACTCTCTAAATTCAACTCAGTGAAATTCAAGGTCACCGGCGCGTGGCAAATGCTCTATTACCGACATGTAGTGCTTCGTCACATCAACAGCATAACTGGCACATGGCCTGATATCAGTGGGATGTGATGTGACCAGGGTTACAAACAAACACACACACACACACATACACACACGCGCGCGTGCGCGCGTACACACACACACTCTCTCTCTCTCTCACACACACACACACCTGTCTGGAGACAAAACAGAAATGTATGACAGCCACCTTTCATTTCACATAGGCCTTCGTCATATTATTCCAAGTCAGAGTTTTACCTAAGGACTACGCGGATGGTAAAATTCACACCTTATTCTCCAAGAAGAGGCCTCCAGTGCTTCGTTTACATTCCAAATATCGTCAGCTTCTGGGGGGCAAAGCTCCCCAGACCCCCCATCCTCCACTAAGTCGTTCAACGCACACATCTTCCTCGATCCCTCATTATTTCATCATCCACCCTGTTCGGCAACATTCATGATCATCTTGTTTAATGTTTGAAGACGACATGTGGTTATGTGTAGTGGTTATACATGTGGTGGGGACAATATATTTATTGCGAAACAGAGCCTGACCACTCTTACAGGGCGTGCTACGCCCCTGTTATATTATGATTAGAAGCCATGGCTATACCTACGTGTTTTAGAGTGAATCCTCATAACTGTGACTAACCCGTTAAGCAAAGAAAGAAAGATCATTTGCTGGCCACGATATAGAAGAAGCCTGTCAACAACAGGCAATTTGCTAGGATTACGGGTTTCTCATATCCTGTGGATGTATATCAGCTGGGTTGATAAAGATGGTAGCCGTAATGATACACAAGGATCGTGGAAAGTTAAAGACAGTTATCACTCTGCCATCTCCAATCTTTGTCATCGTTGTTCTGTGGTCAGTGTCTCATCGTGGGCTCAACATTCTAGTTTCTCTGACCACCAACCAACCTTGCCCCTCCATAGCTCTGAGTCCTTAGGTTGAATAAAGTTAGCTATGAAGATGACGTTCAAACCATGAGGGTATAATTGTATAAGAACGTTATGTTATTATAGGCTTGGTCATATTTTTGTCGTCCTTTTTTGTAAAACAGGTATCGCATGGTAGCCATGTGCAGAAATGTCTAAGAATTATACAAGCAGTGATATCTAGTGAATTATCATCTTCATGTGCTTGTGTGAGTGTAGCGTTTTATTGCTTTTTAGTTCAATTAAACAGTGATATCTACGTATATTTTGTTTCTATTTGGAAAAAAAACCCATTAAAGCCTCTAGCCCCACGTGTGGGTGACGCTTGAACACTCAAAAATAATCAACGGACAGTATTTGTTGTGTAACGCCTCCTTAGGAAAAAACTGTAAGGACAAGAAATAGTTCAAATAGTCATCATAGTGATATAATCAAGACATAAGATTAATAATTGCCTTCTTTCAGTCCCCAAAAGTATCAATAAAACTTAACAAAATAGTTGATCTATTTAGTGAAACACCAAAAGCAGTATAGGATAATTACGTTATACTATTATTTGACCTTTCGGACCAAACCTAATTAAGTTTAGATTTCATTGTTGCCTGTCTGTCGTTTCCGACAATGACTGCCAGATAGCAGAGGGGGGCAGATACTATTCTGGCGGGCTGGGCGATAATTAGTTTATAGTGGAGATGTCTTGCCCAGGGTACATCTCCACTCTCTTGACCAAAGGGATTTGAGGACGAGAGTTGGCGTTGGGGAAGGTCCCCAAAGGCCAACCAATCCCATTGGCTGCAGCACCAGAGCCGGTTGCAAGGGCCCCCTCGTTCGAGAGTCATAGTCTTCCACGAAAGACTACGTTGTAGTATGATATTCCAATACTGTAGAACATCATTTATAGTACAGCTCTCATTTACTATTGGCCCTTTCTACAGGCTAATGTCCACCAGTGATGCAAGTCATTTGAGTACATACTGACTAATCAAGTTGGTACTTTAAAAAAAAAAGCAGGATGTGTCGCTCGGACAAGACCTAAGTCGCCTGGACAGGTACAAGAACCCACGTCACTTCCGTTCGGGCAGCCAATTAGACACGACGAAGACTGAACGGTAGACAACTCGGCGGCTCGATTCTGCTGTTACTTCCCTTTATTGCTCTCTTCAGGACGAAACAAGGAGAGTGGTGGAGTGACAGTAAGAGCCTCAAGTCTAGCACCTAGAGGCCTAGTTAGTGGTAGTGTCAGAAAGAAGAGAAATGATGAGAGGCTGTTGTTCGGAGGTTTTGTACTCTGTGGCACAATGTCATACGGGTGCGTTTCTGAGTGAGTGAATGAGAGAGAGAGAGAGAGAGAGAGAGAGAGAGAGAGAGAGAGAGAGAGAGAGAGAGAGAGAGAGAGAGAGAGAGAGAGAGAGAGAGACAGACAGACAGAGAGGGGGGGGTTAGAATATGTGTGTTTCTGTGTGTGTCTGCTCCTAGTGCGTGAATAGGGGTGTGGTGGGGTGGGCGGGGGGGGGGGGGAGGTTAGAGAGAGAGAAAAAGATAGGGATAGGGACGGTGTGTTTGGGGGTGATGATGGTGAAAGAATAGTTGTGTCGCTTTGTGTGTGTATGTACGCCTATTAATGCTAATTATGTGTTTGTATAGATGTACGTATGTAATTAATCACGCGTGAATGTGTGTGTGTGTGTGTGTGTGTGTGTGTGTGTGTGTGTGTGTGTGTGTGTGTGTGTGTGTGTGTGTGTGTGTGTGTGTGTGTGTGTGTGTGTGTGTGTGTGTCAAGTGTGTGTCATCTGTGTGTGTAAGTGTGTGTGTGTGTGTGTGTGTGTGTGTGTGTGTGTGTGTGTGTGTGTGTGTGTGTGTGTGTGTGTGTGTGTGTGTGAGTGTGTGAATGTGTGTGTACGTGTGTGTGTATGAGAGAGAGAGAGAGAGAGAGAGAGAGAGAGAGAGAGAGAGAGAGAGAGAGAGAGAGAGAGAGAGAGAGAGAGAGAGAGAGAGAGAGAGAGAGAGAGAAAGAGACAGAGAGAGACAGAGACAGAGACAGAGACAGAGAGAGAGAGTAAGTACGTTTGTATAACGAGTTCCAGACCAAAAGCCTGTCATTCTTAGGATTATTTGTTTTCATTAATGCCTTTCTATCATAGTTATTTTGTCGATGTGTTGTTTGAAGAGTGTATAACTCCTCAGGGGCTGAGCGAATTGTGGTTTTAAAGACCCACCACATCACGTGTCAAAACCACGGATTTCTCGTACGTGTTTTCCCTCTTATAGCTGGCACGAAATCTCATTTTGACCAGGAGTGACTCCCATACAAATTCCCCCAAATTCAAAACGAAACATCGCTTTAAAGAGCAGCCTCAATTTGAACTCGGGGGGGGGGGGGGGATTTGTATGTAAGTCACAGTTACCCAGAAGGAAAAAAACCAAGGGACTTAATCGTAGTGGGTCAGTGGGTCTTTAAGTAGCCTCGATTTGAGTTATGTAACTGCGAATGGAGATTATTTCTCCCCCTCTTTTATTGCGTTATGTTCTTATTCCTCCAGCACCGCAACCTGTCTACATTTACCTGTGCCTACATACTCACTTACCGATTAACCCTTTCGCTGCCAACCATATTTCAGCCGAAAAATACAATTAAGCATAAATGGGTGTAGACAAGAAGAAAACAAGCGCGGATTCGCAATCGTTTGTGGCAGCGGTCTATTTTTACCACTCCAATCATTACATACACTGAGTCGCCTCCCCTGGCTTTTCAATAATTTTAATCTGTAAACCAGAATGTTATCTCTGCACCATTTCGTAACTTTTTATATCTTTTGGAAAACATCTAAAACTATTTATCCTACTTATTCTCATCGAAAGAAGCACCGCGTACTCGTCGTGTCTGTTGCAGTGTCTGTATTACGTATGTTTATTATTTTGTACGCTTTAAAATGACGATTCATGTGCTCTGTTCAGTATACAATTCTTTCCATACCTAAGGACTGTAGATATGACAACTGAAATGTTACTTTATGCCCAAGTATTGTTTTCTCTTTTACACTATGTGCGACAATTTTGGACCGACCGACAGACCGACCGACCGACAGACCGACCGACAAAGTGAGTTATAGGTTTGTGGCTTGTGCCACAAACAAAAATCTGCAATATTGGGAATTCCTCTGTGACGTGGATGACATTAGGCCTATCCTTACCTCCCAAAATTAAGAAAGTAGGGTCTTCGAATAACAGGCCCTGATTTGATTCCTTTTAGTGACATGGATGTTAATTAAACCACTGTGGTGCAAAACATGCGACATTGGCAGTGAAAGGGTTAAGGACTGTTGAAGCTATGATCCGTCATTAACTCTTTCGTGCCAGACCAAGCAGAAAATAGCCACATCGTGTGATATCGTACATCGTTCTACTTCGTTTAACCCTTTCACCGCCAGCCATATTTCAGCCAAACAATTCCATTAAATGTACCTGGGTAGAGAAGAAAATCCATCTGCAGTATTGGGGATTCTTCTGTGACAAGGTCTATCCTTACTTCCCAAAACTGAGACAAAAGGGTCTTTGGATAATAGACCCCAATTTGATGCCTTTTAGTGACATGGGTGTTAAATCATTGTGGTGCTAAAATGCGACTTTGGCGGTGAAAGGGTTAACGCTTTCGTGCCAGACCAAGCAGCAAATAGCCACATCGTGTGATATCGTACATCGTTCTACTTCGTTTAACCACAGACGGAAATGATCTGGCTGATTGGGCTAAATCGTGGCTGATAGAGGAAGCTTGTGACTGGCATGGAAATGGTCGTTTTACGGAAAGGGTGGGTACTTCTTCTTCTTCTTCTTCTTCGATCGCTCAGACAGTTTCCTGTCAATTATGAGCGGAGATGCGTCATGCTGCCGTTATGCGCCTAGCTAAGAAACAGTTAGGCCCAGCAAGTCCGATTTCGGCTGGAGGAGGAAATCTTTTCTGAAAGTGTTTTGTGGAACAAAAAAGGCAGGAAAGGGCAGGCAGGTAAGGCAGACAGATAGTAGATGACAGTAAGCAAAGGGAAAAGGCAGAGTCAAAGAGAGTGACAGTTTAGAGGAAGTTACAAGCACAGAACTTCCAGAAGGTGGGGGAACTATTTATACAAAAGACCCCCCGGTATCCCCACGGGGGGATGCTAGGGTGGGTACGAGGGGAGGACTGGGATTGTAGGAGTGGGAGTAGGATAGGATGTGGTGTGTTCTTCGTCTTCTTCTTCTTCTTCTTCTTGTTCGTTCGCTCAGACAGTTTCCTGTCATATGAGCATAGATGCGCCACGCTGCCGTTATGCGCCTAACTAAGAAATAGTTAGGCCCAGCATGTCCGACTTCAGGCTGAAGAAATCTTTGTAAGAATGTTGTTGCTTTTAAAGGCAGGAGAATGGTCCAGTGAAGATAGAAAGATAGCAGATGACAGTCAGCAAAGGGAAAAGGCAGAGTCAAAGAGCATGACAGAATTAGAGGAAGTTACAAGCACAGAACTTCCAGAAGATGGGGGAACTATTTGTAAGAAAGACCCCCCAGTATATCCACGGGGGTGGGGGGGGGGGGGGGGGGGAGTTGAGGTGTGTAAAAAGCTAAAGCAGATCCGTTTCTGTTTGAGTTAATTGCTAGAAGTTAATTCAAGAGGATTGACTGAAGAATTGTACGCGATATGAAACATTACCCTTTCACCGCCAGCCATATTTCAGCCAAATATTTCCATTAAATTTATTTGGGTAGAGAACAAAATCTGTCTGCAGTATTGGGGATTCTTATGTGACAAATATAAAATAAGGTCTATCCTTGCTTCCCTAAACTATGACAACAGGGTCTTTGGATAATAGACCCCAATTTGATGCCTTTCAGTAACATAGGTGCTAAATCACTGTGGTGCTAAAATGCGACTTTGGCGATGAAAGGGTTAATAACAAGTTCCAAATTTCTGTTTCCCCCCAAAACTAGCAACTAAAACCAAAGTTGCACGTGTTGGTAGACAATAGCCTTGTAACATCTTTCACCCCTTCTTCAAGTTCCACCGTCATCTGAAGTTCTGAGCTAGCAACTTTTCTGTTGTCTATGCCTATAGTTCTCTTTGATTATACCTTTCTTTCTTTGTCAGTTACTATGTTTCTGCTTTATTAGCTTATTCTTCTGGGTTGTTGTTTTTGTTCCCCTTAAACATCTTCTACAGACTGTTTCCTCCTCAAATGAGAACGTCTTGATTGAAGTTGCGAGGAGACCTGGAACTGAAGATCACAAGACCTTCAATAACGCACTGAGAGTCCTTCCAAATTATGTAAAAGATGTCCAAATATGGAAGAGGACGTGAGTCGCTTGAAAAATGTGGGTTTTCAGCGAAAGTTTTGAACTTGTGTCTTTTAACCTTTCAAGCTGACACTAAACTGACCCTAACCCTACTCCTAAGCCTATTCCTAACCCTCACCCAAACCTGAAACTGTCAAATACACACTAAATTAAAGCTTTACTAAACAACTTAAAACTCTGACCGCAGGGACTCTATGTGCACTTTTAAACGGCTTGTCTGAAGATCGGACACACTAACGCATTTTATCCGCTGTGGACATTATAATATACAGCTTGGGAGTTTACGGGAGAACAAAGAAGCACACAGACATAAATGTACATGCAAGAAAGCATGCATGCAATACACTCTGTCTCCTCTAGCCTCCAGACGCGAACGTATCCATCCCAGTCTGACGTGTGCTCTCTCTGTGTCTGTCTGTCTGTCTCTGTTTCTCTCTCTGTTTCTCTCTGTGTTTGTCTCTGTCTCTCTCTGTCTGTCTGTCTGTCTCTCTGTCTGTCTGTCTCTCTCTCTCTCTCTCTCTCTCTCTCTCTCTCTCTCTCTCTCTCTCTCTCTCTCTCTCTCTCTCTCTCTCTCTCTCTCTCACACACACACACACACACACACACCTTTTGAGGTAATGACAATACAAATAATGTTCAGTGTTCAGTGTTCTCTCTCTCTCTCTCTCTCTCTCTCTCTCTCTCTCTCTCTCTCTCTCTCTCTCTCTCTCTCTCTCTCTCTCTCTCTCTCTCTCTCTCTCTCTCTCTCTCTCTCTCTCTCGCTCTCGTCTCTGCGTAATAAAGTTTTCAAGTGTTAAGTGTCAAGTCTCTCTCTCTCTCTCTCTCTCTCTCTCTCTCTCTCTCTCTCTCTCTCTCTCTCTCTCTCTCCCTCTCTCTCTCTCTCTCTCGCACACGCGCACACGCACGCACGCACACGCGCACGCACACGCACGCACACACACACACACACACACACACACACACACACACACACACACACACACACACACACTCAAAAAGTTACTAATCATGCTTTTTAGCGACTCACTAACAAGCAAGCGTGCAAAGTCATTAGTAAGTTTTGCGCTTAGCCAAGCCGAAGCAGAAAGCATAATGACTAGGCCAAAAAAAAGTTCCATTTCAACACCACTCGAAACATTCCCCACATTGCGACGCCCCACTTAATTGGGTTAGTTCGGTATTGTTCCTCGTTTACATTGGTACAGTTGTATGATGTGGAATACAATATTTAACACAATATTGTACATCCACAGATATCTGTCTCAGCTTCAACTGATCAGATCACATGTTTTCTTCATTCACACACACACACGCACACACGCGCATGCGCGCACACATTCTCTCTCCCACTCTCTCTCTCTCTCTCTCTCTCTCTCTCTAAAACCAACCTTTTTATACAGAAAAGCAAGTGGTGAGTTATTCTGTACTGTCCTTGCTATATGATGTTAGCGTTAGAAAACAAACAGGGAAAAGTTATTTATTTATGTTTGTGACTTGAGTGTTTTTACTGTGATGATACCGTTCTTGATTTGTTTGTTTTGTTTTTTATCTTCAGTTTAAGTTTCCAAGCATTGATTTTTTGTTAATGTGGTCGAACTGAGTAAAACTGAGAGTCAATAAGTGAGACAGGAGTCAGCCATGGAGATGCAAGAAAGGACACAAACAGAAAAAAACAAAAATTAATGTAAGCTTAAAGGGGCACCCTGACGGATAATGTTTTAGCAAGAAACACGTCGAGATCACCAGGAAAACACCCTTTACAGAGATCGCAACACTCACTTTGCTCTGGTTTACTATAAATCAAACCGTCAAATCGGTGATTCATCCTTGGCGGAGGTGCTGGAAGTCACATTCTTTCACCTAAAGAGGCGTGTGCCTTCTCTTTTCTTAAAGCCGCCTGCGTTTAGACCAACTCGTTTGCACGAACTTTTCGCAATACAAGCCTTTTTATTATTATTTTTTAAAATTTTATACAGTTTATCTAAAGGAGTTTCGCTCACAACAACGGAAATAGCTCCATTTGTTTTACTGCGCTACAAAAAAAGAAAACGCTTCAACCACAATGAGTGACATTCACCCACCCCATCCAAAATGGCTACTCTCTCCGACATTTCCGCCAAGGAGGAATCGCCGTTTTGACGGTTTAATTTCTGAGAAACCAGAGCAAAGTGAGCGTTCCGATCCTCGAAAAGGCTGTCTTTCTGGTGATCTCGACGTGTTTATTACAAAATCTCATCCGTCAGGGTCCACCTTGAAATTGAAATGCAGTCAGTACACTTGTTCCTTTTTTCACTCTTCCCCCACTGATAGCAACACAGTGATAGGCCAATCATAATATGACTTAGGCCTAATAATCACTGTGTTGACATGGGGAAAGATTGAAAAATGTTTACGTGTAGGCTACAATGTATGCATCTACCAACATAATAAACCGCGCGTCAAAGTCAAAGTCAAAGTCAAAATGTTTATTTTCAGATGGAACATTGAATAAGCAATAATGGTTTGCTTTTTTTACATCAAGCCATCTATAACACAACAATTGTGTGTGTGTGTGTGTGTGTGTGTGTGTGTGTGTGTGTGTGTGTGTGTGTGTGCGTGTGTGTGTGCGTGCGTGTGCGTGCGTGTGTGTGTGTGTGTGTGTGTGTGTGTGTGTGTGTGTGTGTGTAAGTGTATGTGTGTGTGTGTGTGTGCATGTGTGTGTGTGTGTGCGCTCGCGCGTGCGCGTGTGTGTGTATTTGTATGGGTATGTCTCTGTGTGCGCGTTCCTTATTCCGTTCGCTCTCTTTGACTTTTTTGTGGGTAATAATATTATATTATTATGTTCTGATTTGTGTACTCTTAATTGATCTTCTTCTTCTTCTTCGATCGCTCAGACAGTTTTCTGTCATATGAGCGTAGATGCGTCATGCTGCCGTTATGCGCCTAACTAAGAAATAGTTGTAGTGGTTAGCGTCGCGGACTACTGGCTGGGAGGTCTTGGGTTCGAATCCCATCAGAGGCGAGGTTTTTTTTTCGGTCCTGGACCGACTCCTACCCAAAGTGAGTGGCTATGGACTCAATGGGAAGACTGAAACCACACAGTCGAGTTTCATCCGCTTAACGGATGCGATTCTGAGAGTGTTGCTCTAATTGCAAGACCAACACTGCAGGTGTCTGTAGTTCTCGGGCCTGGTTAACGCCGGGATATCATTATGAAAGGAAGCGTAGAATACAGCCCTGCCAAGCAGTCTCAGACCGATACGGAACTCCATAGCATCATCATCATCGTTATCATCGGCCTCATTTTCCATCAATCATAAAAATTTTAAAATGTCTCAAATTCTGTGGCTTTGCATGCCCTGCTCTCATGGTGACCTCTGTTTCGGTTTCCAATCCAGTCTATGCCTTGGTGCGTTCGGGTCAAAGTCATGGGGGTCAGTGTGTTCTGGGGAGCTGTCGGTGGACGGTCGTGGTGGCGCCCTCGGAGGAGGACCTCACTCACGCTGGCTCCGCGACTAAGAGAATAGTGTCGTCAGTAGGGGGCTTAGTAGGTGGTGTTCTGAACAGGCTCCACTGAACTCCACCGAAGTGACTCAGCAGAAGTGCAGTGTCTCTTCGGTTGGTTGCCTCCTGACGGCCTAACATAGATTCACTCCCCTTGGACTGCTGGTCTCGGTTTCTGCGACTTGAACAAACCCGGGTGTAGCTGCGAATTGGGATTCGGAACGAGCAGCGTGGGAGCAACGCCACTCATCCCAGAAGACGAACAGCCAACAAAAAAAACAAAAAAGAAGAAATAGTTAGGCCCAGCATGTCCGACTTCGGCTGAAGAAAACTTTGCAAGAATGTATAGAAAAAAAGGCAGGAGAATGGAGCAGTGAGATAGAAAGATAGCAGATGACAGTAAGCAAAGGGAAAAGGCAGAGTCAAACAGAATGACAGAAATAGAGGAAGTTACAAGCACAGAACTTCCAGAAGGTGGGGGAGCTATTTGTACAAAAGACTCCCCCGGCATCCCCACGGGGGGGATTTGTGTACTGATTTTTCACCTTATCAAACTTACCTTTATAAAAGAAACGAGATTTTTTTCTTAAATACACAGTACGTATTCAGATTGCCAGACAAAATAAATATATCCAAAAGGAGAAAAAATAAATAAATAAAGTCGACCAACATTTTACAATATTATCAGAATATTCTTTTTTTTATCATGAAGGTAAATATGCCATGCCAATTGAAATCCTCTCTCTCTCTCTCTCTCTCTCTCTCTCTCTCTCTCTCTCTCTCTCTCTCTCTCTCTCTCTCTCTCTCTCTCTCTCTCTCTCTCTCTTTTTTTTAAAAGAAGATATCTTTGACTTTGCAAGCCTGTTGTGATAAACTAGCCCATCGATTTAATCTCCCTTTCGTGGTGCTGGGTCTCATATAATTATGCATGAAAACCTGGTGTAGGCACATGTTTATGTATAACACCAACAACAACAACAACAATTAGGGCAATGAGCTACTGACCCTAAAAAAAAAGACAATTACCAAAGCACTGACCACTTAGCCCTATCACACACAACACCAATTTGTCAGGTCATTAATTTCCGAACACCCGTGCTAGACCAACTTCATTATTATCGAAGATACCACACGATTTCGCTTCGCTATTTCCCGCTTGATTTGGCAAAGGAGTTAATGGTCTGCGACACTGCATACGATTCGCTGTCGGTGCGATGCGATTGTGACGATGTGAGTCATGGTTCACGTGACATTCGTGCATTGGGTCTACTTGAGTAAATAGAACGAAAGTAGTAGAATTATTTGTGACCCAGCACCACGAAAGGGACATTAAGTGTCAAAATGACCATTCTGAGAATATTATACTTGTGGAAACTTCAGACAATTCTCTCTCTCACACACACACACACACACACACACACACACACACACACACACACACACACGCGCGCGCCGCTCCGCGCACGCACGCACGCACGCACGCACGCACGCCGCGCACGCACACGCACGCACGCACGCACGCACGCACGCACGCACGCACGCACGCACGCACGCACGCACGCACGCACGCACACACACACACACACACACACACACACACACACACACATTATATATAATATATACACACACACACACACACACACTCACACACTCTTTTCCCCTCATTCAATATTTGTTTATGTCTGTTTTGTGTTTTGTTTAATTAATTAATTATTTAAGTCTAATATCAAGTTGTGAACAGACTTTATTCTTGTATCGTTTTCCGTTCCCAAGTTATGTGCATTTGAAGTTAGTAGGGTGAGCGTCTGCCATTTAGAGAAATCACAATCTAAAGTCTAACCTAGCTGAAGAAAATGCACTGACCTACTCGTTTTAAAACACTTATAAGACCATTTAGAGACCATATTAAAGATTGTCCTTTATAAATATGAAAGATAAGATGTTAGAGGACACAAAAATACCCGAAACTCAAAATTGAAAAAAAAGACTTTTTTTTTCTTTTTGAGAAACTAGTCCAGTGAATGAATGCCCATTTTGTGGTGCTGCGTCACATTTTCAGACGGAAATATTTCACGTGAATCATGACTCGCATCGTCACAATCGCACCCCATCGACAGCGAATCGTACGTAGTGTAGCATATCCTTTATTACTGATTGCTCTAACCTAGGCCACTAAGGTTAGTTAGTGCGTTAAGGTCTCTGTACATACAGGCTAACAATATTCACAAAAGATCACTATTTCCCCATGGCAACACAGTGAGTTGTGTGTCATGTTAAGGTCTTTTTATATACGTTAACAATATTCACAAAATATCACTATTTCCCCATGGCAACACAGTGAGTTGTGTGTCATATTAAGGTCTGTGTACACGTTAACAATATTCACAAAATATCACTATTTCCCCATGGCAACACATTGAGTTGTATGTCATAAAGTCCATGTACACGTTAACCATATTCACAAAATATCACTATTTCCCCATGGCAACACAGTGAGTTGTACGACACGCGTTAACATCATTCACAAAATATCACTATTTCCCCATGGCAACACAGTGAGTTGTACGTCACACGTTAACATTATTCACAAAATATCACTATTTCCCCATGGCAACACAGTGAGATGTACGTCACACCTTAACACTATTCACAAAATATCACTATTTCCCCATGGCAACACAGTGAGTTGTACGTCACACGTTAACATTATTCACAAAATATCAATATTTCCCCATGGCAACACAGTGAGTTGTACGTCACACCTTAACACTATTCACAAAATATCACTATTTCCCCATGGCAACACAGTGAGTTGTACGTCACACGTTTAAATTATTCACAAAATATCACTATTTCCCCATGGCAAGACAGTGAGTTGTATGTCATATTAAGGTCTGTGTACACGTCAACAATAGTATTCACAACATATCACTATTTCCCCATTGGCAACACAGTGAGTTGCAAAGCATATTATGAGAGGGCCTAACACTGTGTTGCCATGAGGAAATAGAGATATTTTATGACTATTGTTAACGTGTACAGAGACGCTTAGTAGTGAGTCAGGGATGTGGTTAGTATATCGATAACAATGGCTGTACAATAGATGATTTTCTACAGCAATGGAAAAAATCATGGTGCAGTTTAGTCTCTTGTGGAAGACTATGACTCTCGAACGAAGGGGCCCTTGGCAACCGGCTCTGGTGCTGCAGCCAAAGGGATGGGTTGGCTTTTGGGGACCTTCCTCAACGCCAGCTATGTCCTCCAATCCCTTTTGGCCGAGAGAGTGGGGATGTACCCTGGGCAAGACATCTCCACTATAAAACAAATTCTCGCCCAGCCCGCCAAAATAGTATCTGCCCCTCTCTGTTATCTGGCAGTCATTGTCGGAAACGACAGACTAGCGTACAATAATGGTCCAAGAAAAGCCTTGAACGTACCTTGGGTTAGACTTGTAATGAGGAAAACATCGATGGGCGATTGATTTGGGGAGACACCAGTTAGGATCTTCTCCTGTGTCGATCGGTCTGACGCCAGGTGTCTGATTGCTGTAATGAGATTTTTTTGGTCATTCCTTTCCATTAATTCTGTCTCTGTCTCTGTCTGTATGTCTGTCTGTCGGTCGGTCGGTCGGTCTCTCTCTCTGTCTCTGTATCTCTCTCTATATATGTCTCTGTCTCTGTCTCTCTCTCTCTCTCTGTCTCTCTCTCTCTCTCTCTCTCTCTCTCTCTCTCTCTCTCTCTCTCTCTCTCTCTCTCTCTCTCTCTCTCTCTCTCTCTCTCTCTCTCTCTCTCTCTCTCTCTCTCTCTCTCTCTCTCTCTCTCTCTCTCTCTCTCTCTCTCTCTCTCTCTCTCTCTCTCTCTCTCTCTCTCTCTCTCTCTCTCTCTCTCTCTCTCTCTCTCTCTCTCTCTCTCTCTCTCTATGTCCCTTACGTTAATTTCTTTTATCCACCTCTCCTATGTTCTTTCTCTATATGTCTGATGTTCAGTTGTAGCGTAAATCTTCCTTAGCTTCTTTGTGATACTGATTCCAACGCTCTTTATGCAATCATCTTCAGTTGTAACGTAACTCTCTTATTGTTATGTTACACACGAGAACAGAATCTAAGAATAGGCTACATCTCTCTCTCTTGTAAAACAAAGTCTTCTCTCTCTCTCTCTCTCTCTCTCTCTCTCTCTCTCTCTCTCTCTCTCTCTCTCTCTCTCTCTCTCTCTCTCTCTATGTCCCTTACGTTAATTTCTTTTATTATGGTTCCTATGTTCTTTACTATATGTCTGATGTTCAGTTGTAGCGTAAATGTTCCTTAGCTTCTTTGTGATACTGATTCCAACGCTCTTTATGCAATCATGTTCAGTTGTAACGTAACTTAGTTATTGTTATGTTACACACGAGAACAGAATGTAAGAATAGGCTACATTCTCATCCTTGTAAAACAAAGTTTCTGAAGTCTGAACTCTCTCTCTCTCTCTCTCTCTCTCTCTCTCTCTCTCTCTCTCTCTCTCTCTCTCTCTCTCTCTCTCTCTCTCTCTCTCTCTCTCTCTCGCTCTCTCTCTCTCTCTCTCTCTCTCTCTCTCTCTCTCTCTCTCTCTCTCTCTCTCTCTCTCTCTCTCTCTCTCTCTCTCTCTCTCTCTCTCTCTCTCTCTCTCTCTCTCTCTCTCTCTCTCTCTCTCTCTCTCTCTCTCTCTCTCTCTCTCTCTCTCTCTCTCTCTCTCTCTCTCTCTCTCTCTCTCTGTCACCTTTCCTGATAACACCCTGTGCTCTGTTTCCATTGACCATCCCCTCCCCTTGTCCTCATCCTTTCTTTGTTTTTCTTTCTTGTTTTTTACTTTCTTTTTGCAATACATATAATGTACATACAAACACATCAACAGTTCCTTACACGCCTTCATGTATTGAGATTTGTCTTACAATAACGAAAGGAGGAGACGAAAAAAAAGCAAACAACAACTGACAGGGAGAGGTAAAAATATTAAAAAAACTGACTGATAGGACAAAAAAAGACACAAACAAAAGTGAAGGAAAAACTCACGACAAACGGAGAAGAAAACTAAAAATACAAATAACAACATCCTCGGGAGTTCGTGAAAACGAGCAAAAAATCACAGATGCACAAAATCTACATTAAAATATATACGAGTAAAACAAATTCACCTTAACCCTTTCACCGCCAACCCTATTTCAACCAAACATTTCCATAAATTTACCTGGATAGAGAACAAAATCCATCTGCAGTATTGGGGATTCTTCTGTGACAAATATAAAATAAGGTCTACCCTTACTTCCCAAAACTAAGACAATAGGGTCTTTGAATAGTATACTCACATTTGATGTATTTTAGTGGCATAGGTGTTAAATCACTGTGGTGCTAAAATGCAACATTGACGGTGAAAGGTTTAATGTCCTCATCCTTTCTTGTCCAACCTTGCTTCTTCTTTGCATTTTCATATTTGTAGTGTAGATATTCTCTTGTTTGTTCTACTAATGATGCTGATGGCGTTAATAGACAATGGTGGCGATGGTGGTGGTGGTGGTGGTGGTGATGTTGACGAGCAGGAGGAGGATGAGGATGATGATGATGAGGAGGAGGCGGAGGAGGAGGAGGAGGAGGAGGAGGAGGAGGAGGAGGGGGGGGAGGAAGAGGAGGAGGAGGAGGAGGGGGAGGAGGAAGAGGAGGAGGTCACCAGTAATAAAAAATGTTCTGAAATACGTCAGTAAGAGAGAGAGAGAGAGAGAGAGAGAGAGAGAGAGAGAGAGAGAGAGAGAGAGAGAGAGAGAGAGAGAGAGAGAGAGAGAGAGAGAGAGACAGACACACAGAGAGAGACACACAGAGAGAGACAGAGAGAGAGAGAGAGAGAGAGAGAGAGAGAGAGAGAGAGAGAGAGAGAGAGAGAGAGAGAGAGAGAGAGAGAGAGAGAGAGAGAGATGAGTGTGTGAGTGTTTGTGCGTGTTTGTTTGTTTGTTTGTTCGTTTCCTTCTTTGTTTGTTTAAGAAAGAGAGAGAGAGAGAGAGAGAGAGAGAGAGAGAGAGAGAGAGAGAGAGAGAGAGAGAGAGAGAGAGAGAGAGACAGACAGACAGACAGAGACAGACAGAGACAGACAGACAGACAGACAGGCAGAGATAGAAAGAGACAAACAGAGAAAAAGAGACAAGCAGGCAGACAGATAGAAATGCGGTGACACAGAGAACTTCACCAAACCTGTCAATCTAATTACCGAGTCCAACACATGACGACCAGCATCAGATAATCACCAATGTATTATGCATGCAAACCAACAGTAGAAAGTTTTGTTGTTGTTTTTAAATGCATATCAAGCCAATTTACGGAGGAACCCCAACCACCACCACCACCACCCAGCCGCTCCTTCACCCCCCCCCCCCCCCCCCCCCCCCTTCAAATTAGAAGACGGAAGTTTTTTTGTGTTTTTTTGTGTTTTTTTTAATAGAAGAAGGAAGTTACTTTGTTTGCAATGTTTGTCCTTAATTATAGACCCTTTTTTCTGCCCCCCCCCCCACCCCCACTCTCCCCTCCCCCCAAACTCCTCCCCCACCTCCCACCTCCCCTCCTCCCACCTAACACCTCCCTTCCTCCCCCAACCCTTCAAATACTTCTCTTCACATGAATGCATATCGTCCTTTCAAACGTAATTCAGGTGCGTTTGCAGGGCTACTCTCTCGGGTTGATAGGGCAGGCGTGGCTGGTGCACCTCTGAGTCCCATCAGCACCTTCGGGTGTTTCTTTTTCATTATTTTCATTAGGCAAACGAGTTAGTGCTTAATTTTATTATTTTCTAACCTAAAGATTTTTTTTTTACATCGGTAACGCAAGAGAAAAGGAAAAGATCGTTAACTTAAGGAAAAGATAAAGATAAGGAAAAGATCGTTAACTTTGTGGTCTATATTGAATGCAATAACATAATTATTATGACTAGCGCAACGCCGAGTACCAGTAACGCCTAGTAACGGTAACGCCTAGTAACGGTAACGCCAAGTACTGGTAACGCTGAGTACAGCAAATTTGAAGCGATTTGGTTAAGAAACGGCGGAGTGGTATAGCGCGCGCGTTTCTGAACCGATTCGCTTCCGGATTGGCACACCGATAGTCACCGTCCCCGGTCATCTACCTGCCAAATTCGAAGGCAATCGGCCCAGAAACGCCGGAGATACGGGCGCCGAGAGGCCGGCGGATGCGCGTTTCGCGCATTTGCGAAACCGCGCAAATGATACGGCCGCCTCGGTTGCCGTTGCCATCGCCCCGTTAGGGCTCACAGCAAATTTGAAGCGATTCGGTCGAACAACGGCGGAGTTATAAGGCCCGTTTTCGTGTTTTCAGACACACACACACACACACACACACACACACACACACACACACACACACCACACACACACA
>CM065690.1:46727321-46729489 GCA_017654935.2 Phymorhynchus buccinoides
GACCTTGAAGTGTGACCTTGAAAACTGAAATTTCCTTCTTTGCGCTATATGTATGTTTCTTCTTCAAGCTGTATCTCGTGAACTAGAAGACAAAATCCCAATTTTGTGTCAGGATGTGACTGCTACAGGGTGTCGCAAGTGCGTGGCATTGCTGGTGACAGACATGTCTGCCGCTCGGCGACGCCCTTGTTTTTAATTTGTCCAACAACAAAAACTTTTACTAGATTTAGTTGTCCTAAATGCATTTTTTCCTGTAGTGACATGTTCATTTGAAAAACATTCATATGAATATAATTTTGTAATGCCCCCAGAAGTAAAAAAAAAGTTTTTTAAATAGATTTAGAAACACTTTTTCCCTGCATAGCATTATTGTTCTATGATCTAATTGCAGCTTTGGTTCAGTAATTGTAACAACTGTGGCAGAGTGGTTAGGACGTTCGCCTGCCACATGTAATGCGTGACTGCAGTGTGAGTGACCCGGGTTCGAATCCCGGTCTCACCCTTTCTTTCTAGTTTGACAGGAAAATCGAACTGAACGTCCAGTCCTTCGGATGGGGACTTAAAGCTAGTCTGACCCGTGTGCTTTACGCACGTAAAAATCCCACTGCAGTTGAAAGTCAGTAAGAGCAGGGAGAAATCCTGCTGCCTGGTATGGCCAAATTCATAGCTTCGTTTTCCAAGTGTGCCCCCTCCCCTGTGCACCCTGTGCCCCCCCCCCCCCCCCAAAAAAAAAATTTTATTTTTAGATTGGGCAGGCGCTGCATTTGCGGCGACGCGCTCTCCGGGGCTGAGCAGCCCGAATTTCAGAGATAAATCTCTGTGACTAGAATATACCAAATACCGAATATCAAATACCTTTGATGGTTATAACTTATAAGGCATAGGTTCCCAAATTTTTAAGCAAGTTCTTCTAGTTTTGTAAACCAAGTAATTATTGATGTAGAGCTACTTTCCATTTTAACTCTTGTTATGCCTAGCTACCCATCACACACACGCGCACACACACACGCATGTGTGCGGGCGCGCACGTACACACACACTTCCTCCTAAAATTAAAATTAAAACTTGATTGAATCTGTCATTTATGAACTAACAAAATCTTTTTCAAATCATTACATTTAATTTGAAAATGAAATGTGATTCTTAACCAAATAAGGATGATGTCTACTTTCAACCAAAAACTACTGTGTCAAAAAAAAAAAGCTTTGAAGGAAGACTGTACACTACCAAATCCCAAATGCATGCCAAACTAATATATTAATTATTATGTAAAATTATGATGCATACACCATTGTAATGTTTAATTTGTTGTTTTCTGTGTGTTGTTTTTATGTTGTTGTTTTTCTTCTTCTTTTTTAAACAAGCCAAAAGATATAATTACTGTCAACTTTGAATAAGAATAAATTCCAAGTTTCACACTGCATTGATTATTTATAAGCAGAACAAAATGTTATACCTGACCATTCTGGCTAAGCAGAGTCTAAGCTAAGTAGGTTTTAAAAAAGCAAATATCTAAAGAGACGCTTGTCAAGTACTCATGACAAGCATGGAAAGCACTTGAGGATCACTAAGGCAAAACTATGTCCTGTGTTGAATCTGCTGTGAAAACACTGCCCAGCTAATCCTGTATAATATATATCAGGCGTAGAGTGAAAGTGTTTGACAGAAGATCAAACTCAGCTGACAAGCAGTTGGGATTGAAGGAAAAGGTGGGTGAATGGGCGTGGTTGTGTGTCGTTAAGAAGAGATCTAGGCTGTCGTCTTGATAAAGCCAGGCTGTTTGTTTGGAGATCTTAGTTTGAAAGCTCTGCCTAGAAAACATTGACGCTTCAATGCTGTGTTGTACAGTAGAACCTCCCTTATAAGACCTCCCATTTAAAGACTGATGATCCCTCCCACATAAGACCTACTTCTCTGAGACATTGCCCTTCTTTGTAAGCATTAAAAATACCTCTGTTATAAGACCTCTCCCTTGTAAGACCTCATTTTGGATGATTTTTTAAGGTTTTATAAGGGAGGTTCCACTGTATTGCTACAGAATAAGAATGCTCAGATCACAGTGTTGATGTTAGCAAGTAAGAAATACATTTATTAAATACAAGCTTCTTCTTCTTGTTTTTTGCACATTTCTGATTTCATCAACAGGGTGAAGTGTAACATAAAATATG
>CM065690.1:46729989-46737489 GCA_017654935.2 Phymorhynchus buccinoides
CCCCGCCGCTGTTTCTTGGGAAAATGGCCGGTGTTTTAGAACACCACAACCCATAAAGAGGACTTTATTCCATGCGGTAAAAAGGAAACCCGTGCGCAAATACATAAAATTAAAATCCTGTTGAAACACAAAAGAATGGGAAAAAATATAAAAAGATAAAGAAAAAAAGATTTATTGCGCACGTGCCGAATTTCCCTATTATTTCTGTTTGCAGTAAACTTTTATCCTCCTTTTTCCCCCCACACTTATTAGGGTTTTTTCCGCTACGGAAACAATACTAAGCGTCTAATGTGAACCCTTTTTTTTTTTTTTTTTTTGGGGCGGGGCCCCTTCCTGGGGCGTCGCGGGGCCTTAAGGGATACAGTGGACGAAATAATGGAGAGAGGATGAGGATATTAATTATATGTGAATATTATTGTTAAAGATATGTCACTGTACTTCTATTCCGTTTGAGGCCTCCTTAAGGGAATATGAAATGAAATGGATGATACGAATCATAATATGGAGAGAGGATATAATAGAGGGAGCAGGGCTTTAAGTGAAAATCAGGGAGAACGAGGAAATATAATTTAAGTAAGACACCCAAAATCCAACAAAAACACTGCTGGGGAGGAGAATTAGTATTGACTGATTGTGAGACAAGAAATTTCAATGAAACCATCTGTTTTGTGTTGGTACCTGGTGATATGGGGATTCAGGGTTTTGGTGAAATGATGGGGAATGTTGTGGGGTTTTCCTAAATAAAGAACATTGGTGTGAAAGGGAAAGGAGAACAAGCCGGGAGATACGTGGAAATACAAAGAATCAGAAGAAAGGGGAAAGACGAAAGGAATACAAATAAAGGAATAAGGAGGAAAGATAAGAATGACGAACACTCTCTTCCTCTACGAGATTTTAGACAAAAGAATGTTATATCAACAGAAAGTCGAAAAAAAACAGAAATAGAAAGTCGCGGAAAAATCCAAATAAACTATTAGGGGTTGCGTTTAACGGGGTAACGAATGGTATTTGTTTTTTTCGGTAATAGGCCCAACGCCCCAAGCCAGAAAGATAAGAGAAGAACCAGTAAACTCACCTCACCTCGGCTCTCAAAGAGAGAGATCCCACGGCCTTAGTATGGCATTCCGTGAGCACAGCAGATTTAATGTAAAGGAAATAATGGGGTCCCTGGGGGGACAGACCCCCCCTCCCTACTGACTACACAGGAATTCAAATTTTCGGGGGGGCGGGGGGAAACATCTGAATACCAAAGGGGAACACACTGACGTTATACTCCACAAGAACTAAAACCTAAACCGAAGGGGGGAGGTGAGGATGAAGTCTGTGTGACGGCACGAACAAAAAAAAAACAAAAATTTTAGAATATATTAAGTCTTTTTTGCAAGGATGGGGAAAAGCATAAGAAAAGAATCTTTTGTTGTTCGCAATAGACGCATTTCGAAAAAAAAAAAAAAAAAAAAAAAACTAAAAAAAAAAAAAAAAAAAAAAAAAAAAAAAAAAAAAAAAAACAAAAAAAAAAAAAAAAAAAAAAAAAAAAAAAAAAAAAAAAAAAAAAAAAAAAAAAAACACAACCACTATAGCGGGGGACAGAAGAGCAGCTTCGTAAAAAAAAAATTAGCAGTTACGTACCCGACTTACTCGGTCCCAAAGCCAGCATTATCATCTGTAACCCACACATTGCAACAAATGACGGCATGCAATGTCGTCGTAGACGAAAGATCGAATTAGCGTCGAAAGCTTGATGTTGAAAAACAACCGCAGGAAGGATGGCAGGATGCAACAGGATAGCCAGGACCAGCCCCGGCAGGGGATGCAAGTCATGCGCGACATTGCCAACAAATTTGTTTTTTTTTTTTTTTAATTAGTAGTAACACAGAGCGAAAGCGCAATAGTTTTGTGGCACAACGCGGTCTATTTCTTACCACTCCAATCATGATGGTCCACCTCCCCTGGCTCTTTTCAATAATTTTTAATCTGTAAAACCAGAAGGTTAACTCGCACCATTTCGAACTTTTATATCTTTTGGGGAAAAACCATTTTTAAAACTATGTAGCCATACTTATTACTCATCAAAAGAAGCACCGGCATAACTCGTCATGTTTTCGTTGTCTGTTGTAGTGTCTGTATCACGTATGTTTATTATTTTGCTCCACGTCTTTAAAAAAAATACATCATTTTAAGAGCGCGGCTGGCCTCAATTTGAATGTGTAGCCTCGATTTGAAGTGCGACAATTTTGTCAAAATGTCGAACAATTTTGGACTAGCCGACGACCGACCGACAGACAGACAGCACCAAGACAGACAGACACCGATCCCGACCGACAACGTGAGTTACGTGAGTTATAGGTTTGTGGCTTGAGCACGAACAAAAATGAGGGAGGCCAGTAGTAAGTATATATCGGCCAACCGATAGAACTTGCACAATGTGACGTAAAGATAAAATTACATCAAATTTAGAATGACGCTGGTTGTTCTAAGTGACTATGTAATAAGTCTACTCAAAACACACGAAGCGAGAGCTGGGGATCTGATTCATGGTAGAGTAGCTTCCCTGTTTGACCGATGAATTTTAGGCCAGAGCACTTCCAAACACAGCATGAAATTACCCCTCTTAATTATTTCCGAACAATTCAAATTCAAAATTACTGGCTTTTAGATTTAGAGCTAACGTCAACACATAAAAGGCCGGAGCAGGAGAGCAACAGCCAAACGGCAACCAAAATGAGAATGACCCCACGGCCAACGCAGCAAAAGCACGCAAGCATAGACAGCAACAGCAATAGCAACAGCAACAGGCTAACAGCAAAAAAGCAGAGCAAAGAGCAAAAGCAGCAAAAAAGCAAAGCAAAAGGCAACGGCCAAAAAATACACGGCGAGCAGCAGCAACCGGCAAACCAAACCACACAACAACACCGGCAAAAATCTTGCCAATTGAGATATGAGAGCTTTATCGACTCTGATTGGTTTTTGTCGCGACGTCCGACCCAGCATATGGGCACAAATATAATACTTACGGCCCGCATCCCCTCACTCCTCTCTTAACAGCTTTTGTGAATCATTTTTATGTAGTAGGCCCTACTCTACCTACGCTAAAATCAAACAATGAAATATGGCACTAGGTTCACTCTCACACGTCCCTTGGGGGCCCCTCGAAAAAAAGAAAAAACCTCTTTGGACCCTCGAAAAGAAATGGACAAAAAAAAACGGGTTTTTATTTTTTAAAAACGCGTTTATTTTTTTTTTAGTTTTTTTTTTTAACAGTGTTGTTTTTGTAATTAAATTTTGAAGAAAACCTCTGACGGGTGGAAAAAAAAAAGAAAAAAACGGTGTTTTTTGTTTGTTGTTTTTTTATTTTTTATTTTTTTTTTTTTTTTTTTTTTTTTTTATTTTATCGAGTTTATAATTATTTTCCTTTATTTTAATTTCCACCCCACTTTTCCAAATTTTAATTTAATTTTTTTGTTTTTTTTTTTTTTTAAATTAAGTTTTTTTTATTTTGGTTAAAAAAAATTTGTTTTTGTTTTTCGTTAATTAATTGTGGGTTTTATTTTAATAAATGTTAAAAAATTAATATTTAAAAAAAATATTTTTTTAATTTTAAAAAATAAAAAAATCGGCTTTTCCTAATTATTGCTATACTCGGCTTCTTACTCCTGGGTTGTTTTTCCTTCCCTCGACATCTACCACATATTAAAATTCTGAATAATGTTAGTACAATTTCAGTAGAATTAAACTGGGAACTAGTCTTTCTGAACAAAATTGGAAATATAAGAAGCCCTTAGGAAGAAAGGACAGCCCATCCAGTCCTCTAACACTCTTTCTTTCCAAGAACACTCAGAGAGTGGAACATGCCCCCCCACAACACCCCCACCCCTCCACACACACCCGTCTGAAACCATCTGTCCCGATTTAACTGTAGGGCTGAGCATAGTTGGCACTTACATCAGCCTCAAACTGGCTCCTTACACTCATCTTTTAAAACATCAGATTGTATCTAGCGTTAACCTCAGAGCGGACACGCACGCATCGCAACGCATTCAACCCACTACCACGCACGCACTGACACGCACGCTACGCGCACACGCACGCACACGCACGCACGCACACACACACACCACCTACACACAGCAGTGAGAGGACACACAAACCACACACTAGTTAAACATAATTATCTCTCTTTTGTCTGAAGAAGTCTGTGGGAGTGTCTGTTTCAATCTCTGTCTTCTGTTGCTCATCTGTCTGCTCTCTCTACGTCATCTACCTCTCTCTCTTACTCTGTCTCTCTACCTACTTCTCTCTCATCTTCTACTCTCTCTACTCTCTCTCTCTCTCTCTGTCTCCCTCACCCGCACTCCTCCCATACAGTAAGGCCCAGTACAGGATGCCTCGAGAGATGCAGTTGATGCCAGACGCCTTCCGCTACATTCTGCTTCACTCTCAACTCCCACACCTGCTCGTACTCAACGCAAAAACCAGAACAGCAGGTCACCCAGCCATTGTCAAAATATATGGTCAATCCTGAAGACATCCGCTGCCTTGTCACCGTCAAAAAGATAGCTACGTTTAGAACGTTTTTCATTGTTAAATGTGTATATAATTCGAAAAGAAATGCTTATAGTGAATCCTTTCCAGCAAGATGTTTGCGCTTGCGGCGACACACTCTAACGGGTGGAAATTTGACAAAGCCCCCGCCTTGAATATCACCGAGAGTAGTCGGTATGACTAAAGTTTGACACAAATCACCAAGGTTACAATACCGTATTTGACGTCATGTTTCCGGCGGAATCTCAGATATGGTGGCGTTATTTCCGGTCTCCGGTATTTTTGTTGGTGTAGGAAAGTGTAGGCGTGTTTGATGGATGTCTGGCAAAATGAGTAGAGATGAGAGAGATGTTGGATTGAGACTGAGTGTCTTTCATGAGTGACGAACTAATGAACGACTTCAAGCGCCAACACGACCCGTAACTCCCCGAACGAATCTTGATACTTAGCTGAAGAACTGGGAGAGAGATACGGATTACGGAGGTAAGATCTCTCGAGAAGAGAGACGAAGAGATGCGAGTGTGAGTAAGGAGAGAGGAGTGCGAGAGTAGAGAATCATCTGCCCAGACGAGCTATGAATATGCCATGATAGGGCCAAAATACACAAACACTCAAAGGCGGTATAAGAATGCCTGTTGCACACTGTTTTAACACCGAACACGATTGTTCGCGCGCATCGCATGTACATACACTACACTCGTCACCCACACACTTGATTCACTCTTTAGACGAGAGCACCCTACTTGTGAGCAAACAGCCACACACACACACACACACACACACACACACACGAACACAATTCGCACGGGGCTTGTGACTGCCTACACGAGCACACTGAAAACGACACACGGACACCGATTTTTTTCTTTTTTTTTTGTGCACACGCACAATTATCTCGCAGCCACCCATCAACACGCACACACATAACTCGTAATCGGCTTAGAGGTCAATAAGCGCGACATGAATTGAGCATAGTCCATTGACGATCCATCATGAATTTTATTACAGCAACTTAAAACATTAGTTATTCAAACATGACTCGCTAGAATATTTAATAAAAAAATAGGGCGTTTTGGCTCTTTTACATTCAGCAGTATTTTTTATTAAAAAAAAAAAGACATAGCCTACATGTATCTTCATACGTAAGATGCAAGATCTGATTAAGTACATCGCTACAACTGAAATTCTATCAATAGTATTGTATGTTTCTGTGTGACGTTAGTGTGTTTAACCTTTGGTGCGGTGTGTGGGCGAGCGGAACGATTTCAAAACAAGACATTTAAAGGTCGACTAGATAAAGTTATAAATAAAGCGGGTGGGGTGGTGGGCAAAAAACTAAAACCCTTTGACGACATGTACAACAGAACACTGGCTGACAAACTGAGGACGATCATGACTGACGTGACACACCCCTTACATGACGACATGTACAACAGAACACTGGCTGACAAACTGAGGACGATCATGACTGACGATACACACCCCTTACATGACGACATTGACATCAGACGATCGGACAGAAGCGACAGACTGCGAGCCCCACGTGCAAGAACATCCAGGCACTTAAACTCTTTCATTCCCTCTGCCATCCGTCTGTATCATTCGAAGGCAGACTGACTAGATGACCGGTACATAGGGAATCGGTGGTGTTGGTGTGTGGTTGTGTGTGTGTTTCCTGTGTGTGTGAGAGTGTGAGCGTGCTGGGTGGAGGTGTGGCGGGGGGGGGGAGGAGAAGGAGGAAAGGGGGGTTGGGGGAAAAGGGGGTGGGTTAGGGGGGAGCGGAGCAGGGGGACGGGATAATGTTTTAATCATACAGTTTTCCTTTTAATTATCTGACACTGATGTATGCTTTTGCTTTATAAATTACTTTGTGATGTTCGATTTATGTATACTGCTTCTTAATATCTTATCTTTTGTATGTGTGATCTTAATATCTTAATGTAAATTTAATTAATATTTAAATTTTTTATTCATTGGACGATGTTGTATTTACTATGGTCCTCTGTCCTAATATTTATATTTTTAAATTTAAATCAATGTTCTTCATTTTATCATGGACGATGTTAAATGTTTTTGCTGTTTCCCTCTGTGATGTTGAGTTATATATAATGTATGTTTTTAGTATTGTTTGTCTTATTCGAGCCTGTGAATTGTGCTTGTAATTTCCCCAGGGACTCATTAAATTATTGATGATTGATTGATTGATTGAATACGAATACGAATACGAATGTTTTATGAGGGTATTAAAGAGATAAAGTGTGGGTAGCTTTTTTACACTATTGCCTAAGGCAAATAACAATTAATGAAGAAAAAGATTAACAGAAACGTAAAAACAACAACAAACTGGCAACAATAGTGACAAAAATATACAAAGTAATATAAGCAGTAGTGCAGAGGAGAGGAGAGAGAGAGAGAGAGAGAGAGAGAGAGAGAGAGAAAAGAAAGAGAGAGAGAGAGAGAAGAGAGGAGAGAGAGAGAGAGAGAGAGAGAGAGAGATGAGATTTGCATTGCTAAGAAACTGACTTCAAATGGAACCCTGTGTCGAGGGCTAAGGAAAACATAACTCCACGTGAAAGGCTCACTATCTGGCCTGTTGATTGGAACTGGACTCTAAAGTTCAGAGAGGGACATTGAATGGCCTGTAATTTCCTCATCTGTGTCTTTTGATTCTACAAGGAGTCGACGAACTTTATCTATAGAAGAAGATAAGTCTTCTATAGCAGCGAATTAAAGTAAAGGTGAAATATTCGTTATCATGGGGAGCTGCTTCATCAATTACCTGTCTAGGGGGTCCCTTTGCATAAAGAGCGAACTCTCGTGTCGTGTCGCACAACTTCGGCAAAAACGGCCTCAAGAAAAATCTCCGTTTTGCCGATAGTTTGGCTAACGTTTTGGTCTACCTCGAAAGCGAACCTCGCGACGAACATCACGTCAATTTCTGTTTTTTTTAATTGGCCC
>CM065690.1:46744989-46751592 GCA_017654935.2 Phymorhynchus buccinoides
AATTATAAAGATGATAAATAGTTTAAAATGTTTTCCAAAAGATATAAGAAGTTATGAATTGGTGCGGCGATAAAATTCTGGTTCACAGATTAAAATTATTGAAAAGACAGGGGAAGCTACTCTTTGTATGTAATGATTGGAATGCTAAAAATAGACCGCTGGGGTGCAGTTGAAAGACTTGTTTTAAAGTCTTCAGTAAGCAAAGAATCTTCCGAATTTTTGTAAATTACACATTATTTCATCTACTAAACACTAAAGACAGATTATTTCATCTACTAAATACTAAAGACTGACGTAATCGCGACCTACGCGTGCACTATCACCCTAAACCCTAACCCTAACCCTAATCCTAATCTCAACCCAAACCCTTAACCGCTATCCCGATTTTGCCCAAATTCGAACTTGTCCAAGCTTTTGACCCTAGTATCCACCTGCAAATTTTCATGTTGATATATCCAAGCGTTCTCGAGTTATCGCTGTCACAAACAGACAGACAGACAGACAAACAGACAAACAGACAAACAAACCTTTGTTGTTTTCGTTGAAACACACTGATAACTGTATGGGAGGCCATTTTACACCGAAATATGCATTTTGAGCAAATTTGAACACGGACGGACGGACGGACGGACAAAGTGAAAACAATAGGGGAAGACGGGGTAAAAAGCGCATGGGCGGGTAAGAAGCCCACCCCAATTATCTCATGAAATAAAGAAAATGTCAGTCAAATTTGCCCATGAGACGAATGCTAGACATTAACGCTCGTCTCATGGGCAAAATGAGACTGAAATTTGCTTCATTTCATGAGATAATTGGGGTGGGCTTCTTACCCGCCCATGCGCTTTTTACCCCGTCTTCCCCTACCAGTCTCGCTTCGCGACTGGTAATCGCGACTGGTAATAATAATTTTTTTTTAAATACTAAGAAAAAAAGAAGGGACAAACAAAGCAATATAAAGAGCATGCAAAACACAGTCATACATAGTATGATAACAAAATCAAACCTAATCTTATATGCACACGCACATTGAAGCAGACGAACATTTTAAACATAAAATAAAGATGATACAGTTAACAAACATATAGTGAAATTCATACAAACAAGCATTCCCTACGTATTCATTTAATAGTGCATACATTTATGGTTTATTCTGTAATAATGGAGTTAGCAGCATTCAATTTAGTCTGACACAAAAAAATAGCTTTAGTGGTGATTAAGTACTGTCAACAGATGCAAGTATTGTGGTATTGTGAACGTAATGTACAATAACAGAGGGAGGGATAGGGGGGGTGGGAGGGAAGGAGGGACAGAGAGAGAGAGAGAGAGAGAGAGGGAGAGAGAGAGGAGATATATAGATAGATAGATAGAGAGAGAGAGAGAGAGAGAGAGAGAGAGAGAGGAGAGAGAGAGAGAGAGAGAGAGAGAGAGAGAGAGAGAGAGAATTCTGTATTAAAGTACTTTATTCATTAAGTAGGTCTTCATTAGTTTGTTGAAAGTTGATGGTCTTTTGACTGTCTTCAAGTAAGCTGGCAGGTTATTCCAGTAGGTTGCGCCATTATACGTTATACTGGCTTTAAATAGGTCTAGTCGTGGAGTTGGAATTATTAGTTTGTGTAAATGCCTGTAACTGTTGATCGAAAAGCGGTCTATGAAAGACTGAGGAGCATTTCCGGTCATAATTTTGTGCATCATCACTGCTTTATTGTGTTCCAAATGAGATTTAAAATGTAATAATATCAACAACTTTGTAATCACTGCTCGTAAGTGAAGTTGATTTGAGAGAGAGAGAGAGAGAGAGAGAGAGAGAGAGAGAGAGAGAGAGAGAGAGAGACAGAGAGAGAGAGAGAGAGAGAGAGAGAGAGAGAGAGAGAGAGAGAGAGAGAGTGTGAGAGAGAGAGAGAATGAGAGAGAGAGAGAGACAGAGAGAGAGAGAGAGAGAGTGAGAGAGAGAGAAAACTTGAAAACTTGAAAACTTTAACTTTATTTTTCAAGGATACAGATTTTAGGCAACGCCTAGTCTTCCAATCTGTCTTTGGTACATATACGAACATAGAATACAAACATGGCAAGGCATATTACACATACAAAGAGAGAGACAGAGAGACAGAGACAGAACATCAGTGGGCGCAATAAGGGAAGGAAATGATCGAGAGAGATAGCAGGTGCCAGTAAAACTAGCAGAGAGCTGATAGGTTACGATCTAAGCACTGCGCCAGACCAGAGGGAAAGCAACAAGGGACACATGTGGGTGGAGATAAGACAATTAATCGAGGGGAAACCCGAACCCTCTCCTTGACCATTCGTTCTCTTCAACTAGACACGGAACATGAACTCCCACGTCCCCAGACTTATAGCCTACTAATCTGACCCCTGCACCTGAAGACCGACCTGGGTGGGGCGTGGTGGCTGTCAAGGTCATTCGTTAATCGCCAGCTCGTACTCAAAGTACGTTGCCAGGGTCAATCAGCGTCTGCGCTGTCAGGAAGGCAAGGCACTGATTCGTTCTTTCTCGTTTCGTCTTTTGTTCTGTTTTGTAGTTTCTTGTTTTGTCACGTCCTATTTCTTCGTGTGAACTAGGTCAAATAAATTTGAAGAAGAAAGAAGGAGGAGGAGGAGGAGGAGGAGGAGGAGGAGAAGAAGAGGAAGAAGAAGAAAAGATTGATTGATTGAACTTTTTACTGGGTAAAGATTTAGGCACATTGAAGGCCTTATTTTTATAAATGTTAAACGTGTGCAAATTTAAAGCATAGGAAGGTGTTTCCTTCTTCTTCTTCTTGTTCTTGTTCTTGTTCTTCTTCTTGTTCTTGTTCTTCTTGTTCTTGTTCTTGTTCTTCTTGTTCTTGTTCTTGTTCTTGTTCTTCTTCTTCTTCTTGGACAAATGTGAAGTTGGTTACAACATCAGACTCAAATCATGAAGTCAGTGAAGTAATTTAGGGTAGAGCAGAACATACACATCCCATGTTCTTGGAGGTATTGTTGAACGAAACAGAATGTCCTTTCCCACTCGCTGAAAAACAAGCCTGGGAAAAGGGCAAAACGACACAAGACGAAGCGGGAGAGCTGAAACGGTACCTATACCGTCTCCTTGACCACTCCCCGCTGACTCAATGACCCTGATAACTCCCCGCCCCCTTTGCCCCCGAGGACTAATAAGTCTGGTGGTCAGTGGATGGGTCCGGTGTCATGAGAAATAAATATCTCCCGTGAAATAAGTACCCTTCGCATGTGGACTAGAACGACCATTATTCATGTGAGAACTAAGTCAACTATTATTTAAAGTAGTGAGATTTAAGTGCTCAATCTACACGGAAAGAACCAATAAATAGAGCAGAGGGGGAGTGGGGGGGGGGGGGGGGGGGGGGGGGGGGTGTAAAACTACATCTTTGCCGATAAATCGATGTACAAAGCCATGCTACTTAGTTTCGTATTTTTCAAAATGGCGGACGATATAAACAACCACCCATGCCCAAAAAAAAATCCAAAAAAAATCCCCGACTTCTCAATATCTAATGATGAATCCTCTGTTCTTACTGCATGCCACAAGACGCCTCTGAATATATTCAGTGGTAATCTTTCCCAAACAGCAAACAATTCGAGTGAGGAAAAGGTATGTATTTCATGGGTTAGGTATTTTATGCAACACCTGGCTGGCTAGCTAGGCATTATCGGGGTGCTGCAGATCTTGCGAATGGGTGAGCGTGCTAGTTGGAGGGAAATGACACACCACGCTAGGTTATCTTTCCTTGATGTTGATAAGACGTGTGTTAAGCCCTTTCGCGGCCATTTGTCCTCTCGCGGATACCATGACCTACAATAAGCCTAGGGTCTCCCATAGCCATATATATTCTTGATCACCATGTCACAACCTATTCATATCCTGAAGTTTGAACCGCCAGTGCAAACCTCCACCAAGGAAGACTCACAAAACCGACATTTCCTTCCTTCATGTCCGAGCTGTATCTCATGAACCAGTGGGTAGAATGGCTTCACATTTTGTGTGGTAATGTAACATGGCGAGTAATGAAATAAATACTTGCAATAAATACCCCCAAAAGTAGAAACAGTGTCATTTTAGACTAATGTGCACATAAGGACCAAAAGCCTGCGAGAGGACTTAACAGACGTGATTTCGGTGCTATGAGAGAACGGTGCATCGTATGCTAAAAGTCTCCCCCTTGAATTTACCTGTCCTAGGGGGTTGTTATTTGACCATTATGAACTCTGTATTTTTAAACGAAATTGAACAAATGGTGAATACTCTCTTTCTAATTACCTCCCCTCCACCAAAGTTGATTACAATGCCAATCACCTAGCAGTGCGTGGGTCAGAACCAAAGTGAGACCAACAAAGCATCATTCTCAAAAAAGAATGTGCCAAGTTCGCCTAACCTTTAGGCGAACTTGGTACATTCTTTTTTGAGAATGATGCTTAGCGAACTTGGCACATTCTTTTTTGAGAATGATGCTTTGTTGGTTTCACTTTGGTTCTGACCCACGTACTGCTAGGTGATTGGCATCGTAATCAACTTTGGTGGAGGGGAGTTAATTAGAAAGAGAGTATTCACCCTTTGTTCAACTTCGTTTTCTCCTCTCTTGGCCTCACTATTTCATTCTCTGTATTTTTGCTTCTGCTTCTGTTTCTCGGCTTGCAGAACCAAATTTCTGTTTTTAAGTGTTTGTCTGTATGTTTGTCGGTCAGACCCCCCCATCTCTTTTGCTTTGTACCTTCGTGCGTGCGAGTGTGCACATATGCAGATGTTTCATTTGAATAAGTGTGTGGATATACGTCTGTTTGCGCGCATGCCTATGCAGCGTATTGATTAATGCTATTTCGCATTTATAAAAACAAAAAGACAAAAAAATTAAGGTTGAGAGAAATATTATTGTTTTTGTTATTACCGATTAAATCCTATATGAAGTAAACGCGAAAATTAAATCCGCTGGGGGTACATACAAAAATATGGCAGGCTCATTTTTGTTTCCAGTTTCAACAAGGTAAGGATTAGGTGAAGAAAACGGAAAGAGAAGAGAGAGAGAGAGAGAGAGAGAGAGAGAGAGAGAGAGAGAGAGAGAGAGAGAGAGAGAGAGAGAGAGAGAGAGAGAGAGAGAGAGTAATTAATGAGGATGACCACACAGAGTGGTATCAAATTCAAAGGTTCGTAATCAAACCCCAGTGCTGTTTTACAGGTCATTGGTTGGAGAGAGAGAGAGAGAGAGAGAGAGAGAGAGAGAGAGAGAGAGAGAGAGAGAGAGAGAGAGAGAGAGAGAGAGAGAGAGAGAGAGAGAGAGAGAGAGAGAGAGAGAGAGAGAGAGAGACAGAGAGAGAGAGAGAGAGAGAGAGAGAGAGAGAGAGAGTAATTAATGAGGATGACCACACAGAGTGGTATCAAATTCAAAGGTTCGTAATCAAACCCCAGTGCTGTTTTACAGGTCATTGGTTGGAGAGAGAGAGAGAGAGAGAGAGAGAGAGAGAGAGAGAGAGAGAGAGAGAGAGAGAGAGAGAGAGAGAGAGAGAGAGAGAGAGAGAGAGAACGAACGAACCTTTTTTATATTGAAGGATAAGAATAAGCACTTTGTTTGCATCCAGCCCTCATAAAAATGAAAAGTGAGAAGAAAAAATAACCACCACCATTAACAACAAATGTAACAAAAGAAAAGAAAAAAAGAATGAAAGTGAAAAAGCACGAGAGAGAGAGAGAGAGAGAGAGAGAGAGAGAGAGAGAGAGAGAGAGAGAGAGAGAGAGAGAGAGAAGAGAGAGAGAGAGAGAGAGAGAGAGAGGGCAAATTAATGAGTGTGACCCTTCGGAGTTGTATCAAATTCAAAGGCCCGCAATCAAGGGTCCCGTGCTGTTCTACAGTGCATTGATTGGAGCCAACGGTCCGAACTTATTGGGCAGTGGTCGGTCAAGAATCTCCAGGTGTCTCCCTATCTCATCTTGACCCAGCCACACTGCACACGGCTTGACCTCAATACGATACGATTGTGATGATGTGAGTGAGTCATGATGCACGTGAAATACTTTCACTCTAAAAATAACTGTACCGTGTTTGTTCACTATGCGCGTGTAAACCGCAAAACACGAATCAAATTCAAAATGTCCGATACACGAATAAGATACTTTTTGTTTGTGGCTCAAGCCACAAACCTATAACTCACTTTGTCGGTCGGTCGGTCTGTCGTTCCAAAATTGTCGCACATTTTGACAAAATTGTCGCACTTCAAATCGAGGCTACACTTCTGGCCGCTCTTTTAAAATGATGTATTTTAAAAGCGTACAAAATAATAAACATACGTAATACAGACACTACAACAGACACGACGAGTATGCGGTGCTTCTTTTGATGAGTATAAGTATAGGATACATAGTTTTAAATGTTTTCCAAAAGATATAAAAAGTTACGAAATGGTGCAGAGATAACATTCTGGTTTACAGATTAAAATTATTGAAAATCCAGGGGAGGTGACTCATGATTGGAGTGGTAAAAATAGACCGCGTGCCACAAACTATTGCGATTTCGCGCTTGTTTTTATATATACATTCATGAACGGGAGATTGAATACAGTGTATTTCACTAAAAATGAGAATGTTCTTGATTTGTTTTT
>CM065690.1:46752092-46777092 GCA_017654935.2 Phymorhynchus buccinoides
CACCAGTTAGAATGTCTTTGATTCAAACTGCTCTTCAGTCAGCTTTGCATGATGGTTGCTGATTGGTAGTTACCAAAACCTTATGGTCACCAATCCTAAAAAACCACAAAAGCATGTTAATTACCTCAAGACAAAAACATCAAATAGAACTCTAATTTTTAAATGTTCATTATTATATGATAATGCCATAGACCAAGTTACGCGAAGCAAGCAACGATGGTCCGGGAGTGATAATAGTGATATGTAATAGAGCCGAAACTCTAAAATGGCAATCCATATTCAAAAGAATGACACATAAACTTGCTCGCGGCTTATTCTACTAAAAAAAAACTCTACACCCTTCATAGCTATAGACCGCACGCACGATGTTTTTTCACGCCCACTGTCTTCTCCCAACACTTAATTACGACCATCTGTAGCTGGGACCTCTGCTACTATAATTGTCACCTATATTATTAAAACTCAATTCCTCGACACAAAAGGGGAGCTAAAATAACTTAATGATCCTGAAACTCCGTACAGCAGAATCCTGAAATCCGTACAGAAGAAAAGCACAAGCCAGTTAAACATACTATCCACCGAAGCACAGCTTAGCTATAATAAAGCCATCTCATGTACAAAGTACACTATGACTTAGCTCCACAATACCTGAAAAATCTACCTTACACAGCCCCCTCACATCGCTAGGTTCAGTAACTATATCGTTACCAACACAAAAATAGATAAATTTAAGTCAAGGTTACTTTCTCGCGGTTCCTCCATATGGAATTTCCTCAGGTCCGACATAATAGATTATGCTCACTCTATCTCAACTTCAAAACGGAGTAGTCTCGAGGAGACGACGCATTACATTCGACCCTCATGATTTTTTTTTTTTCGATTTTTTTCCTTCTTTTTACTTCATACTAATCCGATACGCTATATGGCCATAATTTACGATGTCATGTATTCACATCACTCTGTTGTGTACTATTCCTCCAACAATGTGCTAAAAAATCATGTTTAAACTGTCCCGCACTTTATGCAATTGCCTTGCTACCGGTTTCATACCATAGGCCTGCATTAGTTTGCCCTGTTCTAAAATGTATAAGGTCTTTATAGTGCTTCAAACATATCTGTGGGGATGTGCATGGTATCTCTGGCGGTGCCGCGCGCACGGGCAGTTTTGCAGGTAGGTGTTAGTCGTGGTCGTCGTGTATGGTACACGCAGTACGCCCGCACAAGTATCATCAATAAACCTGTGGCGTACGTAATTCTATAAATTCGTATATGGTACCCTGTTCTTCGATCATAATACCGCTTCTGTCTACCTTATGTTCTAATTATGTATGTTGTTAATTTATGCCTTGCCAGTTGTATTCTATGTTACGTATTTTTTTATGTACAAAGGTGCTACCTTTATGTTCAAATCTGTATGTGAAATATCATGCCTTGCCATGTTTGTATTATATGTTCGTATATTTACCAAGGACAGATTGGAAGACTCATAGGCGTTGCCTTGTCTAAAATCTGTATCCTTAGAAAATAAAGTTCAAGTTTTCAAGTTTTCAAGTTCTCTCTTCTCTCTCTCTATCTCTATCCTCTCTCTCTCCTCTATCTCTCTCTCTCTCTCTCTGCGTCTTTCTCACACCATTTCTATAGCCTCTGTTGTGTATGAGTCTCTCCTTTTCTCCCTTTCCTCTCCCCCCCCCCCTCCCCAAGTCAGTTACTCTCAGGCTTAGCACTTTTGAATTCAATATTCATTATTTCCACACAAGCAAGAGTGCGCCGCACTCGCAGACATAAAGAAATAGAAAGCTTGAACAAAATACATTAAGCATATTTTTTTTCTTCATAGTTTTTCTGGCCAGTAAGAAAAAAAAAGATCTGTATCCGCTGTTTAAAAAAAAATCTTTCTTAATCTTTATCTGTTTTTATTTTTTCTGTTTGTATGCATACAATAGCTAAAGATACCTGAATATTATTTGCGATTTAGATTCATAATTCACAAAATGATACAGATGACTTGGTAGGCGTATTTCCTGCATTCGTCTATTGGCATTTATATTAGAAACCCAACAACATGATGGTAATTTTCATGCATTTAAACTTTACATTAACCCTTTCACCGCCCCCCCCACCAGCCATTTTTCAGAGCCCCCCAAATACCCTAAAATTCAACTGGGTTGAGAGAAAACATTTTATCTGCGAGATATTGGGAATTCCTCTGTAACATGAATAAGATTAGGCCTAATCCTTACCTCACGTGCAAAACTGAAGAAAATAGATAGTCTTTGGATAACAGGCCCTGATTTGATGCCTTTTAGTGACATGGGTGTTAAACCATTGTGGTGCATAGATGCGACATTGGCGGTGAAAAGGGTTAAGTAGGGGGCGGTTACTATGTATAACCGATCGCTTTTTTTGCATTTTGTTTTAATGTTCTTACGATTTTGGTTGGATTTTGAAAGCATAATTTTAAAAACAGGAAAGATTGTTAGATGCACGTTTCTTTTTCTGCGAAATGCTTGAAAACAAAAAATCAACCGACAACACCACGCGGAAGAAGAAGAAGAAGAGGAGAAGTAAGAAGAGAAGAAGAAGAAAGAAGAAGAAGAAGAAAGATCGAAGAAGAAGAAGAAGAAGTCAGGAGAATAGAAGAAGAAGGCAAGAATAATAATCACTTCTAAAAATAAGCGAATACGAAAGAAGCCGATCGTATCCTCATACATCCTCTCTAATCCATCCTCCGCCTCAGACTCCTCTGTCCTCCTTGCCTCCGCCTCCTCCTCCTCACTCTGCCTCTACTCCGTCACTCCTCCATCTCGTCCTCCTTCCGTCCTCCTCCTTCTTCCCCTAAGAGCGACCGAAGAAGAAGCTCCTACTCCTCCTCCGCTCTAAGACCTCCGCAGAAGAGAAGAGTCCTCGATAAGCAAGAAGAGGAAGACACGAACCCTTCACTGAAACAATACTACATACTTTAGAGTAAATACCACCTTTTAACACATAAAGCGCAAACATAACATTCTGACAGATTTATTTTATCTAAATACCACATAATAACAGAATACAATGTTGAACATGTTGCTTTCCAAGATGTTCCATCCCTTCCGAAAGATCTACCATCATAAGTTAAGCTTAGGGGAAGACGGGGTAAAAAAGCGCATGGGCGGGTAAGAAGCCCACCCCAATTATCTCATCATGAAATGAAGCAAATTTCAGTCTCATTTTGCCCATGAGACGAGCGTTAATGTCTAGCATTCGTCTCATGGGCAAATTTGACTGACATTTTCTTTATTTCATGAGATAATTGGGGTGGGCTTCTTACCCGCCCATGCGCTTTTTACCCCGTCTTCCCCTACTTTACAAAAGCAAAAACGAACAAACAAACATTAAAGAAATAATAGGCCCCACTGTAATGGACTTCCGCAAATTACCATGACCACCAAGACAGTGATTTGCGACCTTTATTCCAACGCAAGAAAGGAACATCAATTCCAACTAAAAGCCTAAATAAACTAATGAAGTAAAATGTCAACTTAAATGGAAATATCTAGATAATTGTATTCTGGAAACAGTCTGAGCGATCGAAGAAGAAGAAGAAGAAGTATTCTGACTGTGAAAGTGAAGTCTGGGTAACCTTATTATATCCATTTAAAAAAAATCTACTTTACGCCATTTTCCTAGGGGAAGACAAGTTAAAGTCGAAAATTTGGAAAGTTTTTATCCTGTTTGTGTTTTTAAGCCTGAAAGTTCTATCCAAATCTTATTGTGAAGTAATAGTTCGGTTGAACAGTCATTACGTACAGTGATTTGTGACTTCGTCGCCGGACCCGAAATCTACCGCCTCGATTTCCGATCCGCACGCGACCTCAGCACTACGCGTGCGCAGAAGAGAAATCTGTCGTGTGAATGGCAGCACCGTGTGAATGGGCGGGGCGGAGCTCCGCGAGCAGAGCACGAGGAGAGGGGCAGTTTGGGAAATGTATTAGTATGGGAACTGGCCCAGCTGGGGAGCGCTGACTTTCTTTTTTTCGGTTCCTTTCTCCACCCGTTTAACAAACCCCCGGGGAAAGGGGAGATACCCGGAATCTTTAAAAGAGCGCTTACACCCCAGATACGACGTCATTCTACGTCAACTTTGAACCAATGACTGTCGGAAACGAAACCACAGCTATGACCAGTTCGACTGGAAGAAGAGAAGCAGACGACACTTTGAAACGCGGAGAAAGCGGCGCGGCGAAGAAAAGGAAATCGTCGTGGTGGTCGCAGTGCGGTTGCTGCTGTGAGGGGTGTGAGTTGACCGTGACTGCATCCACGGACATTCCGACCGATGTCAGGGCAGGGCCTTACCCCGGGGGACTGGACTTTGCCGCACGAACTTCGGATCATCGAGTTGTGGGCGGTGTCGTCAAGGTTAGTTTACAATTTATTGATTTCACTTCAATGGCTGTTGTAAGCATACATAGGGGAACACTGGGTAAGAAGCCCATGGGCGGGTAAGAACCCCATGCCAATTATCTCATGAAATGAAGCAAATTTCAGTCACATTTTCCCCCATGAGACGAGTGTTAATGTTTAGCATTCGTCTCATGGGCAAATTTGACTGAAATGTTCTTTATTTCATGAGGTAATTGGCATGGGCTTCTTACCCGCCCATGGGCTTTTTACCCCGTCTTACCCTAATATATATCTGTCGTCTATAACTCAATGATGCAATGAGGATTGAAAAGAGATGGGACAAACTGTCCTGAAACAAACAAAACGAAATCAATGGGAGGAAATCCGAAATGGCCTGGTTCTTCTGGTTCTTGTAGAAATAAAAAGGACAAAGTCACCAGCGTTCAATAGGGTAAGACGGGGTAAAAGCCCATGGGCAGGTAAGAAGCCCATGCCAATTATCTCATGAAATAAAGCAAATTTCAGTAACATTTTGCCCATGAGACGAGTGTTAATGTTTAGCGTTCGTCTCATGGGCAAATTTGACTGAAATTTTTGTTTAGCTCATGAGATAATTGGCATGGGCTTCTTACCCGCCCATGGGCTTTTTACCCCGTCTTACCCTATCATTAGGATTAGGATATCATAAATAGCGTACGTGTGTGTGTGTGTGTGTGTTTGTGTGTGCGTGTGCGCGCGTGTGTGTGTCCCCTAATGTATCCATTTCAGAGACTAAGTATTCTCCACTTCATTACATAATCAAGAGAAACATTATTTTCACATCGATATTATTTATCCAATTAAATTAATGATCCCCACCACATTAGCATCATCACAATAATTATTTACACGTCATATTGAGTTTTGCATTTAATGCTCATTATACCTTCCTCCTCCTCCTCCTCGTCGTCATAAACAATATTATTCCGTCAAACTAATGTATCAATTTTACATTCCCCATCATCTCCGTTTCCTCCTCATCTTCGTACATTTTGCTAAATTACCCACCTCATCGTAGATGCAAGGTACTGCAAGTTTGGTAAGCTAAAGGAAAATACTATGATGCTCCATTTCAATGATATTGATTATTTATAGATCATTGGGCAATTGAAGAACTTTAATTATTGAAAATATATCTTTTATATATATATGTATCTTGCAGTTTTTCCCCCTCCTTTTGTTACCTGCGTTTTGCTCCTTCTTGCGATATTTGCTGTTTGCTGTTTTCTTGTTTGTCTGTGTTGATAAAGGCGCATTCGCCGAAATATCCAGTAGTTTTTTGCTTTGTCTCTTGTGAATAAAATAACGTCACTTTACACTTGTCGTGTAGTTGTTTGTTGTATCTTTGAATAGCTAAAATTAAAAAAACATTAAAAACACACAAAGAACAACAACAAAACTTGTTTTACGATTAAATGGATTCTAGCATGGCAACAGTTTCTCAGCGCATCTATATTCTTGACTCTTAACACTAAAATCCTTTGTACCCTTCTCTTCCATTCCTACCTTTCCTTTTCTTCTTCAACTTTGAATAACTGCTTTGGTAATTTCTTTGTTGTTGTTTTTGTTGCTTAAGAAATATTATATTATTGTAAATTTATGTATTCATTTTTTTAATGGAAATTTCATTATGAAAAAAAAAATTGGGGCATCATCCACAGAACGTTCTTGTGTTTCAGACTTTTTTTTTTTAATTGATACTTTTCTTTTTCGAAGACATAATAACATGTAAAGAAAAGAAAATAAAATATAAAAGAAAATAAATCAAATGTATCATCATTCATTTATAATCAAACATGTACTATCTTGTACACACATATCTAAGTAAATAAGCATAACAAATAAACCTAGCAACAACAACAAAAATAACAAAGTTTATTATGTTATTAAACTTTGTTTAAACCAACAACAAAAATACAATTATAGGAAAGATGAGAGAGAGAGAGAGAGAGAGAGAGAGAGAGAGAAGAGAGAGAGAGAGAGAGAGAGAGAGAGAGAGAGAGAGAGAGACAAAAAAAGAGGGAAATAGTACATTATTGGTTTCTACTTCACCCATATCGTTTGTGCATAGGTAACAACACAAGGGACCATGTAAGGTAATGTGCATATCTATGTGTGGTCGTGTTTTAGACTTTTATCACGATTGGCATCAGAATATGAGATTTAAAAACAACAGCAACAGAGCTTCAGGTTGTTTGTAAACTTCATGGGCCATATGACCCCTAATTGCAGAAAATGATGGGTCAATTTCCAAAATAATGGGCCAGTAATGTGTCACTGTAGTATCAAAGTTTAATTTCATTGCAGATTTCGTGGGTCAGATGACCCCTGACTGCACACAATGAGGGGTCAAATCATCGTCACAACGGGTCAATGACCCGGACCCGCTGACAATCTGAAGCTCTGCAACAACAAAAAACAAACAAAACGAAACAAAACTGTTATTACTCTTTTGGCCGGACATGGTTACTCTGAACAGTATGAACGACATTTTAGTCTTCTGAAAGTTCAGTGTCAATTACATTTTTCCATTTTAATCTACAGTTAACCAAAGTCCTTTTGGATAAAGTGATTATCTATTTTCTCCAGCTCATGCACGTTTGATTAAAACAAGTCTGTTCCTAAGGCTTTGTATAACAGATTTCCATTGTAATCAGTGAGAACGCGATTTGTTTTCCATCAGTAAAATATTTAATAATAAACTAAGTAATAGACTAGTTATCTTTTTCATTTTTTCCAAAATGAAAGAGTTACATAATTTTAAAACAAGACGAAACGAAGAAAGATCTCCATATTTCCTACTAGGCTACTATCATACTTGTTGGTGTATTTAAGTAAAATGTGCTTTTCGAGTAAAATTTCATCATGTTTTCATACTTTTCATGTTGATAACATGCTTCTCACCTTGGGCACCTCAAAATTTTCTTATATTCATTTTTTCTCTTTTTTTTTTCTGTCTTTAGCTTTTCCCTAGGCACTTCTTTCTTCTATTTCTTCTTCTTTCTTTCTGCCCCCCCCCCCCCCCCCCCCCCCTCCCCCTAGCTACTCTCTAATAAGCCAAACTGAAATAGAGACAGAGCGGGGACAGTCAATGACCCACATTGACCCCTCATTTTATGCATCCAGGGGAAAACAATCTGAAGATTTGAAACATTAATGGCCCCTTAATTTGGAAATTGAACCCTCATTTTCTGTAATCAGGGGTCATATGGCCCATGAAGTTTCAAAACAATCTAAAGCTCTGTAGAAATAGAAGTTCTGAATTATTTTTGTTTTTAAACTGATCATTGTAGACGCATACAAAATGAACAACAAAACTAAGAAAAGAAGAAAAAGTACTTTGAAAGTGGCAAAAAGCCGTCCCTGTTTATCAGGGAAAGTGGTTGAGGGAGAAAACTTGTCAGTGACATTTTTGGTACACAATAAAACAAAAGAAAAAGACAAGACGTCCATTTTTGTTTTGCTTTGTTTTTGTTGTTGTTATCTACTAAAACAAATTCTACAGCACTTATCCTTCAAATTTACAAGTTTATTAGAAAAAACACACCAATCATTGTAGCAGTATTTTTAAAACTGGGCGGGTTGTTGTAATCATCTATATACTGTACATATAAAATTCACTGGTTGTGTGTGTATCTGTTCGGGTTGCGGGCGAGCGGGTTGAAGGGTTTCCACTTGCCGAGTGCTCGCAGCGATTGTGCAAAATTGTACATGCACTCCTTATAATGTGTTTATTGTTGTTGTTTTTGTTGATAAATGTGTTTATTGTTGTTATTTTTCTTATGTGCACCTGGCTGCAATTTCTCAGTTATGAGATAATAAAGATGATTTGATTTGATTTGATTTGATTTGATTTGAATGCTGCAAAGTGTCGCGTTGCATGCACTAACTTGTACGATTGTAATGTTATTGGTGCTTCATGAGCGTTCGTATATATGTAGGAATAAGTGCATTATGTGAGGGGTAAAGAAAGGTTCATAAAGTATGATTCCTTGCTGACCCAAGTTTCACCTTCTTTAAGTTTAGGTTCTTTAAAGATTAGATCCCATCAGATTAACTTGATGCTTTGTCCCCGATCACATAATAGTTCGTCGAGAGAGCGTCTCCCTCTATCGGATCATTTGGTGCACCCGAGCAAACCTAATGTTTTGGGTCCTCCCTGAACTTCTATGGGCAAATGTTCAGAAAAGCTTCCATTTACTCTTCTGTGCACGCTATGCGTACTGGTAAGCTGAATTACCAGTTAATACGCTGTCAATAATCTTTCACGTTTTTCTCTCTAATTTAACCGCGACTGAGAGAACCACGTGCTTTGTTTTCAGGTCATAGAAGTAAATTTTATACGTTTGGTTAGCTTTTTTTAATTTTTACAACGAATAGGATGTTAATGTGAACACCATTACGGAACATGAAGATAGCCTCCACTGAACTGAGAGAGAAAGCCTACAAGGCATTTGTCAGACCTCTCCTTGAGTAAGCAAGCACGGTCTGGGGCCCCTTCACTCTGGAAAGTATAGACAAGGTGGAAGCAATCCAACGCAGGGATGCCAGATTTGTCTTAAATAGATACTGACATGCTGCATAGGCTCAGATGGAATTCACTGCAGCAATGCAGACAGATCACCAGACTCACCATGCTATATACTCACTGACATGGTGAGTGTGAACAGGAGCAAAGTCATACCTCAGCCAGAGCGGCAACGTAGGGGTCATTCACAACAGCTCCTCATCCCTCAGTGGCGGATGCAGTACAGTCAAAGCTCCTTTTTCCCCCCGAACAATCAAGGAGTGGAATGACCTGCCAGCATCAGCAGTGGAGGCCAGAACTCCAGAGAGTTTCGCAGCCGGAGTCTGGAAGTTCCTCAACAGACACCTGCCTGCTGCACCTGTACCCGGCTGGTGGCCCCACTCAGGGGTCATCAGTCAAAACATAAAAAAGCTCTTTTTCCCCCTGTAGATCCCCATCAAGTTAGGCTTTTCCTTTTGTCTGTCCTCTCTTCTTTTACTTTAATCTTCTCAGGCCTCCGGGCCCTTTCTTGAGCACCCTGGTTCTGTGGCATAATAATCAGTGTGTTGATTGTGGCCACGCACTGCGAAGAAGAAGAATAAGACTATGTAAGTATGGTGAGATAAATCAATACAACACTGTTAATATTGTCTGATGTAATGCTGTCGATCAACTTGTTAATTCTGAAAAGAGATCGATAATCTCTGTTGAACTAAACAATCCGAGGGCGCATTTTGTTCAAAGTAAATGCGAGAGGCAATTTGCAGCATGCTAGAGACTTACAAGCCAATTCGTATATGATTGTATGGGGAGGTGGGTGTGTGGGTGTGATTTAGGTGCGGGTGAACGCTAAATGACCCTCATTTTTAGGAACAGGATAACACAGTGGCGTACTTGGAATTGAAGTCTTCCCTATAAAGATTTAATTTGAATTAAGGGTTTTCAAGTCGGACCACGAATTTAGACTCCTTTGCGATCGTAGATCGGCAAAGGACAAAAAAAAAGTAACAGACGCCGCTCACCACAAAGTCCGTTTTAGTACGGTGACAGGACAATAACTCTGGAGTTCACAATCCTTTCTGTACCCTCAATGAATACATTACAATCTAAACTACATGTGAATTCTTCCATCAAGACGAAACACGCAAAAAGAGCATTGTTGGGCACCTAAACAGGTAGTCCTTAAGGGGGATTACACTCGCCAACAGGTAAAAAGTCCACCAGTGAAGGAAGAAGGGGAGGCAGGGATGATGATGATATAAGAATAGCAACAGCAGTAAAGATTCGCTGAACAAAAGCTACACATTGAAAACTCGACAATATGCATGGGGCTGCCCTTGGGGGTGGTAAATCCTATGAGGATTAAAAAACCGACCCTTACAAATGACGTTCCCAAATGCACGGCAATCACCGAGCAGTCAGACTCAGGTCATGCGTAAACACTAGCAGGTGACAATAGAAGAACAATAAAAGAACATTACATATAAGCTCTTTTAAATACTCATTAGATATGCCAAGAAGACAGTTATTTATTAATTTAGTTATTTTTGCATAGAAACATACTGGTGATTGGTTGGTGGTTTGTCCGTTTGAGGACAATTTTATTCTTAACAGAAGTGAACGGATTTTGATGGCCATTTGTTTTAGGGATGTATGCCACCATCCACCAAAGAATTCTCCATTATGATTTCATGATTTAATTTGGGTGTTACATGCTTGTACATACGTGCATACTCTCTCTCTCTCTCTCTCTCTCTCTCTCTCTCTCTCTCTCTCTCTCTCTCTCTCTCTCTCTCTCTCTCTCTCTCTCTCTCTCTCTCTCTCTCTCTCTCTCTCTCTCTCTCTCTCTCTCTCTCTCTCTCTCTCTCTCTCTCTCTCTCTCACACACAGCACATTGTATTACGTAATATGTACTCACATAGAATCACCATTTTCCTTTTATGCAAAAAAGGAAAACTCAAATCGATAACTATTGGTTCTTTTGTGATACAAATACATACTTAGGTGTTTTTTTGGTGTGGATTGACAGTTGACTCATGGCTGGTTTCCAAGAGATAACAAAAGCAACACGTTTTTGCTGAGATTTCATGCGCACCTTCTACCCCAACCCTAATCCTCTTGTTCTGTAACTATTTTCTCTCTTTTCTTCCCCACAACACCCTCATAACTGGATTCTTTCTCTCATCATTTATATCTCTTCTTCCTCCTTTAAAAAAAAAAGAATTTCGTAATACTTGAACATTGCAACTATAATAAACTGCAAGGGACATAACCCCTCCCCGCAGAGAAAAGAATACAAAGGATGTGTATGGTGGTTGGGTTGTCTGCAAAAGGCATAACATTGGAACATTTTTATCTCCAAAAGTTGGATAACTGTCCCCCAAACCTTGTTTTTATATAATAGAGCTATCAAATAAGCGTGCCTTTGTGCTGGTTTTCTCCCCCATTCTCTGTCTGTCTGTCTGTCAGTCTATTTCTCTCTCTCTCTCTCTCTCTCTCTCTCTCTCTCTCTCTCTCTCTCTCTCTCTCTCTCTCTCTCTCTCTCTCTCTCTCTCTCTCTCTCTCTCTCTCTCTCTCTCTCTCACACACAAACACACACACTCTCTCTGTCTCTCTGTTTGCTCTCTCTCTCTCTCTCTCTCTCTCTCTCTCTCTCCTCTCTCTCTCTCTCTCTCTCTCTCTCTCTCTCTCTCTCTCTCTCTCTCTCTCTCTCTCTCTCTCTCTCTCTCTCTCTCAGTGCATACATACATGTATGAGTCCATTCGTGTGTGCGTATGTGTGTGTGTGTAAAGAAAAACAAGCTGTTTACGCCAGTCCTCCTCCTTCTTTCAGTCGTACCCTCCTCCCTTTAAGGTTCCGAACTTCGTTAAAGCTGGGAAGCTCCTTTCTTTGTGAGCTTCTTCACCTGTCGCCTCACCGGGGCCACCCAGCCCTTTCACCGGTGTGGCGTTCTCAAAATGGATTTGTTCTCAACATGTCTGCGCATGTGCGAAGAGTTAGGGATAGGTTTAGCATTAGGGATAGGAATAGGGTTAGGGATGGGTCAATTTAGTGTTGAATACACAAAAAATAAAATTTGATGGTACGTCATGATCGATCTCGCACATTCGCAGACATGTTGAGAACAAATCCATTTTGAGAATGTCACACCGGTAGATGCTGTCAGGGATTAAGGCGGCACAATGCACAACGCTGGTGTCTGGGGACCACTGAGAGAAAAAGTCAAGTTTTACCTTTGGGAGGATCATCACTCATTCCGGGCTGACGGTTTAGACGGCTTCCCGCCGAGTTCCCAACACTCCGATGCTCGCAACCCCTTTGAGAGCAAGTCTTTTTTTTTTGTTCGTCGGAGTCGCTGAAGCAAGACTTTGACGAGGTTTTCAACAGCTCCGGATCTTCCCTCTCCTTCTATTTTGTCGCTCTCGCCGTGGGGGTGCAGGCGATGCTCCGAGGGACAACGAGCAGGAGCTCAAAGCGAAGAAGACGGGTACCCGTTTTTTGTTCTTTTGGGTACCCGTTTTGCCCGTTGATGGGTAATGTGACCCCACACCCGAGGAGTCACAGTCACACCCCGGGGAGAGCGAACTGAGGCTCGGGCATTTGCCGTCTCATTTCACGGTGCATTTGGGAGGGCTTCTTTTTCTTTCAGAGCAAGGTTGGGTTAGGTCGGGTTTTTTAGCCAACTGGCATGTGGAAGGGAGGCATATCTGACTCCTGTGACTCGGTGAGATGGGGGACAGTGGAAGGGGTCTGGGCTCCGTGCGGGGGGTGATCTGCAAAATGTCGATGGTAGTTTATCATGGACGACCTTTATTTCCATAAACAGCTCTGATGGCACAATGAAGAGACCGAGTGAGGAACACAGAAAGAAGGGGAATAAACTTGGAAAGATTAGAAAGGAGGGAGATTAGGGAGTTTATAGTGTGTGTGTGTGTGTGTGTGTGTGTGTGTGTGTGTGTGTGTGTGTGTGTGTGTGTGTGAGAGAGAGAGATAAAGAGAGAGACTCATTTTAAAAATATTATTTTCTATTTTATGGCTCATTTTCTGCCTTTAGCCCCTAGCCCCAGCGATCCCGTCATGAATAAGGCATTCTTTTCAATGACGCTTGTCAACCAGCGGCACCGGGGAACAGGTCTTTGCTTTTTGTATGTTCAGATCTGGGAAAACAGGGGTACCTTGCACCCGAACGAGGGCCTGTCAATATAGGTTCCTGTCTGTATTTTGGAGTCTGTTGCAACAACAAAAAATGTGTTCCTCTCTCAACAGCTTGAACATTTTAACAGGATGGTTCCTAAAGTATCAAGAATTATGTCTTTTTGATTGAAAGAAAAAAATGCAATGCACTCTTTAAACAAAAGAAACAAACAAATATGGCATATGTCTTTTTGATTGAAAGAAAAAATACAATGCACTCTTCAAACAAAAGAAGCAAACAAATATGGCATATTTTGTAGTTGTAAAGATAAGTTATAAGGTTTTAGTCATAAAATCGCCACACTTGTACCACGCGAGCTTGCAGTACTCCGAGGTTAACCCTTTCGCCGCCAAAGTCGCATTTCTGCAACACAATGATATAACACCCATGTTATTAAAAGCCATGAAGTCTGGACCTATTATGCAATGGTCTAGTGTGTTTCATTTGGAGAGGTAAAGTTAGACCTTATTTCATACATCACAGAGGAATCCCCAATATTTCAGACAAAATCTTTTCCACTACTCAGATAGGTTTAATGGAAAAGTTTGGCTAAAAATTGGCTGGCGACGAAAGGGTTAATGCACCTTTTAAAATGGACGACATGTTAAAGGGGCACCCTGGCGGATGAGTTTTTGTAAGAAACACGTCGAGATCACCAGGAAAACATCCTTTACAGAGATTGCAACACTCAGTTTGCTCTGGTTTCCTAGATATCAAACCGTCAAATCGGCGATTCCTCCTTGGCGGATGTGCTGGAAGTCAAATTCTTTCACCCAAAAAGAAGGCGTGTGGCGTCTCTTTTCTAATGGCCGCCAAATCATTTGCACGACATTTTCGCAATACAAGCCTTTTTATTTTAATTTTTTAAATTTTTATACAGTTTTTATAAAGGAGTTTTGCTCACAACAAAGGAAATAGCTCCCTTTTTTTTTTTTAACTACACTACAAAAAAAGAAAACGCTTCAACCACAATGAGTGACCTCCACCCACCCCATCCAAAATGACTACTCTCTCCGGCATTCCGCCAAGGAGGAATCGCCGTTTTGACGGTTTAATTTCTAGGAAACCAGAACAAAGTGAGTGTTCCGATTCTTGAAAATGCTGTCTTTCTGGTGATCTCGACGTGTTTCTTGCAAAAATTCATCCGTCAGGGTGCCCCTTTAAAGGAACAACCTTTAAGGTGTAACAAGTTTGGACATTCTCGCTTCTATCGGTTTTTGTCTCCATTTTGTTTCTATAATCAACTAAAAACGACGAGTTCAAAGTAATGGGTCGTTGCGTTTTTTAAAAATATTATGTATGGGTAGAAATTGACTCTAAACTTGATCCTTTTGTAAAAAGAAGCAAAAGCAGTGTAGATCAGTATTTAATAAAATCAACATAAAAATGCATACAAATAAATAGACTTTTTTGTTGTTGCCCTTTAGCCTATTTCGCTGGCTGTTGGTGGGTGTTTTGTTTTGGCCAATGGTTTAGTTTATAAAGCTAGACAATTTATATTGTAACTTTTGCAAAATTGATTTCTGCGGGAGATAGTTAATATGACTAGTCATTTTCTTCCTTAATAACTACAGCCGAGGATTAGTAACTATCTAATAACATAAAGAATTGCCCCCCCCCCCCCCCCCCTTTTTTTCTTCTTTTTCTCCTCACACAATCACGCACACACAAAAATGCTTACAAACCCGAGACGTTGGGCTTTTAGGGGTGTCAAATAGCTGGGGAGTTTTTACTTATCATTTTGTTTCTTCATACTTTCCACTTAATGCTTCTTTTGAATGTCGAACTCAACGTGGAGATCATTCGTTATTTAACGATTTAACTACCCGGAAAAGGTCCTTTTTGGAGTGAAGAATAGGCCACTGATGGCTCTAATCGGTTGATTATATGGGTCGTTGAGGTTGTTTTTTTTTAAAGCATTCCTTGTTATATAATACGGGTAGAGTTTGTGGTTTGATTTCAAGAAGAGTGGAAGTGTGAATGTTGGCTACAGGGCCTCCCCGACGAACAGGAAAAAATGATTATAGCTGTGGTAAATGATGTTTGATGATCCCAGAAATGCATTGCCCACTCTGTTATTTGTGTTACTGTCAACAAATCTGAACGTAGAAAATACTTCATTTAAACTCTTTAATACGTATTGGATTATTTTTTCGACACTGAAAGCACACAAGCAAAAAAAAAAAAAAAAAAAAAAAAAACCCCCCCAAATACTTCATTGAGAGCTCAAGTTTTTAATTGAGCTTGAAATATGTTTTGTTCTTTTCTTTTTACAATTCTCTTTTTGAAATGTTTCACACCTTTTCTTTTAAAAAAAATTTCTGAAAGTGTTTCATTTCAAAGCAAAATGTGTGTGAAAATGACACTTTAAATTGTGAAGTGAAACTAGTTTTAAAAGGACATATAGAACTATATTAATGGTGAAGTTTTGAAAAAAAGAAGTAGCAATTTGCAGTTTTAAAAGAAAGAAAAAAAAAAAAAAAAGTTGAAAAGAGCATTAGAACTCTCTCTCTCTCTCTCTCTCTCTCTCTCTCTCTCTCTCTGTCTCTCTCTCTCTCTCTCTCTCTCTCTCTCTCTCTCTCTCTCTCTCTCTCTCTCTCTCTCTCTCTCTCTCTCTCTCTCTCTCTCTCTCAGTCTCTGTCTGTCCCGATGTCCTTGTGGTGACAGTCACAGCAGCTTGCTAGGCAAGTAAAACCTGTCGCCAGGCAACCCCAGTTTGACCACACAGACCTCAGGGCACGGCATCTTTGACCAGTGTCCTCAATTTACCAATCTCTCTCTCTCTCTCTCTCTCTCTCTCTCTCTCTCTCTCTCTCTCTCCATCTCTCTCTCTCTCTCTCTCTCTCTCTCTCTCTCTCTCTCTCTCTCTCTCTCTCTCTCTCTCTCTCTCTCTCTCTCTCTCTCTCTCTCCCTCTCTCTCTCTCTCTCTCTCTCTCTTTCTCTCCCCCACTCCCCCTATCATCTCTCCGGTCTACGACGGTCACGTTTTGTCTAAGTGGGCCACGCGACGCAACAGACGGTTCGCGAGTCCTCTGATGCTTTTAGAGGCCAGCAGAGAAAACTGGCGAAGCTTTCAGTGGTGATGAGTAGCGCTGTAGGAGGCTTGGAGTCGCTACCTGTGCTCCACAAGCCCAGGTAACACGGGCTTTGAAGTGGCCTCCGCCGCCGTTCCCCAGTTGGACAATCACCCTAACTGCGTGGTTTATCAGCGTACCGGGACATTATTACTCGGGCTTTTATTTCTCTGTCCAAAGACGGTTGTCTTGAACACGGGCAAAGAGTAGGTGCTTGAAACGCAAAGTCAAGTGAAATGGCACAACGGTCCGGTTGGTCAGAGATGAGCAAATACGAGGGAAACAAAACTTCCGCGAAACGCGTGTCTTTTGAGGACTGTTTGCTGTTCGCGAAGGCTCAAGTGGTACGTCATTTAGAGGACAAATAGAGGTGGTAGAATGTCCAACTTCTGTCCGGACAGAACGAATGAAAGCAACGCCGGTAGAGTTTGAACTGTTTGAACTATGGCCCTGCGTAAATGTTTTAGTTGTAATTTGACTAAACTTAGGATGTGCTTGTGTTTCTTGTGGTTTAAAAAACAACCTTCAAACACATTTATTTTAAGTGTTCCGTCTTGAAAAAGCAACAACACATCAACAACCGATTACTGCTCTTTCTTCTTCTTCTTCTTCTGCGTTCCCAGGCCATATGGTCATAATAGGTAAGGTACATAATCGTGTCCGGTTTTCAGTTTTCACTGGTCTCCCTGCTGCGTACAGCCGACACATTCCGATTTCTGAGGAGCTCAAATGAGAACTAGTATTTGGAAGATTCTTTTGAAAAAAGGCAGGAGAATGGGCCAATAAGTCAGAAAGATAGTAGATGACAGAAAGCAAAGGAAAAAGGCAGAGTCAAAGAGAATGGCAGATTAGAGGAAGTTACAAGCACAGAACTTCCAGAAGGTGGGGGAACTATTTTTACGAAAGACCCCCCGGTATCCCCACGGGGAATATCGTTCTTCAAGTTGAGGATGCATGGAAATACCCCTTTGGTGTAAAATCCTTTTCTGTCACATTCGTGAAATTATCCGATCAATATATCAAAATGTAAAGTCAAATTCCAGAAGTTCTTTAATTCATGAACATAATATTCAATCAGTATTTGCCATACACATGCATCAAGTAACTTCGAAAGGGAGAATAGAAATAGGGTGGGAGAAAAGTGGAACGGATGTGAAAGCAAGGTGGAGTGGAGAAGTGGGAGATGGAAGGGAGGGCTTTGTTGCTTTTATATATGGTTTTCTGAGGTTTTGTTAACTTTTTCTTGTTGTATTTTGATAGCTTTATGATTTTGAATTTTGAATTTAATGCGTAAGGAGATGAGACTGCAAACGTTTACAAAGTTTGTGAGTTTACAAACAGAAAATATCGATGTTCTTTCTTCGACGATTTCATTTGATTGCAGTCATTAAAGCTTGAGACACAACCAGATCTTTAGACACTGGTAAGCGTATTCCATAAATCAAAATCCTTGAAAATAGATAGAAGGCTTCCCGTGGGGATATATCTGGGGGTCTTTTGTACAAATAGCCCCCCCCCCTTCTGGAAGTTCCGTGCTTGTAACTTCCTCAAATCTGTCCTTCTCTTTGACTGTCTTTTCACTTTGTTTCCTGTCATCTACTATCCTTCTGCCTTCCTGGTCCATTCTTCTGCCTTTTATCCCAAAACAAATCTTCCAAATAGTTTCATTCTTTGAGCTCGTCCGAAATCGGAATGTGTTGGCTGAATGCAGCGGGAAGGCCAGTGCAAACTGAAAACAGGACACATACGCTCCTCACCCATTATGGCCATATGGCCTGGGAACGCAGAAGAAGAAGAAGAGAAAGAAGGAAAAAAAGAACAAAACGGGAAATAAACAGAATAGAAAAAGAAAGACCAAAAGACCATTTTAATGTATGTGAACGCGCACAAGAACATGCACGTGCGTGTGCGCAACCAATGCTACCCCTCTTCCCTTTCACCATTACTTTCCTGCCACCCTTTTTCCACATTCAACCCATTCCTATCTGAGCGCCCAATATATTGCTCATGGTTTACCCTATTTCTCCGCATTGTTTTGTTTTACCTTTCCAGCCATGGTCACTCAAGAATTCCTCGTTAATGCCTACCATATTATGTCAGAAATAAACTAGGCTAGCTACGGTTAACCCTTTCGCCACCAGCCATTTTTCAGCCCCCAAAATACAATTAAACTTAACTGGGTAGAGAGAAAAAAATTATCTGCAATATTGTGAATTCCTCTATGACATGTATAACAATCAACATTAGGCCTATCCTTACCTCCCAAAATTAAGAAAATAGGGTCTTCGGATAACAGGCCCCGATCTGATGCGTTTTAGTGACATGGGTGTTAAACCATTGTGGTGCATAAATGCGATATTGGCAGTGAAAGGGTTAACATGTGCGGTCCTAATCAATCAGTAGAGTCATTCAGCAAGCTTATTATTTCTTCATATTTACCAGAGCTGAACCTCAACAGGCAAAATGTTTCAGGTCAGTCTTTTTGGCAGACCAGTAAAGCACAGAGAACCTCCTCCTCTCCTCCCGTTATTTTACCATCGTCCTTTCCACACTTTATTCCCCTGTTCTAACCTTTCCTTTCTTTTACCCCCTCCCTTTTCCCCTTGCCCTAGCCTCACCCCGCAACCCTCTTCCCAGAAAAGAAATTAAAAAAAAAGTGGACATGTCACCAGCTCCCATATGTTTGTCCACCCCTCATTAGGCGCGGAAGCGGTGGCTCGTTCATCGGAAAGCCCTGTCCGTGGCTTTAAAGACACACTGACGCACCACGATTACGTCCCTTGTTTTTTTCTGGGTAGCTGTGACCCACATATAAATTCCTCCAACTTCAATTTGAGGCTTCTCTTTAAAATGATGTTTCGTTTTGAATTTGGGGGCATTTTTATGGGAGTCAGACCTGGTCAAAATAAGATTTCTTACCAGCTAAAATAAGGAAAACACATGAAACCCGTGATTTTGACACGTGATCTGGTGGGTCTTTTACTGTTAACAGTGGAGTCCCTACTAGCACCTCTCCCCCCCCCCCCCTCTCTCTCTGTGTCTCTGCCCCTCTCCCTCTCTCTCTCTGACTCTGCCCCTTCCCCTCTCTCTGTGTTCTCTCTCTGTCTCTGCCCTTCTCCCCCCCCCCCCCCTCTCTCTCTTTCTCTCTCTGCTCTGCTCTCGCGGACCTCCCTTTAAACGGTCAGGAGCACCTTTTCCACACCAGACGATGAGCGGGGCAAACAAGGCAGAGGACTGACACGCTCGGGGGCAGGGCAGCTGGAGTGGTCACTGGCTATTCAGCATTGTTGTCCGTGCTGCTTGACCAACGGCTGCCACCCAGGCGCCGCGCCTCTTGAGGCCCAGCTCGCCATAGCCCCCACCGTTTAATAACTAGTGTTTGTTTTGAGATCAGCTGGTTGTACTTTATAGGGTAGTGGTAGCCTATATGGTAGGTAGAGTACACAGAGCAGCTAAGTCTGCAGCAGTGGCTGCTTTGGCACTTGAGGTTTAGGCTAGCTGGGGCTTTATAACGGGTCTATGGTCCCTGTTTTGGGGGTTGGGTTGTCTTGGAAACCTACAGAGACTGGTTTGATGTTGGGCTATATCTGATGATAATCTACAAGAGATTAATTTTGATCTGTATGTAATGATAATATGATGCATTGTTTATATGACAATACCCTAACTAAAAACTAAAATTTTCGTTTATGTTATAGAAACAAACTTTTATGAGAAGGCAAGACAATGTTGCAACAAAACATAATAGCTAATATATGATGCACGCTTAGGTTACTCACGCAAACGCTTCGTTGTGCTTGTTGTGCTCATGAAATAATTTGTGTACACTGCAATGTATTATGTCAATAAACTTTGTTTAAAACAAACGCTTCGTCTTCCAATTAAAAAAACCCCAACAGGCCTAATGGATGACTTATGCAGCAAATCTGACAAAGCATGTATAGGCCTATAAAGTAGGCCTGATTTAAAATGTCCCCCTCTTTTCTTTATAAAATATAAATTGAGCTATACTCCTTGGTCATTTACGTTTGAAGTAACAACAAATAGTGCTTCAAATCATTGTGAAACAATATCAAAACACGTTGGGCTGTTTTTGTTTGGAAAAAAAAAGGATTTTATCATTAAGCTTCAGAAAACGAATGAATTGGGGTCACCGGTAAAGTGAACATAACCCCCTCCCGCTCCGATATACCCTGTGCTCCTCCCCCTTAGCTCTCCCACTCTTTATCTAGTGTGTATAAAAGTGACCAGCAGAGCTGAAGTGACCATGGAATCAGGACCAGCTATTGAGGTGCCAACAAGAGCCGAGGACCCTTCAGCCCCATAATACACACACTTCAGCCCTCACGGATTTTCCACGCCCACCAAACAGGGGACGTTTCCAAGGGCTAGCGTTACGTAGCGTGAGCGCAAATCGGCAAAAACGGTCTAAGAAACACCCTTCGTTTGCCGATAGTTCGCGTGGCGTTTTGTTCTGGCCAAACACTGAGCAAGCGGCGAACTATCCGGAACTAGTAGGGGGTGAATGCGTTCTTGTTGTTCATTGGTCCATTAAAGTGTGTTTCAAATAATAATTTGTTTTGACCAATCAGACAAGAGCTTGTAATATTCTCCCGCAAACGTTTTCTAAAGTGTTTCTTAGGCTCAGTTTAGCGTAACAGTTATGCGCGCGGCGACCGTCGTCTAGAGAAACTCAACCCTGGTCACGCTAATCAGCCATAGGGAATTAAAAAAAAACTTCTGCGTACAACGTTGGCCTTTCGGAGTCTAGTAGTAGAGTGAAAGGGCAGATTTCTCCCCAGAAAGAGGGCCCTCCAAGTCTCCCCACGAGCCGCTCTCGAGATTATGGACCTTGTGCGTCTTCCTACTAATTTCCACAATCGGAGATAAATGTCAGATCGTTTGCTTTTCGGGTACGGGAGGGGTGGGAGCATTTAGATCAACACCTTGGGTGAAGTAACTCTAGATCTGCCCCTTTGTTATGTGGGTGGTGTCGACTTGATTTTTTGAATTTTTTTGCTACTTGACGGTTGTTTTGCATTGAAAAAAAAAATGTTGAGTTGCTGAGATTCATGATTTTAGGAATTTGAAAGGTTTCAAGGGTTGCATGTGGGGAGAGAGAAAGAAAGTGCAAGGGAGGGGGGGGGGGGGGGGGTACAATTGTCTTCTTAGTTGACAACTGAATGAATAAGTCAAAACCGGTGGATCATTTAAAAACAAAGGCACCAGTGAGGACTTAGCAGACACGATAAAGAAACACTCAAAGGTACTAGTGGGCACCTTAAGCTTGATAACGTAAAAAATAAAAGCAACCGTGGGCATTCAGAATACATTTAGTTAGTCAACTCAACATCACTTTTACCTACCCCCGCCCCCACCCCCTTTTATTTTAAAGTCTGAAAGCCGTTAGTCTGGAACTATTCATTCTTTAGAATAACTAACAATACGTAAAGACTTTACTTACTAGTAAGGTTTCCTTTTGTTTTGTCGCCCCCCCCCCCCCCCCCCCATTTTTTTTCATGGTTTTGTCACCAACATCTCATCTCTAAAGATCATCACCATCATCTTCTTCTCGAACGTCTCAGACGGACACTAAAGCTCATCCAAGATCTGTATTTGTATGATGCTCACCTGTTTAGAGACTTCACGTTCGGTTTCTTTTACTTTTTACCAGATAGGTACAACAATGCCAACAACTCCATTAGGATTTGGGGGGAAAACCAAGATAATGCCAAAAGGAAGCTTTTTACGGGCAAGCGAATCACACAGATAAAGGTAATCGACTTTGCGTGTTTCATGATCTTCCAGGTTGGATGGAGAGACGGTCGCCTGATAGCTGACGATGATAACGAAAACGACTCCCATCCCTACTCCCAGTCTCTTCACCCTGACGATGATAACAACGACGACGGCGACGACAGTACCAGACGACGTCCTCGCGACCAGCGGTGGATGATGGCGCTGCAGCCTGCGCGTGACCGTCACGAGCAGAACGTGGAGGTGGTGGCGGAGGGGGGACGGCTCGTGCTGCGCGTGCTGAAGGCTGTGCGGCGCGGGGACCCCCTGCTGCTGTGGTACAGCGAGGCCCTGGCCAGAGCATGCAACGTGCCCTTTCTGACCCCCGCTCATATCAGAGGTGAGAGGACAATGGAGAGAGAGAGAGAGAGAGAGAGAGAGAGAGAGAGAGAGAGAGAGAGAGAGAGAGAGAGAGAGAGAGAGAGAGAGAGAGAGTGTGTGTGTGTGTGTGTGTGTGTGTGTGTGTGTGTGTGTGTGTGTGACAGTTTCTTCTCATTTTATTCTCAAATATTTTTTTATTCTTCTTCTATTAATGTTATTTTTGACGCTGATGTATATTTGGTTAGTCTGCTTTTCTTCTTCTTCCTTCTTCTATTCCCTAATTTCTTTCTGTCTTTCTCGTTTTTTTAATTCATCTTAGTGTTTACAGGTCGGCAACAACTGTTGCCTTGGTGATGCATAGTTGGCTAACAGGGGACAATGTTCAACCTATTTTGATTTCAGGTAACCAGCAATACACGTGCACCTCGTGCCACAGCAGCTTCCAGTACCCCAACACGCTGAAAGCGCACATGTTCTTCAAGTGCCAGGCTTCCACCAGCACCAACAGAACTCCTGGGGTATCACTGTCAGCACCCTCAGCCTTCAGCCCCACACCGTCAGTCCGTCTGTTAGGCTCGGGTCGAAGCGCATTTCAACGGTCAACGCCTTCCAAGTCACCTTCCACGGGTTCAAAAACGAATGACTCTCTGGTGTCCTCTTCCACGACGAAGCGAGATTGGAACCAGGTCCTCCTCACAGGTCCTCACAGGTCCTGCAAGTCTGACAACAAAACGTCCTTGTTTGAGAGGCAAACCGTCAGTCCGGACTCGTCCGTGGACGACGCCTCTGCTCTCAACCTAACCACCAGAAAGACGGTAGAAACGTCTGCCGCATCTGCTGTGTGTCCCAGTGCGCAGCACAGCTCTTCTACTAATACTACATTATCAGGCAGCGTGCCAACTACAGGTCAGCCTATCCAGATCTTCAACCACATCCACCCGCCTGGTCTGCCCGCCCTCCCTCTTCCCCTAGACCAGCACATGGCTCTCAGACTGTACTACCCGTGGCTCGCGGCTCTTCCTGACCCCAACACCTCCAAACTCTTGTGTGCCCCTGTGCCCTCAACCCCTACCATGCTGGACCTGCGGCACCACTTCGGATGCCACGCTCAGACCGGTGGTTTTGTGCTGCCTCCTCATTTCCTGAACCCTGGCCCCGACCCCCAGTCTTTTCTTATGTCTTCTTCATCCAAGTCCCAGCTGGCGAGTCCCAGAGAGCGGGTGGCTCCTGCGGGGCTGGAAGGGTCCAGGAACTCTGGAACTCATCCACACAGCGTGACCAGCTCTCTGACAGCCACCAGCCCCGGCTGTAGCTCCAAGGGCGGCTTCCCTCTGTTCCCCATGCCGTTGGAGAAGAGAGGAGAGCCGCTGGACGTCCTTCCACCGTCGTACTTCGCCAAGTCCAGCAAAGGCCACCAGTGCAACATCTGCGGGAAGCTGTACTCCCGGAGGTACGGCCTCAAGATCCACGTGAGGACCCACACGGGCTACAAGCCTCTCAAGTGCAAGGTGTGCAACCGTCCCTTTGGTGACCCCAGCAACCTCAACAAGCACGTGCGTCTGCACGCGGAGGGCGACACCCCGTACCGCTGCGACTACTGCGGCAAAGTGTTGGTGCGCAGGCGCGACCTCGAACGTCACATCCGCTCCAGACACCCGTCTGTGACGGAGGTGAAGGAAGAAGATGACGTCAGCACCGAGTGTTTGGACTCTGAGGTGGACGTCACTTCCGACACTGAGTCCACGCTGGACGGGGGAGAGCAGGAGATTGTTGTCATATGAAACCAGCCAGAACCACTAATACAAACTGATAATACACATGAAACCAGCCAGAACCACTGATACAAACTGATAATACACTGCACCGAGCAGTCTAAGCAGTAAATCCACACGAACGAAACGCATGTAACACTACACCAGATTGACAATCTGATTTCACTTTGCTCCCCCCCACCCCCACCCCCACTTTTCCACTACCTCACCATCAGAAAGTGCCTTATGAAAATTAAAAAAAGAAAGACAGAAACTAAAGAGATTTTACTTTTGAGTTTTCACTCCTGAGGTTGGAACGATTTTTGAAACTTTATACCACTTTATTACTGCTACCTGTCCGGTGATTCTGTGCCTTTTTGTCAGATAAACTTGTTTGTTCTTTTTTTTTTTGGGGGGGGAGGTTTTTATCCTGTTGTTTATTGTGTTTTTTTAGCCTGATTTTTTGTTAGGTTTTATAATAAATTTGTTTTTACAATATCGGAAATTACAAATGCGCAGAAAGAGGACAGTGCTATGAGAGACTCAATAAATAATAAATAACGATATTATGAGGGGAAAATGCACACGAATAAACGAACAAACTATAAATAAACATAAACAAACTATTATGAGTAAATATGTACACATGAAATAAAAAAAATTAAAAAAGAAGAGCATTTACATACATGTCATCTCCATTAGTGTGGTGGCAAACACCTGATTATACACATAAATAAAGATTTGTGATAAGTATGTAATTTATGCAAAAACAAAAATACTACAATAGTGGTTTTTTTTAAAAAGCTATGCCCTATCCCAACACGGGTATATATGGAAGCCACTGAATGTCAATTTTCTTCTTCTTCCACACATTGCTTTATAATAACATTCAATAAATAATGTTTTTCAACATCCTAAGAAATACCGTAGTGCAAGG
>CM065690.1:46782092-46789429 GCA_017654935.2 Phymorhynchus buccinoides
TTTGTACATATTTAGTGAAGTCAAGAAAGCCTCTTTTCAATCGACCAATTTCTTTTCGCACCGATCAAACAAATGAACACAAATCATCACATAGTAATAAGCCAAGTGTCCGTGTGTGTGTGTGTGTGTGTGTCTGAAACATAAAACGGGCCTTATAACTCCGCCGTTTTTCGACCGAATCGCTTCAAATTTGCTGTGAACCCTAACGGGGCGATGGCAACGGCAACCGAGGCGGCCGTATCATTTGCGCGGTTTCGCAAATGCGCGAAACGCGCATCCGCCGGCCTCTCGGCGCCCGTATCTCCGGCGTTTCTGGGCCGATTGCCTTCGCATTTGGCAGGTAAGTGACCAGGGACGGTGACTATCGGTGTGCCAAACCGGAAGCGAATCGGTTCAGAAACGCGCGCGCTATACCACTCCGCCGTTTCTTAACCGAATCGCTTCAAATTTGCTGTACTCAGCGTTACCAGTACTTGGCGTTACCGTTACTAGGCGTTACCGTTACTAGGCGTTACTGGTACTCGGCGTTGCGCTAGTAAACATAATATGTGGAAAAGCCTAAAGCTAAAATATGCAACGATTATGTAAAACATCGCGCGCAGGCACGCACACACACGCGCATGCGCGCACACACACACACACACCACAAAACACAACACAGACATTCATAAATGTATACTTCTTAAAGGGAAACGCCTTAAAAGGAAACATTTTAAAGTTTCAACTTGAAATCAACAATGGCTCTGGTTTAAAAAGGTGTCAATTTTCAAAGCAACAGTACATTAAAGACTACAAAAACTCCACTGTTATCACACATACACGCACGTGCGGGCACACACACACACACACACGCGCGCGCGTAAACACACAAGCACCCCCTCCCTACCAGGCGCACGCGCGCACCCTCATTCCCTCATATACGCACGCGTGCATAAGCATTAAAAAAAAAAGAAGCAATTCGTAGATACTATTGAACATTAAACCCTTAAACCAAACCCGTAGGTCCGTGAATGTCATAGTACACAGTCTTCCCAATTCCGCCGTTATACCTCATTTTCCGTGCGTGCACACACACACACACGCACACGCACTCACACACACTCTCTCACACACACACACACACACACACACGTTGACGTTGATGTATATATTGTACATAATATGCTATTCGCCCAGTCCCCATCCTTCTTCCTTTATTTTTTGGGAATATTTGCTTGTTTTTATAATTAATTGTCTACTTGTAGGCCCTATATTTTCCTTTTCTTGTTCGCGACTTTGGAATGTTTAGTTCTTTATTTTTTCTTTACATCATTTTTTATGGATGGCTTGTTGAAAAAAAGCATGTTTTTGCTTATATAATGTTCCCATCTGGAAATAAAATTTTGACTTGACTTGACACACACACACAAGACATACATACACACTCACAGAGAGAGACACACACACACACAGATACACATACTCACACACACACAGATACACATACTCACACACACTTGCGCCTACACACCATTGGTACCCCCACCACCATCAGCTTCCCCCCTATCCTTCCCCCACCCCCATCCCTCAAAACTCTTACTACTACTACGTCCAAACTATCTATGTTTTACGTTGCTCTGTATTTTTTTTCACATGGTATAAGAAAAAAACAACGGGGTCATTTGCTACCGTGTTCGTTTGTATACATAAAGTCAACTTTGTTCAGCGCTCCAATGTTCAATGGAACTGTTCACAAATTTCAACAAATAAAGAGTAACCCGTTCTCAAAACAAATTGAAAATGATGCATGCAAAATATGTTTCTATCTTGCAAATAAATGATTCGGCCCATTTGTTTGAAATCTTGATTGTCAAAAACAAATTCATCGAGGGGAAAAGAAAACATTCAGTATGCATATTTTAAATACAAACAACTACAGGCCGTCATACAAGCAATACGATGCTGCAATCAAAAAAGAAGACAAAACAAGGGCGTCGCCGGGCGGCAAACATGTCCGTCACCAGCAATGCCACGCACTTGCGACACCCCGTAGAGTGTCACATCCTGACACAAAATTGGAAGGGATTCTGTCTTCTAGTTCACGAGATACAGCTTGAAGAAGAAACATATAGCGCAAAGAAGGAAATTTCGGTTTTCAAGGTCACACTTCAAGGTCAAGGTCAGCATGGTGATAATTTATGCTTGGATGTTTTCTTCTCTAGGGTATACAGTACCACACACAATCTGAAGCGCTTCTGTCAAGTACCAATGTGGAAAATATGGCTTAAAACCAAATGTGTAGACCCCTACCACTTTCAAGGCCTACTGATCGCCCGGACCGTGACCTTGACCTTGATCGGTATGCCACCATCAGAACGGGCATAAGCCAAAGTACCTTCATGCCAAATTTGAAGACTCTAACACTAACGGTGTGGGAGTTATGGCCCCTGAAAGATTTTCGGTTTTCAAGGTCGTACACCAAGGTCAAGGTCACGACGGCAAAATGGTTTGCGCGGATGCCTTCCTCTCATGGTGACACACCAGCACACAAAATTTGACGTGATTCTGTCAACCCGTTCGAAAGATATCCTTGGGACAGACAGAAGGAGAAAAAAATTACCCTCCGATTTTCAGGCTCCAGCGATCTTTTTGACCTTGACCTTGACCTTGATCTGTATGCCATCATCAGAACGGGCATAAGCCAAACCACCTTCATACCAAGTTTCAATATCCTATGTTGATCGGTGCCCGAGATATGGCTAAAAATAGATTTTCGGTTTTCAAGGTCGTACGTCAAAGTCAAGGTCACGATGGCAAAATGGTTTGCGCCGATCTCTTCCTATTAATGAGGCACACCTTCACACAAAATTTGACGCGATTCGGTCAAGCGGTTCGGGATATATCCTTGGGACAGACAGAAAACAAAAACAAACAAAAAAACAAGTGCGTGGCATTGCTGGTGACGGACATGTCTGGCGCTCGGCGACGCCCTTGTTCGGGAGAGCGGTATAGTTGGGGAGGGGGGGGGGGGGGTAAAACCGAACGTTACCCGTTCCCTGTGGTGCCCTAATGGCCGAGCGGTCTTATGGTTGCTTTGATCTGTCGTCGCGTTCCTCTGGGTGGGCTCTCTGTGTATGTTTGTCTGTCTGTGTCTCTCTCTCTCGCTTTCTGTCTCTGTCCCACCCCCCCCCCCTCTCTCTCTCTCTCTGCCCTTGTCTGTAGGGCCTATGTCTCGCTGTCTGTCTGTCTCTGTCTCTGTCTCTGTCTCTGTGTCTCTCTCTCTCTCTCTGTCTGTCTATCTCTCTCTGTGTCTTTGTCTATCTCTCTCTATGTGTCTCATGTATCTGTATGCCTATGTGTCTCTCTCTCTGTCTGTCTCTCTCTCTCTCTGTCTGTCTCTCTCTCTCTCTCTCTCTCTCTCTCTCTCTCTCTCTCTGTCTCTCTCTCTCTCTCTCTGTCTGCCTCTGTGCCTGCTCCGGGGCAGAGGACGTTAAACAAATTTTCATTCATCCAACTGGAACAGCAGTTGTCCTCTTTGCTCTCTGTCTATGTCTCTCTGTCTGTCTTTCTTTCTTTGTGTGTGTCTTTGTCTGTCTGTCTGTCTGTCTGTGTCTGTCTGTCTGTCTCTCTCTCTCTCCCCCCCCCCTCTCTCTCTCTCTCTCTCTCTGGAGGACGTTAAACACATTTTCATTCATCCACATCCTGACACAACATTTGAAGAACTTATGTCTTGTAGTTCACGAGATACAGCTTGAACAATAATATATAGCGCAAAGAAGGAAATTTCGTTTTTCAAGGTCACACGTCAAGGTCAAGGTCAGCATGGCGATAATTTATGCTCAGGTGTTTTCTACTCTAGGGTATACAGTGCCAGACACAATATGAAGCGCTTCTGTTAAGTACAAATGTGGAAAATATGGCTGAAAACCCAATTTGTAGACCCCTACCACTTTCAAGGCCTACGATCTCCCGGACCATGACCATGACCTTGATCAGTATGCCACCATCAGAACGGGCATACGCCAAAGTACCTGCATGCCAAATTTGAAGACTCTAACACCAACGGTGTGGGAGTAATGGCCCCTTAAAGATTTTCGGTTTTCAAGGTCGTACGCCAAGGTCAAGGTCACGACGGCTAAATGGTTTGCGCGGATGCCTTCCTCTCATGGTGACACACCAGCACACAACATTTGACGTGATTCTGTCAACCCGTTCGAAAGATATCCTTGGGACAGACAGAAGGAGAAAAAAATGACCCTCCAATTTTCAGGCTCCAGCGATCTTTACCTTGACCTTGACCTTGATCGGTATGCCATCATCAGAACGGGCATAAGCCAAACCACCTTCATACCAAGTTTCAACATCCTATGTTGATCGGTGCCCGAGATATGGCTAACAATAGATTTTCGGTTTTCAAGGTCGTACGTCAAGGTCAAGGTCACGACGGCAAAATGGTTTGTGCCGATCTCTTCCTATTAAGGAGGCACACCTTCACACAAAATTTGACGCGATTCGGTCAAGCGGTTCGGGAGATATCCTTGGGACAGACAGAAAAAAAACCAAAAAAAAACCAAAAAAAAAACCCAGCCCATCGCAATAGTCCGTCTTGGTGACGGACTAACAATGGACTCTCGCGGAAAAGGTGAAACAGTTTACTTATTTTTACATTACTTATAGTCCCGTAGACAACAAAGGTTTTCCTCAGGACTGTCACCACAGTAAACATCAAACACGTCGACAACATCCCACATGCATTTACTTTACAAACAACCTGAAAAAATCACAAAAACACAAAACAATTTATTACATGACACCTCCATTGTTGAACCCTGTAGCACATAATTCTAAACAGTGCTGGAAACGTAAGCCATTCCGCTCTATTTATCGAGTCCAGTTTAATAAAAACAGTTAACAAAAATGATCACAAGTACATAGTACTAACACAAAATATATACAAAAGGCCATATAGGCAGATATACACTGCATAATGGACAAAAGGTGCCCACTCAAGTGCGTAAAATATCTTTAGTCTTTACTTGCTATACGATTCTGCAATCAAAACAATACAAAACAATGGCCCCTCCCGGAAAAGGGGAAACAGTACTTTAGTCAAAGATATTCTAAAAGGGTAAGATGGACTACTTAAGAGCTCGGCGAACCGGGCTGATAGAGTTATCGTTAGTGGGGACAGTACACTATTCACAGTGCAGGCTATCCAAAAACTCAGACTGGAACTTGAACGGAGAATTCAACTGGCCTATCGACGTGTAAAATGTGTCCTGTTTAAAAGGAACATAACCAGTGTTTCTGTCCCACCCCATCTAGATGTAAAGTAATGTCTCATATGACTTCGGTCGAGAAGACGTAAAACAAAATAATTCGTTTTTGTATGACTTCGGTCAAGAAGACGTAAAACAAAATAATTCGTTTCTGTCTTCACTACTCATATAGGGAAAAGAGACAGGATGCTTATCTTCCCCAGGAACATAACCAGTGTTTCTGTCCTCACTACTCATATAGGGAAAAGAGACCAGATGCTTATCTGCCTCTATACAGTCTTTTCTTTAGTCTTTACTTGCAATACGATTCTGCAATCAAAACAATGGACTCTTCCGGAAAAGGGGAAACAGTACTTGCAATACAATTCTGCAATCAAAACAATGGACTCTCGCGGAAAAGGGGAAACAGTACTTGCAATACGATTCTGCAATCAAAACAATGGACTCTCCCGGAAAAGGGGAAACAGTACTTGCAATACAATTTTGCAATCAAAACAATGGACTCTCGCGGAAAAGGGGAAACAGTACTTGCAATACGATTCTGCAATCAAAACAATGGACTCTCGCGGAAAAGGGAAAACAGTACTTGCAATACGATTCAGCAATCAAAACAATGGACTCTAGCGGAAAAGGGGAAACAGTACTTTCGTCTTTACTTGCTTTCAGAAAGTTTGTACATTTGACAACATTTGATGCATAGTTTTGAACGGATAAAGCACTCAGATGGTGCCACTCTGCCTCGTTCAACTAAGTATACACACAACCTCTGCCTTTTACTCGTCATGCGGCTTTTATCACTGACGGATATTGACGGGGTCTTGGGACCAAAAGTGAGGTCGAAGCTGCACAAATAAATGATTTTCTGCAACAATATGTGAAAAATCATGGTACTGGTTAGTGTTTTGTGACTGAGTGACTACGACTCTCAAACCAGGAGGCGTGACAAACGCCATCAACTCAATTTCCCAGTGGAAACAATTGCCGTACAAGTAGTTGACTTTGGGGACATTCCCTAACACCAACTGTCCACAAATTCTGTTGGCTGAGAGGGTGGGGATGTCCTTTGGGCAAGACTTTTCCACTATAAACAATTAACAGCTCCGCCCCCCACTACTGATTATCTCTCTCACTCACTCACACACACACATGCACGCACATACATACACACACACACACACAAGCTATTGCTTCAAAACAACTGCTACTCTCTCTCTCTCTCTCTCTCTCTCTGTCTCTCTCTCTCAGCGTTCGACGTTTGCCATTCTAAATCTTCAGTCCGGCAGATGCCACGAATGTTGTCGTGAGTTCCAGGTCGGTGGCTGCGCCCCACAGCTTGGTGTGTAGGTCTGTCCCCTCCGGCCAGGTAACTGCTACGAATGCTATGAAATTTTAGATTCAGGTATACAGATAATTGAACTAATGACGCGTAAAATATGAACTGATTTGATTAAGCCATTTTTGCTTTGCGCCTTTGTGAATAAGTGACATTTAACTTTTATTGATCTCTGTATCCGTATGATCATTAGGCACGAAAGTGAGCACATATTACGACCAGATGTGTAGATTTGACATGAATTACAATTTGTGTTCTCGCGCATCCCAATTTGCTTTTACTGAGCAATAAAATATAGGGATGTTTGGCCAAAACACTGACTTTTGAAACGCACTCAACAAACTGTTTAGTGGGAACATGCAGTGAAAACGACCCTCATCACATTCAAAGTTAATGCATAAACAATGTTGCGGCATTGTACACATTCATTGACTGTCCCCAGTTAACTGTATGTTGAATGCAAATCAAAAGTCCATGATTTGATCAAATATCCCTGTATTTTGTTGCTCAGTTGTTGTTTTTAAATGGGATGCCCGAGAACAGCAAACTGAGACGCATGTCAAAACTACACACCTGGTCATGACCTGTGCTAATGTTCATGCCGAACTAAGCTCTCATTTCCACAACATTTAACATCACTTCAGCATGTCCTAAAATAGAAAATAGAGCGAACAGTACAAATGACCCTTACCTTATGTTGATGATTGTAAGTAAGGTCTGTCTGCACCAGGGCTTCTGAGTTTCCT
>CM065690.1:46789929-46840801 GCA_017654935.2 Phymorhynchus buccinoides
AACGCAGATCAACAAAACTTTTCAAGGGGTGTAAAAATAAGGATTATTATAGTAGACTTAAATACATAAACCTGTTTTCTCTCAAAGGAAGAAGAATTAGGGGGGATCTCATTGAGGCCTATGAAATATTCAATGGTCTAGTTGACTTGTCTTGGAAAAAGTTCTTTGATTCTCCTCAATATAATCTAACAAGGAATGCATATGGTAAAGTTTTTAGTAAAAGGTTCAATACTAATATAAGAAAAAATTGTTTCAGCATCCGTGTTGCTAACTTGTGGAATGAGTTACCTATTAATCTTCTAAAATGTGCACCTGATACTAACACATTCAAAAATCACTTGGATGATTCTCCAAAATATTTAAATATGTTTAGAAGCTTTGATAATTGATTTTAATTAGGAAAATTGACCGTAATGCACCTTGACCACATTTTCATTGTAATACTTTATGTATACGATGGGACGAGACAAAAAGCTTAACAGCTTATTTTGTCCCTACCACTACTTCTACTACACACACTTTTTTTCTTTTCTTTTTTTAAATATCTTCCATATATATTACAGCTTCTATCTGTTATGCAGAATGATTTCCTTTCTATTCCTATTCTTCTTTTGTACTACCCCCTAAACTAAAGTGCAGCAGAATTTTCAACTTCATGAAGTTGGCTGCCTAAGAAGAAGGACATCTTCCAACTTTTGTGCATCACATCATCCCTGGGTTGTTTATTTTTCTAAGTTAACTGACAGAGTAAAAGATATTGAAATCCATATTTGTTCATGCAAAAGAGGGTAAACTTTTGCGAAAAGAAGCTTTTTATGAACATTACATTATCTTTTTTTTTTAATGTTGACAGTGTTTCAGACACTTTGAAAACTGCTAGTTTTCTTAACCATTGTGCAAATCAACACATAACTTTGACAAAATAATCTGTGTTCCAGTGCTTTTTATGACAAATATGTTATTTGTGAGAGATTACAGAAAACAGAAATGGGTTGGAGTAGATGTGAACAGGAAGGGGTAGTCAGTGGTTGTGGTTAAATTTTCCTTCAACTTTCTGTTGCTGTGAAGGGGTTAAAAACAGAAAGCCCCCCTGTTTGTGTTGCAGCTTCCTGAAGCCAGGCGTGACTGCACCGGCTGCAGTGCAGCTGAAGCACACCTTGCCTGACCTTCCCTACGACTACAATGCGCTGGAGCCTTACATTTCGGCAGACATCATGAAGCTTCACCACCAGAAGCACCATGCCACCTACGTCAACAACCTTAACGTTGCCGAGGAAAAGTTGGCTGAGGCCGTGGCTAAAAGTACAGTTTATTAATGTTCAAAATTTTGAGAGTGGCTGTTAAAATTGTTCTTGTAGTGTACCGTGTTGCATAAATTTTACAGTTTACTGGAAACTTAGACATAATATTTTAAGACTGTTTTGAAATGAGCACTGTTCTTTGGGGGAACTGTTTCAATCAAGGCTTGCATACTGTCAACTAATTCACTTTCTAAGGAGCAAGTGTGTGCTCGCACACACACACACACACACACACATGCATGAGGTGTGCATGCACACCACACACACACACACTTCTTCACATGATTTTGTACTCTGCACATGTAAACAAAACAAAATGAAAATTTAGAAAGTTTGAGTAATGAGTTTGAACTTGAGTGGTAGAAAGCATTCTGGTACTTTTGATTCACTTTACCTCTACTTTTTCCAGATGACGTGGACACAGTGATTTCGCTGCAACCCGCCCTAAAATTCAATGGAGGAGGTCACATCAACCACTCCATTTTCTGGGAGGTGTTGTCCCCCAAGGGGGGCGGGGAGCCGACAGGGGACCTGTTGAGGCAGATCAAGGCAGACTACGGGTCCTTTGAGAACATGAAGAAGGAGCTGACCGTCGCTACTGTCGGTGTCCAGGGGTCTGGTTGGGGTTGGCTGGGCTTCAACCCCATGTCGGGCCGATTGCGAATCGCAGCCTGCGCCAATCAGGATCCGCTGATGGCAACCACAGGTGAGAGGCTGATTGGCTTTTGAATGTTAATTCATAATGTTTAGTTTTGACAGATTTCTTTTTTGTGTTATTTTTTGCTATACTGTATACCACCAGTCTGGATTGTTTCAATGGAATTTTTCTTCTCTCATTTATGTTCTTTTGTTGGTGTTTCGTTTGTCCATTTGTTTTGTTTGCTGTAGTACCACCATTTGGGGCCATACAGTTGCATCGACTCATGGGGTCTGTGCTCGTTACACATAGAAACCTTATGCGCTAATACGCAAATAAAAATTGAAATTAATGAAACAAACAAAACACCAAATATGTAGGGAGTGAAATCGTTTTGAAAGGCAATGCCTTCTTTTTCCTCCATGGACTGATTATGACTTTAAAAAAAGAAAGTAAAAGAAGTAAGAAATAAGTGGATGGGATAAGCGCATGCGGAAACGTGCGCTTATTTTTTTTACTAATGTAATGAACACAGCCCCTTAGTCTAATGATGCTCATTATAACTTATAAGCTCCAGCACACAGCCTCAAACCAAGAGTCTGTAAGAAGCAATTTATGTTAGGTCATCAAAGACAAGGAACAACCCACCAGAGAAGACACAACCCTGCCGCTGTGTCAGTTTGGTGGAGTTCATTGCAGCCTGTTTCCACTTAAACTACCATAGTTCTTCTCAAGTCTTTTTACTTTCAGGCTAGACTAAATGACATGCTGTTTCATGGAACAATATTGCTTACAATGAAGTTTGTATGGGAAGATTATATCCCAAATTCATTTGTGTCCAACCACATCTTGAAAACAGGTGTGGTTGTTTATAATCTCTGTTGAATAGCACAGAGCTCTATGTTATTTTGTCTCTTGGATCTGGTTGATGTCAACGTGTGAAAATTAAGACCTTTTGTCATGTACTTGGCCATAATGAAAATTAATTTAGCGTCATAATCTTCAGCATGCTCAATCTCATTAACCATCCTAAAACGTTGGCTGTGATTGTCGTTATTTGTTTCCAACTGCCACAACACTTTTCCAAGTGGTGTTGATGCAAAATCATTCCTATATTGCCAAAATTTGTCATGTGTCAAAATACTTTACATTTAAAAAAATGATAAATTACGACTTGCATATTTGTTTCCAGGTCTGATTCCACTGTTTGGGATTGACGTGTGGGAACATGCCTATTACCTCCAGTACAAGAATGTGAGGCCGGACTACGTGAACGCCATTTATAATATTGTCAACTGGGACAATGTGGCTACACGCTTTGCTAACGCTAAGATGTAGCAGTAGATGTGGATTGTGTGTCAGAGACAATAAGAATGACTGAAAGTGGCTGAGATTGGTTTTAAAGCCACTATCATGTGTGTCTTGTTCGCTTTATTCTACCTTATTCCTCTTTACTTCCCATTTCCTATCTGTATAGGGTTTTTTATTATTTTTTATAAATGATGGAATTTCGATTTGTAGTTTACATGATTTAGAATTATTTCTTTGTTACAGTGACTAGATCTGTTTGAGTAATGTATTCAGAGAGTCGATGTCAAGATTCAATCCTTTGTATGTGTGGTCTGAATAGTAATAAGATTCAAATGTTTATACATGGAGCTAAAAACACATGTTTCAGTTAAAAAATAAATACATGCCAAGATGTTTGCAGTCACATACATGTTCACATACACATTGGCTTGCACATATTTTGTGTAGACATGTGTGCAGGTAAAGATAATTTTTATTTCAGAAAAAAATCTATCTTGTGAGAAAATTTATTGTAGATAACAGACAAAAGAACCGTCATGCATATTGTTTGTGTTGTATTATTCTCAGGCATGGTAGACCTCCGCGAATCGCGGAAAATCCGCGAAACAGTTTGAAACAATATTATTTTAAAAATGCATTGAAATGGCATGAAAAAGTGAAAATTTCACTCTCATTTATTGAATTTTCTTCAGCCCCCTGGACCCCCGGCCATTTTCCTTGAAAACCACTTTTCCCCCCACTACCATGCCTGTATTCTGCTAACAAAAAACTTTGGTAATTTTGATGCTCAATAAAGAACCAAGTCAGATGACAGTGATGTAAATTATTACAAAAATTGTTTTGTAAATGGAGTTTTCGCAGATTGTAGCAGTGTACATAAGTTCATTCTTTACAACAAAATTCAGTGGTTGAATTTTTTTCCAATTTTATAGGAAAGGAGTTATTGCATCCTTTACATTATGTTAAAATGTGAATGGCTTTTTTTTTATATCATTATTTTGATTAACATTTGGAAAGTTTGCAAATGCAGATGAGATTATATAGACAGAGAAATAAAACATGAAAAAAATAGTGAGTTTTTGTTTATTTGGATTTTTCTTGATTTGTGTGCTTTTATTGTATGGATATTCTCTGCAGGCTTTATTCATTGGTGAATAATACATTGCACGCCACTGTCCACTTGTTTATAGCAAAGTTTTAGCCATTTTTGCGCTTATCCCCTCTTTATCTCCCTCATGAAGGTCACCTAGTATCACCCCGGAACTGAAAATAGAACAACCTGGCGAAAGTAGATCGTGTCACATGAATTATTGAACCCGCCCGGGTCCCGCCTTGTTTGTTGTTATTGGTTTTTTTGTTATGTATGTGTGTTTTTGTGGCAATTCTGATTGACAAAAATTGAACACTGGAAATGTCCTCAAATGGTTTCGTTCCTATGTTCATGAAAGAAAACAAATAGTTGTAGTAAATGAAAACAAATCTTCTGAGTCAGTTCTTGATTTTGGCATCCCACAAGGCTCTGTGTTAGGACCAATTTTGTTCATTCTTTATACCACCCCATTGACCCCCCTCATAGCGAAACACTTTGTCCATCATGAAATGTATGCCGATGATACTCAACTCAATCATCATGCATCACCGCTAGCTCACGACCAGCTTATTCACTCTTCAAGACTGTGTCACTAAAGTGAAAACATGGATGTCAAACAATAAGCTTAAACTAAACGATGACAAAACTGAAGCACTTCAGAGTGCTTCCCCCATCTGTTGACTCGAGCTCTCTGCCCTCCACCATTGCCCTTGGAGATTCCAACATCCATTTTTTTTAACATGTTCACAACCTCGCATTTTCTTGGATGAAGACCTTTCCATGCAACAGCATATCACTAAGATCTGCCTGGCTGCATACATCGAACTCAGGCGAATCGGCTCTTTACGCCCCTTTCTCACGACCGAGGCAATCCAAACACTAGTCAGCTCATACATTTGATCTAGATTAGATTACTGCAACTCCCTTCTAATTCTACAGTACTTGGTTGCTCACAGGCGCTTCTCAAACCTTTACGAACAACTTCAAAACTCTGCTGCTAGAATGGTCTTCAAAGCCAAACGTCTTCAACACACATAACCTTGGCTACCCGTTCAACATATACATCTGTATTGTTAAAAATTCGGGACTTTCCTGGAGTTGCACTGCCTCCGGTATTGCCTCCAGGATCGTTCCCACCATCTTTATATCTACTAATGTCCCATATGTGTGTTTCAGACCGGAGGACGTTAAACTGATTTTCATACCCGTTCAACAAAGAATAAATGACAAAGCTGCCTGTCTCTGCTATCAGATCATATCCGGAACAGCACCGCAATACCTCTCTGAGCTTCTTGAAATTTGCGTTCCATCTCGATCTCTCCGCTCATCAAATGACAATAGGATCTTTCGAATACAAAAATGTTAATGTGATAGGCACGCGTTTACATCATCAGCAGTCAAACTCTGGAATTCATTGCCTTCTGCTGTCAAGACATAGTCAATCTTTAGCATCGTTCAAAACAAACCTGAAAACCCATCAGTCTGTCCCGGCAGTCTTTCCAATAACATCTCCATGTGTGTGTGTGCACATGCGTGTGCATGCGTGCGTACGCGTGTGTGTGTGATTGTGCGATGTATGTTCGTATGTAGTTTGTGTACGGTGTATGTATGTAATCTGTGAGCGAGAATGCGTGCGCCCACGGCCGCGCTTCCGAGCAGGTGTGGTATGGGTATATGTGTATGTGTGCGCAGGAGAGATTGTGTTCGGCTAGAGGGGGGGGGGGGGGGGGGGGGGGGGGGGGGGGGGGGTGGGGGGGGGGGGGGGGGGGGGGGGGGGGGGGGGGGGGGGGGGGGGGGAGTACACGTGACTGTTTTGCCATCAGTGAGTGTGTGTGCGTGCGTGCGCGCGTGTTTGTACAAGTGTATGTTTGAGTAAGTTTGTGTGCGTTTCAGTGAGAATGTGTTTTCTGTGTGTTTAATTAATGAAATGTGAGTGGGTCTGTGTGCAAGAACGCGTTCACTCGCGTGCGTGCACATAGTCCTACGTGCGTATGCCTGTTGTGCGTGTGTGAGTGTTTTAATGCTGATTGTAAAGCGCTTTGTGCCTGATAAAAAGCGCTATATAAGTGTGTTTATTTTTATTTTTTAAACTAAAGAAAAGACAACACAGCATCCTTTTCGCTCGTATCAATTCAACGACCCTGTATCAACCCATGCAACTGATGATTAACTCTAAAACTGATTGTAAACCCTTGGGTGATATTCTACCCCCCCAGATTCGTTCACATCTTTTGTTGACAAAAGTTGTTTACTGACAATTTCATTGAGGGAATAGGAAAAGGAACTAATTCATAATAATGTAATCTGACCGCTTTGAAAAGCGTAGCTTTAATTTCTTAGCGATTTTTTGAGAATGTAACATGCATTACGAAGAGCATACAATAGAATACACACACACACAGACACGTCATTATCTCTGTGTGTCTGTCCTGTTTTGACCTCATATGAAATATCTAAATTATTATTGCGTGCTTTACTGATTAACATTGCTTTGTGTATTCTTGTAAATTTTTTTTACATTTTGCTTCTTCATTAATTTCTAAATTACAACAGGGTGGGAAATATTTTTACAGCTTGTTCGTTTACTCTCCCCCCCCCCCCCCCCCCCCCCCTATAAAAAACACACCAAACCCACACAAAACAACATGGCCAAAAGGCCAAAGAGGGCGTAAAACATTATTTCCAAAACAACAACCAAACAAACATCATTTTGACCACACACACACACGCATACACATTCATAATAATCCGTTGACCCCTCTTGAGGGGCATGGATCGAGGATGAACAGAATATAACAGGTGGCCACAAGCAAAAAATACATTCGTCAAACAAAACTTAAGCTGCAGTCTATTGTCAACATACTTTTCCTGATCTTATAAATGTTATTTTCAATTGGAATTTTGGCTTGGACATGAATTGACAACACATGAAAAACTGATGGTTCACACAAACCGCAGTCCTGAGGGTCACGCGCACATGCGCGCGCGCGCACACACGCACACACACAAACAGAGACAGAGAGGAACACCGGCTCAGAGGCCGTATTTTTTTTATACACAAACATTAATTTAAAAATAATTAATGTGTCCAGCACTGCAAGTTCTTCTTCTTCCGCTGTGTGTGGCCACAATGATCATCACGTTGATTATTTTCCCACGGAACCGGGGAGGCTCAAGTGACTATTGCCGGAAGAAAGGGCCTCAAGTAGGCCAGAGAAGAAATTGTTGAGAGAGGGAAGCTGGTTGTCAGATGGTTAGTCCGTTGACCCCAGCCCTGAGAATGGGACCAACGGAGATGGAGGTGCATGGCAGCAGGCGGGTGTCCAAGCAGATGCTCCCAGAAACCCTGGCTGTGAAACACTGGTTTTTTTTGCTTCCACTGCCAGTGCCACTCCTTTATTGTTCTGGGGGAAATGCACTCTGGTGATATTGAGTTCGGCACTGGGGGACAAGCGTTGGGGGTGACCTCTACGAGTCGGGTTGTGACTCCAGCTTGCTCCTGCTGATGCTCACCATGAGTCATTGAGTGTTTAGTTTTTGATGTAGAAAAAGACACAAACATAATAAATCAAGAAATTACCATAAAAAACCCAAGTGGAATTACGTTTACTTGACAAACAAAAAAACTATTTTAAAAAAGCCGTGTCAGTAGGTACTAGTAATATTTCGGCAAAATTGCCCATTTAAACAATGAAACAGAACATTATTCAAATTTTTATTTTTGGTTTTTAGTTTTTGTGTAGATTATAGTGCTCTCCCCAGTTTGGAAGTTCAGTTTAACGTCGCGTATCGGCTTTTGCCATGTACGACGGGCTGAACAAACCAACCAGGATATAAACAAAAATTTATGTTCCTGAATCACTGTCTTAGCCAAAAGGCCGAGAAGCGATCAGAATTTGAACATTCACTCCCCAGTTTTTCCCCCGCTGGCGTTTATATCCAAGTTGGAGCGTCGACCCATCAAGATCGAGAATAAAGTTTTAGTCTTACTTGCATTTCTGGTGTATGGCTAAATGTGTTTGTTTACTGAAAGAACCCGGTGTGGCAGTGTATTTTTACTCTATGATATAAGTAGTCCTAACCGGAAGTAGTCCTAGCGTAGCCAATCAGAATCGTTTGTTTGTCCGCCATTGTGAATTTTACGGATTATGGATTTATGGACGTACATCGATTTATCGGCAAATATGTAGATTTACACCCTCCTGCTCTATTTTTTGGTTCTTTCCGTGGTTAGGGATAGGGTTAGGGTTAGGGATAGGGTTAGGGTTAGATGGGTACAGTTCGCATGCGAGAGGTAGATATTTAATGAAAGGTACTTATTTATCATAACACCGGAAGTGATGGGACGCTTGTTTGTAGCCAAGTACTTGTTGAAGCAAAGACACTGTTACTGTATCTAAGCCAGCCTCACGTCAGCTAAAACCGCACGACACGATCACGTGATCTCGAAGCAGACGCAAGAAAGCTGCAGGTATGTGCATGGCTGTTGAGGCGGGGACCTCGTGTCCTGGGCCACCTGGATCTTCAAATCACAATAACTCCCCTCCCCTCTGGGGGTTTTTCCCTATGGCGCGACATCACGTTGGGGCCCAGTTAGCGGGTGTCGCATGAAAAAAGGTAGCTCGTAAAAATAAAAAGCTCGCTACTATGAGAGTGTATTTGCGACAACCACAAATTTCACTTTTTCTGTACTTTAACCATTTAACTAACTCTAACCCTAACCCTAGAAAAAAGTGAAATTTGTGGTTCATGCTCAATGGAACCGACACCCCCACCCCCATTCTTCAGTCTTTTGTTTTCTCATGAGGGTGCCAGAATGATCAATTATTAAATGATCGTGGGCCCCAAAGAGAAGAAGAAGAACAGGAACAGACGATTTTCGGAGAAAAAAACTAGGGGAGAGCACTTCGTAAAAATTAGAGTTGTTTACCTCGACTTACTCGGTCAAATACCACAGCAACAATGGCATCGAAGAGTGAAGCGAGTGAACGCTTTGCAAACATTTTAAGTAGAAAGAAGGGTTACAAAAGGCGCGCGCGGGGGGGGGGGGGGGGGGGGGGGGGGGCATTTACTATCATACAGTCTTGACATATGTAGGGTCCCCCAAGGTTACCAAAAATGGATCACAATAAGGGGTACCATTATAAATCACATGTTAACGGACAGAAAGTTACCACTTTCAGATTGCTATCATGCATATTTGAAAAGGGGTGACTCTACAGATGTCACGCAATGGTCAACCTATGACGATATTTTTCACGCCAGAGGGCAGTCAATGCACTAGGGGCTTATCACGCGATTTTCTTACTTGGGCGTAGTGAGAGAGAGAGTGATGGTAGGACCACTCACTGTCTCTCTCTCTTTCTTTATCCCCAACTAATAATATAGAGAGGATTAGCCCCACACGAGCGTCATGCCCTCTGGTGTGAGAAAAATCGCACTAAGTCTCTCATTGCTATTATATGGCAATCATCCCTATTTGGGGGATCTACCTGATGGTAGAGTAACTTCCCCTGTTTGACCGATTGAATTAGGCAAGATTACTCTTCTTACTTATTTCCGAACAATTCCTATTGTTTAAAATCAAGGATCTTCATCCCAGCCTGTGGCCAGTGTGGGTGCAGGGATTTTGTTTTGAATAATTTTCCTTTGGATCTCGTCCATGCAGGCACCATTTGGAACAAAAGTAGATAACTAGTTTGGGGGATTGTTTGATTCATAGGTTGTTTAAGGCTTATTCATACCGTGTATGTAAAGTTGGTTTTGTATAATTGTATTTATTCCTTCTTCTCTTCAGGTCCCACAGTCAGTATGTTGACCATTCTGGCTCCATTGGGGATAAAAAGACTGATTAAAGTGGGTGCTAACTCAATTTTTAGGCTAAGCTACGTACCCCACCAAATTTTCTTTGAGAATAAGAAAGAACATTTTGCTGTGCCTGGGTAAGGGATAGGCTTAGTATTAGGCTAGGGCTATTTTAATAAAACAGAAAAAACCCAGTACTTTGAGACTGGACATGGAGGCCGTAAACATGAGGGGCGGGGATTGGGTGGGGTAGGGGTGGGATGTGTGTGTGTGGAGGAGGCATAGGGCGTAAGGTTAGCTAATTACTGCACCTTTGATCAATTTTGTTTTATTTATTAAAATGGATGTTATTGCAATTTCTTTTCAGGTTCAGGAAGTAAAATGTCCAACGTAGACTCATCACCGGACAGTGATAGTGGTGAAATACCGGGAGAAATAGAAAAGCCACACCAAGATGCCCAACAAGATGTGGGAACACGACAGCCACTGGACAGGGCATCAAAGGCAAATGATGATTCAGTGGAGGAAATCCAGACTGCGCTACAAACACACGCCACCTTGACGCAAGACCCAAGCCAGCATTGTGATGCAGAAGCGGCACAGCTGCTCAGTACAGATGGTGAAGATGTGAGGAGGGATATGCCAGACTGGAGCACTGTTCCTGAAGTAGTTCTTACTAACATTCTGAGGATGCTGCCTGTGATTGACAGACTGAATGCGTCACGAGCATGCACTAAGTGGGAGGCTGCAGCTGCCCCCTCTTCCTGCTGGCATGTGTTCGACTATGGTACATATCCTGAGGATGGTCCAGTGAGTGAGGAAAGTATGAGAAAGCTGCAGTCTGCTCAGCAAGATTACTTGTGTGTAATAGAAATGTATGGGGATACAATTGTGACTGTCCTTGTCATTGTGTGCCATGAGGAGTCTCTAGAGGTACTGGAGAAACTGACCAGTAGCTGCAGGAATCTGAGATACTGCACCGTGAAAGTGTTAAACAAGACACGCTTGGACCCCCCAAAACTTGTTGACTTACTGCAGCATCTTCTGTCAAACAATGATGGCTTACAAGAGATCCACCTCAAGAACGTCGACTTTGAAGAGCATTACCCTGCGATCACAGAGGGATGTTTTCATACGAAAGGCTTGCAGAAACTGAGCTTCATCAACTCTTTCGTAGATGCCAACGTGTCCCAGCTAACGTACTTGGTCAATTTGTCAGAGCTGACAGTTCATCCCCACCAGCTGCGCTGCATATGGCTCTACCATCTGGCCAAGTCTTCTCTTCATACTCTGAATATCGTTGGGGATCTTGACATGATGGATTTTGACGACTTTAGCTATCCCACAGAACATCACTGGAGAAGAATTTCACAGTCGGCACATTTCCAGGTCAACTCCTACCTTGTTGGTGTGAACTCTCAAATGCTTTGCCCTGAAATCCCACTTGCTTGTCTTGCCTGCTATGACTTGTTTAACATCGACATTAGCAGATTTCTCCGGATAGCAAAACCATACTCTGAAACACTGACAACGCTCATCAATTTCAATCTCTGCGAACTGTCACAGAGAGCCAAACTGCTCCACCAGCCTTCGAGGTCTGACGACAATGCCTTGAGCTTTGTTAGAGGATGTCCAAAGCTGGTCACCCTCGCTCTCAACACTCGGCTGTACTCCAGCACTGTGTTGCTGATGATTCAACTCAACCCGAGTTTTAGAGAACCTATCATTTCTGAAGACTTGATTGATTACGAGCTCCACATTCCCGACAGTCTGGAAGGTTCAGAGGAGGTGCGTAGCTTCACAGAGCAACATTTCTCCGAAGAAAGGTTCGCTGCTGCAGCGAGCAGTCTGCTGAAACGCAAGTGGTGCCCTGTGCCAAAGACGGAATATCGTGGAGTCCTTGAGAGGCGGTACTTTGACTGGTGAAGCTTTGGTCAGGCCATGCTTTTTTTTTTAGAATTGAAAAAAATGTTTATTGATAGAGAAAATGTGTGCGTATGTGAAGCCGTTCAATATGTTGGGGTTTCCGTGAGCGCGTGGGTGGTTTTCACTCTTTCAACCTGGCGGCAGTGATGGGCAAGTTATGTTGACTGGCTTGTCGCTGTGTTGGAGGATGGGGGGTGTACACACGTGCAGACATTTAAGATCTGTATTTATGTATTGTATTGAATTGACTGACTGCAAGACAAATGTTCTTGTTTTAAAATGGGGACAATAATTATTTATCAACTATCTTACTCTTGTATAATCGTCAGTGTGTGCGTGCGACTGCGTGCGATCATGTGTTTGTGTGTGTGAGGAAGAAAGAGAATGTTGTATTGTGTGCAAGCATCATGTTTATTTTACTTTCTGATTCATTATTTGTTCGCCTTTAATAGTTCTTGTTATCAATGTAAAGAGCACTGAGCTCATGTGAGAAAGAGCGCTATATAAATTCCCATTATTAAATGGTGACCGATTGATATAAAAACAAAATTATGCTGAGGAACTTTCTTTGAGAATGTCATTTTTGAAGTGCAGTATGGTTAACAAGAAAGACAGAACCAAACTTGTATAGCACATTGTACATTACTTTGTGCTTACCGATGACTAATAACATGGCTCAACCCTTGGTTATGAACTGTTCCAACATGCTATGATCCTGTTCCAACATGCTATGATCATTCATGCGTACAAGAGGCTCTAAGAAGCCTAATCAATAACTAGATTTTGGTGTATGCTTTACTTTGTGTGTGTGTGTGTGAGAGAGAGAGAGAGAGAGAGAGAGAGAGAGAGAGAGAGAGAGAGAGAGAGAGAGAGAGTTCAGACACTTTATTTTACAAGGATAATAATTTCGGCTGGGCCTAGTCTTCCATTCTGTCCTTGAGAGAGAGAGAGAGAGAGAGAGAGAGAGAGAGAGAGAGAGAGAGAGAGAGAGAGAGAGAGAGAGAGAGAGAGAGAGAGAGAGAGAGAGAGAGAGAGAGAGAGAGAGAGAGATAGAGAGAGAGAGAGAGAGAGAGAGAGAGAGAGAGAGAGAGAGAGAGAGAGAGAGAGAGAGAGAGTTCATTTGTTATAAGGGATTCTTGCGACATTGCCTAGCTATTCCTCATGCTTGCTCTACAGACACCCCCCATTTTTGTTGGTCATGGATTCAGTAGGTGTACTTGTTACAATAGAAAAGGCTTCACATGTCCCATATGTGCCTTCCCGGGTCGAGAGGACGTTAAACACCAAAATTTGTTCAGAAAAGGCTTCACAAGACTGAAGAGTTCTTTTGAGGCAGCCGTTACTAAGGTAATTCAGTATTTCCTTTCGTGGGTTGCCCAGACTGACCTTTCAGGTGGCAGATATTAAACAGCAATTTTAATTATGTAGTGGGTTACCTAATGACTGAACTTTTGAGATGGTTTATATAAAACTAAGCAGCCATCCAGCATTTCGTCAGATTATTATGTAGGGACCAAACAAGCTGTGAAGCTTTTTAAAACCGTCCCATCTGTTATGTATTTTCTGGAAAATTATTCCTTTCTGTTAAGGTTGATGCGGCATACATTTTCCTAATAAAGCATTATTGGCGATACTTTTTTCACAGAGGGAGATCCCTGCGCTTTATGACATAATATAGTAAAAACAAAAAATGTAACAAAATCTGAATTTTGTGTAAAATTTGGGGAGTGCGCCTTATAGTATAAAAAAAAATATTGTACTGTATCGAAGAAATTCTAAAAGGGTAAGATGGATTACTTAAGAGCTCGGCGAACCGGGCTGATAGTTATCGTTAGTGGGGACAGTACACATTTCACAGTGGAGGCTGTCCAAAAACTCGGACTGGAACTTGAACGGATAATTCAACTGGCCTATCGACGTGTAAAATGTGTCCTGTTTAAAAGGGACATAACCAGTGTTTCTGTCCTCACTACTCATTATAGGGAAAAGAGACTGGGGGACGGTATTCACGTTGAGATAGCATGAGACTTAGCATGATGCTAACTTAGAAGCTCTTCCAATGTCCTATAGGATTTAATAGGACTTTTGGAAGAGCTTCTAAGTTAGCATCATGCTAAGTCTCATGCTATCTCGACATGAATACCGTCCGATGCTTATCTTCCCCTATACAGTCTTTGACTATGTTATGTGCGCTAAAAGAATAACAATAAAAACCTATGCTTTCAGACCAGTACGTCAATAGATGGAGGAGTTTTACCTGGCACAGTTTTACAAAAAGTTATACGAGACCCCTAATAATATCCAGACCAGATGACCATCTACAAATCTAGACACATTTCATGCTTTTTGAAAGGGCTGTTGTGTTTTGTTTTTTTGCAGTAATTTTTCTCGTGTGTTGCCAATAGGGCATTTGCCACGAGCGTTTGTACTCTGTACTAAACTGCCTGCGCTCGTTCTGGACTGAATGACATTTGAGGTGGCCGATACGTTCCATATACTTGATAATTATAGTCATCTTATTCATGCAAATGAGTAACTTAGCTCGTTCTTTTCACCGTGTGGCGGCACTGCGGTTGAGTGGGTCCAAAGTATATAGTCTCCGACTCTCCTCTCCCCCCATGAAGGTTACCACTAGGTTTGGACCCATTTGACCGCAGCACCGCCATGCTGTGAAAGGAGCTAGCCAAGTCGACTATTGCCTGCAAAGTGTACTTTTCATTGATGCTTATACATTAACATGTAACTAAAATGTGTGAGAAGGCAAAGTTGGGCTGCATAAATAGCAGATGCACACTATGTGGATGCTTATGCACTAATCGTGGATTTTTAGGTTTTGCAGTTCTGCACCTGTGATTAATAATTTAAATGTTTCCATATTGATTGTACTTTTTTTACTTTGATAAAATGAGTGCACAGCAACAGAGTATGTAACGAAGGAAATAAATTCAACAGGCCATAATAATGCATCTCCATCGAGTCTGATCTGAAAAGTGAGTTTTCTTGATTTAGTCAGGTTGTTTAGTGCATGCACATTTAAAAGCATTAAATAATTCAAACAAACAGGCCTTGCATAATGGGTGTGTGTGTGTGTGAACCCAGAAATAAAGAAATCTGGCTTGCTTTATATTTACATGCTGATGCAAGTAATTTCTCAGCTACTAAATCACAAAAATCAAGACTCGAAAATAACCATATTTTTCGGACTATAAGGCGCACCCCCAAAATTTTACACAACATTCACATTCTGTTATTATATTTTCTTACTACTTTAGTTGTCATATTATAAGGCGCAGGGGTCTCAGTCTGAGAAATAAAGTGTCATAGTCCGAAAAATATGAAAATTTAACTGAAATTGCACCTGACTTTATTACCTTCAGTCCACCTAGGAGTTTGTAATGATTTTGTTATTGCATAACTATTCTCTGTTGTCTAAGATATTGCAAAAGCGAGGATTATGGATATCACACAAAGGTCTTTACACCAACATTCATGGGTGAAACTCCCCAAAACGGAAAAAAAACCTTGAAAGGCAGGGTTCCAGGGGCTGCCCAGGGCCACGGTGTTGGATGCAAGAGAGAGAGATAATGAGACAAGACAGTTACAATGATGGACAGAGACAGTTTGAGTCCGATAAGCCTTGTAAAAATGATTGCATTACCTTTCAAAACATGCTGTTTTCAAAATTCTCCGAGAGACTTGTAGGATAGAACCAAGGTCAAAATGCCAGAAATCGCTTGTAGTAAATTTTGTTATTGAGAATTAAAAAACAACTGAAGTTCAGTTTCTGGTAAACAAAAAAAAACCTCACTGAAATCAGTGTAAAGCTGATAGTAAAAACTGTACATAGTAATTTTAATTTTTAAGAAAAAAAAAGGGAGGGATAGGGCTTGGTTGTATTTTAGCAAAAATCTCAGTGAAAAATGTAGGCAGCATCATAGTTCATAATTATGTGCTATCCCAGCACTTTTTTTATTTATTTAAGGAAAGCAACTCAAGCACGAGTTGAAGCATTTGGGATCATTTGTTTTCTTAGTAATATTCAAGCACGAGTTGAAGCATTTGGGATCATTTGTTTTCTTAGTAATGGATCATTTATTTCAAAAGATGAATGGTTTCTTTCATCTCCTCTAATAATATTATCATAGGTGCAACTCCCCAAAATAAAACAAAAACACACACAAACTGAAAGGCCGGGGGTCAGGGCCGGCCCCGTAGTACAAGGGCAACGCCACCCCCTTAAGCTGAAGAAAAAAATAAAACTGTGAAGGCATTTCAGATAGCTCTACTGCAATTCCAAGACCAAGTTTATATTTTTAAATATCAAAGTATGATAAGCATGATTTTTACTAGGGTCCATTTCATGTGCCATTGCCAATTTTTTTTATTTCCGAGAATCCTATGGCAAGAATTTTGTGCCTTTTCCATTCAGAATGGATGGCATGAACTAAAAATTGTGTGAAAGTTGAGAGCTAAAATTATTTTAAAACCCCAAGAATCCCCTAAGATGGGGCAAAAGGAGCACAGTGAAAGCCTTCTTGTGAATGAACGAATTATATAGTGAATGATCATCTTTTCGACTACCTGTATTGGTTACTCAATGTTAAACATGGCATTTAACCCTTTCACTGCCAGGAAAAAAATGTGAGAAACGTGTCTTCTTTGTTGTTATAAAATGAAAAAAGAGATGTTAACTCTTGGGAAGTGAAAAGCGCATTGAGTTGCTCAGCAAGATGATGCGCTATATAAGCATTATTAATTATTATTATTATTTAACTCAATCTGAAAGAAAAAAATGGTCTAGAGATATATTTCCTGACTTGTCTAAATCAAACACCATCATTGACATGGAAAGTTATGGCATCATCAATGACATCACACACATTATAATAGACACGGGGCAAGGCAGGGAAGGGGTTAATTTTATCCCAAGTACAAAATTCACTCAAGCATCACACAAACAGACATAATAACATTCACTCAAGCATCACGCAAACAGACATAACATTCACTCAAGCATCATGCAAACAGACATATTCACAAGTCACACTTTTAATTTTTGTTTCCCCAAGTGTTTATTGTGTACATCCAGTCTAGAACATGATCATCTGGCCCTGCAACAGACAAAAAAAACAAACAAAAAACATTAGAAACATGGAGGGAAAATGTGTTCAGTATTTATTATTGCACACAAATGATGCTCCATACCTCCCCTCAATTAAAACCCCCAAAATGAACCAACTAACCAACACTAAAACTGCAAAGTATACCGAAATGAGCATCTTTCAAAAGCAGTGGAAAAACAGTGCTGGTAACACACATTTCTAATTCAATTTTTAAGTCAAAGTAACACGCCCCATCCCCACAGCTTTTTTAAAGGAAGGTGGCAGAGTGGTTAAAACATTCGCTTGCCAATTTCAATGCATGAGTGACCAGGTTTGAATCCTGGCCTCGCCCTTTCTTTCTACTTCGATGGGAAAATCGAACTGAACGTCAAGTCCTTTGAATACAGACTTAAAGCTAGTCTGACCTGTGCGCTTTATGCACGCTAAAATCCCACAGCAGTCAAAAGTCGGTAACAGCAGGGAGAAATCCAGCTGCCTGGCATGACCAAATTGATAGTTAGATTTCCCAAGTCCGCCCCCTGCCTCTCTTCACCACCCCCCCCCAGGTGGCGACGCGTTCACCAGGTGGGAGCAACCCGAATTTCACAGATAAATCTCCGACTAGAAAATACCAATTAAAAGTCTAGTATTTTTTATTTTTTTTTAAAGTCAGAATAACTGTAATCACTGAAATTACTTGTAGACTTTCAATCATTTACTCGGCAGCAAAGCATGCATACAAAATACATTACCTTTCTCTTTTTGTCACCTCCCAGCTCGAAGTGCTTGCATCTCTTGATGGGCAGTTGTTTTCTGTACTTGCAGGACGTACACTCCATACGCAGCACGATTTTCTTGGTGGTCTTGGCCTGTAGGCAAATGACAATATGTCGTCAGGTTACTGGTTTGATTTTTCAAGATTTAATTTTTTGTTCAACCTTTAGCACGCTGCAGGCGCACTGTGTCGCCGAACAGATACTCTCCCCTGCAACTGCAGGTGCCCTGTGTCACCCAGAGAGGGGTACTCGAAATAAAACCTTCGGGGACATTATTTCCGTGATTAAAAATGGAAATAACCTTACTTCAGAACGAGGCTTAACAGCTTCCATCTCATCCAGCTAGCCGCCATTTGCCTTTTGTTTTAGTCATTTGTTGAATTTTTCAAAGTTTTGTTCGGTCAGAAAGTGAAGTTCCCTATCAAACATGGCGGATTTCTGTGTTGGTGAAGCTTTCCTACTGTAGTGCAGCAGATATGTGCAAAGATTGTGGGTTTGATGATAAAAGCATAGAATTTGGCTCACATTTAGTACATACCACTAGAAAGATTTTTGGATATAGGGACATTGCATATTCCTCGTGGGGCCAAAATGGCGGCCATTTTACAAAATGGCCGTGATCGGGTATTTCATAGCACATAATCTGTAGGAGTTCTGCATGTTTTTCAACTGGAGATGCATGCAAGTGATGCAATATCACTTACAATATAATCTGGGATGCCAATTAAAGGTCATACACCTTACATAACCGATTTATTTGGCCTATTAGGCAACAATTACGCAAATTTTTTTTTTTTATGAGTTTTGTTCGAATTTTGCAATCTGAAAATGATCGGTTTAACATTAAACTGCACTGCCACTGTGGAAGTGCGTTTACCCTTACATATTGTCTTTTGCCCTTACATTGTCAGTGGGTACATGTCTACATCATATTAAAATATAACAATCCGCCATGCAGACAAAGGTGATCTAGGTGAGCAACCCGAGCATCAAACGTACATTAATGCCAACCACCCGTTTACATATGTACGTTATGTAGTTGGATCTTATGAGCTAACGAAATATTCCCCTTGGGTATTAAATCATGGTATTAGATGGGGCCTGCAATCCCCAGTTGACCTGTACAAAGGGGTTATGGTTGTGTTCTCCAAGCCGTGATACTGCAAGTTCTACTTCTGAGCACACTGTCCGCCGCAGTGGCATAGTGCCGTGCACTGGAGTACAGCCTTCCTACACTTGCATTGTCCTCTGCATCCCTTCTTACAGCCGCATCTGAGAAGTTGTCGGCATGCTTGCGTTGCCTCTGGGAGGGTTGTCCAGCGGACGTCCCAGCCAGTGTCACTCTTCCCCATTCGCTAGGGGATGGGGGCTCTGCAGCAGCAACCATCATCTGGCCCCAACAGTAGCCAGCTTGGTATGCAGTTCTCCTGATGTGTTGTCTGAGGGCTTCTCGAGTTGGCGGGAGAGCATCTATTGCTCGACGCTTCTGGGTGAAGAGATGCTTACGTACGATCATACAGGAGAACGACGAAACACTCCAAGGTGTCCAGGCTGTCATCTACGATTGAGGGGTTTGGTGTAGCACCCAATGCACAGAAGGTCGCAGTGACCTCATCACAGGCCTTCCACGTCTCCCATGAAGTCTTTCTTCTCCTGCCTCCAAAGCTTGACATGGTATCACACCCAGTGAATGCATGAAATGAGGGTAATCCTCGACACTTGTCAGGCCCCAATGCCTGGGCCATCTCGTGAGCTGCTAAGAACCTAAAGCTCTTCCCGGTACCGAAGGCAACCCACAGCTCATCTATGTTGAGGCGTTCGGCTGCTGCCACCGCAAGGACTACAACATCCGTGTCAACTGTGCGGATCGACACCTTGGTGTAGCCCTGCTTCACAGCATCTTCCACGTGGAGCAGCATCCTGGTATCTGCTTCTTCATGTGTACATGGAGCAAGACCAGCGATGTCTCTGGCATGCGTACATACCACGTCTTTGTGGAGAGTGCTGATGATTTGTTTCTCTGTCTCATGAGCGGCTAGTCTCGTCGCTAGGAAGGAGAACAGATCCACCTTGTTCTCGTCGATCCGTAGGAAGGCCTGCCAGTTTCCTGGTATGGAACAAGATGGCTCGACTCGTCTCCGGATGCCTCTACCTCTCTTTGTTCGAGTGTCGGCCTTCAAACTGTCTGGCAGGTATTCATCCTAGATGACATCCACTCTGATTGCATGCTGTAGCTGAGATGTGATGTACGGCAAGACAACCTGTGTTGCATAGTCAGAGAAGGTCTTCGCACCACCAGGTGCCAGCATGTTGGTGATAGCTGCTCCATCAAGGATGATGACTTCAACGTGAGGACTGGCAACATTCTCTTGTGGAGGGATCCTATCTTCTAAGCATCCCACGAGGTCAGACTTTTTGCCCAGTCTCATTTTGCCCATCTGTGACAGGGCAGAGGGACAGGCCTGGTTCTCATGAGCAAAGAAGTCGTCGAGATCTCCATCGCGCATCTGGGATGCAATGAACAACCGGGAGAATAGGTCGCAGTCATTCTTGAGCGACGACAGCTGAAGCTGGGTTCTTGATTTCTCTCTGACTGGAGATCGGCTGGAGAGAGGAAGGTTGTTTCTTGTGATTGGGTCGGTGATGGGCTTCGTCTGGTTTGCAAGTCGCTCATTGACATACATGTGGTACTGCTCCTGCCCCAGCTTCTCAATCTGGCGCACAGTGTTGATGACTGCTGGGTCTGCCAGGTACCTGCTGTCTAGTACCAAGAGATCATTGCTGTCATCACAGAAGGGGTTCCCCATCTCTCTCATGACACCGGAGAGTGACTTCACATCTCGAGCAAACGCCAGCTGTGTATGCTTTGTCTGCTCATGGTGCCTGGAATCAGTCTTCTTTGTTCTCGTCTACGTCTCTGCTGTGGCTTGGAACTCTGCAATCACTCTTGCCATCTCAGGACTGGACACCATCCATCGCCGCAATGCTGCAGGATTCTCAATCAGGCCGACCGCTCCGCCATCGCCTTTCACTGATGCGTTATTCTGCTCATGTGCCTGGTCGATGGCCAAAGCAGAGAATGCATGTGCTGTCTTCTTCACTGTGAAGTTCCCAGCCATGAACTCTATGAACACATCTGGATGCTTGTCTTTGAGTGCCACCATGTCACGCAAGTGAACTGGAATCCACCTTGCATCATTTGTGTGCCCCAGGGCAAAGAACCAGGATACAATATTGGTCAAGGCATCGATGTAGAGCATGAAGTCACCCTCACGTAGCGATCTCACGTAGATCATGATTTCCAGTTCCAGCTGCAGGATAATCGACCAGAACTTGAACTGCGGACTTGTATCAGCTCGGCTAGCACACCAGTCTTCTACTGACATTGGAACCTGTCCCTCATCCAACCATTCACAATATTGGGTGTAACCCTCCTGTCGAAGGAGATACAGAACACTAGCTGTGACCTGGTGAGCCCATCGAGTGCGCGTCACATGGGCGGCTTTGATGAAGGAGTCGGCTGTTCCAGGTGTAGCAACTCCTGCCTGGACCAGGGCTTCCGTCCATCCACTGCAATCCAGAAGGTCGCCCAGAGTGTTGAATGATGCCTTTTCGATGTGGAATCCGGCAAACAGGATAATGAAGTCATCTTCTCCATGTGTTTGAGGCCAGTTCCATTGGATCTGTTTGGCCAGCGTGTACATTGGTTGATCCGCGGTGATAACCGGGACCTGACCAGGATTCAGGATATCCACTGCTCTCTTGATGACGTCCATGGAGTGGCGAATCATGGCCACAGAGTTGGCCTGATCATAGAAGAGGGGCAGAAATGAGGTAATGGCCACACTGCTTGGATCCACTGGTGCTGATCTTTCAGATATGATAAGCATGACAAGGAAGAAAAACGTTATTTGCGTTCCTGTTAGGCCACCATACATAATTGTGTTCAAGTCCATGTGAGGCCTATGCATACCATGTCAGTAACAAATGATACGTACATCCACTAGAATGTGTTTTGCACCAATCATAGTTGATATAGTTCAACTTATGGGCGAAAATAGTAAATTGTGGCCGCCATTTTGTAAAATGGCCGCCACAGCTACCATGGGACAAATATGCGATGTCCCTATATCCTAAAATATTCCAAACGGTATGTCCTAACTGTGTGCCAAATGCCATGCTTTTATCATCAAACCCACAATTCAGTCGAAATATGTCACATATCTGCTGCACTACTGGAAATTATTGTTGACGTTTGCTTAGATAATGCATTTTTAGGCTTTGTTAGGTCGGATAAGGACCGTGAAAGAGCCATAGAAGATCATAGTGCAATAAAGAGGGGTGGTTTTTAGACAGTGTCAGTGTGACTCGGTGAAGACGATCCCGATATCGATTCGAGCCGTGAATGTGATTCAATGCCGATTTCGACTACTAGGTTGAATTTGGAGAGTTATTTTGTTAAAAGTGATCCTCAACATGACTTTATTCGTCAGTGGGCGAACTCGGAAGCATTCTGCACTCACCCGGACAGTGCCAAAACAGTAAGTCAACACTTTCGCTTTGTCATTTTTGTTTTTTCCCCCAACAAAACATGCATATTCCAATAATCAAGTTTGACACAGCATATAGAGAAAATTACAGCATTTTTAATATAGTGGGTGCAGGTGTTTTTCACTGCCTCAAAAAGAATGCAGTGGCAGATTACAGAACGTCAAAAAAATTGCAGTGTGCTAAAGGTTAACTCGCTCGGCACTGGCCAGTTGTTTCCCCTTACAACCGTTCATGACGGGCCATTTGACTAGGTTTGAAAACACATCACCACAAAAAAGTTACGAAAAGTTATGGACTGATTTTTCAGATAAGATTACTAACACCATGCACTAAACGATAGTAAAATATCAGATTCCATACCTTCGTCGTTTGTCTCCTATTGACGAAAACAGCTAAAACATAGAAAGAAGAAAATTTTCACATTCCAATCTTTGACCCCACTCTACCGCCAAACCTGAATGTAAAGTCTGCAATTATTGGTTGATTTCAAGAGAGGCAATGTCAAAGCAAACTGAAAGTAGGTTATGACGTTGCACTTGAAAGCTGGTTACACGCCAGAAATCAAAACCTCTTGAAAACATTCGTCAGCTCATTCGTCCCGAGTGAGATTTAAAAATCTCCCTTTCTATATATACTGTAATTCTAAGAACATTTCTACAGATGGAATTGGCCTGAATTTTCAGAGATAGTCTGTGCGATTATAAAGTACTAGTAGTACTAATACTGTACCAACACCAATACATTTATAACAATCAATATTTATGATTGCCAACAGACATAACTGCTTTCACGAGCATTTACTGGGTACCATGCCTAACAATTCCTGACAGTGTCAGTGCTTACTAAGTTAGTAAGCATACATCAGGAAACTTGTGTGCAACAAGTTACAACAGATCATGATGCATTTTTCAAGTACGGTAAACATTTTCTTGGACCTTGGCTTCTAACTCATGATGGCCACATTCTGCTTTGGGCAAGTGTTGTCATCCAAAATGATCCAAGCATTTATACTAACTTAAACTTCACTTGTACGTTTTTCAATTTTCAACTCATATTTCAGTTTTGAGAAATACAGGAGCTGAAAAGTTTTCTAAATTTAAAAACAAACAAAGCTCATGGCACTCTTCTTACCTTTTTCCTGAAGATGGGCTTGGTCTGTCCACCATATCCAGACTGCTTCCTGTCGTAACGGCGTTTACCTGTTGACAAAATTATCATTGTGAAAATTATGTCTCAGTTCCATTTAATTTTTAATCATAATTTAAAACAACAATCAATGCTATCCATGACATTTATAAACTTACAACTTTCACAATATGAATATTTTTGCTTAATAGTAATTGAAATGCGAATCACTGAACAGTATGTTTTATAGCTGCCAACTTTTCAGAATCAAAATCCAGAAATATGGGGGGGGAGGGGGTGTTTCAGGAGACCGGGGTGCAGCCCCTTGAAGCCGAAGCTATTTTTATATATATAAAGAAGCAAAGTCTTCATCGCCTGACAAGAAAACATCGTCTTACACAAGCCGAATAAAACGGCATGCTTACCTCTGCACTGATTCTGCCGTTTTAGCATCGAAGCACAGTACCATGACTACGTCATCGCGATTGTTTTCACAACTTAAGACTTCTGCTTTCAGTTTCACGGTACAAGCTTCTCATGAACAGCGATGTTATTTTAGATCCCCCATAAGAAATTTCGAAGTTGCGTCCGCACACAGTGCAGAAAGCGTAACTATTCTCTTCGTGGGACACATCGTTGATGGGACATTGTTCTCTATACCAAGGAACAAACTTCGGTAAACTCAACGCAACTTCCCGGTTTTGTTTGATGCCATGTTTGCTTAGCAGAGAAGCTTACTCATGTGCAGATTATGGTGTCCAGGATAATAAACATTGGATTGGCATTTGGAATGGCTGTGGAAACGGCATGCACGTTGACTTCCACATGGATTTGACTTTTTTCCCCATTGATTTCGGAATCAGGAATTTTGTCATAATCAGAAATGCAGAATCGTGGCTTGAAAACAGAAAAATTCCGGGAATTTCAGAATGGTTGGCAACTATGTATTCAAATATAATGAACATGTTTTAAGGCTTTATTAAAAAAAACATTACAAGATAACTGAACACCATTATACAATATTTTTGATCAATTCTTTACTTTTTATTTCTACTGGCAAGTTACAGGATGATTGCTATTAGCATGCAGACACAAAACAGTTAGTATCTACAAAACAAAATAATTCAAGTTGTATAAAATCAATATGCTATGCACTTCTAAAGTTTTATCTACTTCTAGCCAGTAAAGGCCCTGCTGCATGCATTATCTAACCTATACAAAACCTGTTTACTCTACTCTTTTCGAGTAGTGTTCTACTCAATTTGGATCTCTACTACTCTTCAAAACTGAAAATAACGCTCTTTAATTCTTAATTACAGTCGACCCCCTCACGAACGGCCCTCTGATTTACGACCTCCCCTCTTTTACGACTGAAATATGAATGACGGATCGTTTTTTTTTCTAAACTTGCCTCCTCATTTACGACTCCCCCTCTAACGCGTTTTGCGACTGTAAATCTTGTTGATTTTACGACCGATGCAACACATTCTGACAATTATCAGTCGCAAAAACGATGATATCTATCCTTCTCGGCCTCAGTTCGAGCCGACGCACAGCTGGGGTACCACTGTTGTTAGGTCAATCTCGGTAAAAACGAACCGTTCTCATGCCGAAATTGAAGAATTTAATCAGCGATATCACGATCTGACCACTAAATGTCACCACTTTTATGCACATGTGTCATCACTGAGCAGTTTATGATCAAAGTTTGAACTGAAACGGTCGCGATCGTGTCGATCTTTACGAACTCTGTGCACACGTAGGCCTAAATGCGAAGTCAACTCCCAAGTTGAAACTAGGTGATCGGTCACACTCCATAAGTTGGAACTCAGTGAATGGTCTCACTTTACAAAAAATAAGTTGAAAAGCAGCTCCTTTCCGTTATCAAACTGATAAATCAGCGTTAGTGCGTGCACTGAAACACTCACTGAATGCAAACAACACACAAAATCCGATAAATGAAAGCAGCTGGCGCATTAGCGTTTGCCGTGATTTCGTATTTGCGGTGTGTGCGGCGCCATTTTGTCAGCCGAGTTGTATGCGCGGTAAAAGTTCCGTGTGTGCAAACTGTGATTGAAAATGAACTGCCAGAGCGTAAAATGGCGAAAATTAGGTCTGTACTGTTGTTATGTGTAGTTTGTGTGTGAGTGCAACACGGGCCGCGAGCACACTTTGTTTTAGCCCGTTTTCGTATATTAGCTAGACCGCGATGTTTCATTCAAGAATGACGGAGAAAGCATGTTTTAGTTTTAGTGTATGCATCTGCTGTGCGTCATATACGGTGTAGTGAGTCACTGAGTGCATTGTTTTGGTCACCCCTGATTTAAGACCCCCCTCTTTTACGACCGATTTTCCGCGATTTTTTGAAGGTCTTAAAAGAGGGGGTCGACTGTACTACTCATTTTCAGTGAACATTATTTGATGGCTTAATGAATAAAACTACACATTTTGCACCAAAACTACTCACTTCAGATATCCAGACTACTCCAGACTTGTGTAGGGGGTAAACAGATCAGCTATACTACAGACTTAGCAGAATATTTGCAAAAGAACACAATCTGCGTATCTTTGCAAAAGCACACACACTTTCATTTGTACAAACCATCTTACAAATCATGAGCTTACCTTGGGCATACAGGGAAGCCTTGCCGGCCTTGTATTGCGTCACCTTGTGCAAGGTGTGCTTCTTGCAATTTTTACCCTTGCAAAAGGTCTTGCGTTGCTTCGGTACGTTCACCTGCAAACAAACATTCAGCTAGTAATATTATTCGCTCTCTGGTCTCTTTGTGTTTGAAGGGGCGGCCTTTTGACAACCAATTTAGTTGAACTTCTTTATTATAAAATGTAAGACAATGACAGTTGACACAACAGTGATTTTTTTAAAAATATTGCCAAACTGTTGAACAACAGCAACTTCTTCCCCATAATTTGTATGAAGACAGTAGAGCAAGTATACCAGTGAACACAGGTACTTTACAAACAAAAGACAGACCAACTCATGTTCCAGTTACATGTTTCTTGATTACTCAAGTATGACATCATATCCCTTCTCCCCCCCCCCCCCCCCCCCCACGCAAAAAGTGGCTACAGTTGAACTGCTGTTGCATCACTGGGGCCATGATCAGGCTAACTATCAGTGACTCTAGCGCAGAAAAGGTTATTTTTCTTATTTTGAATGAAAGTTTAATCTTTTAGTTTTAAGGCCTAGTTAAAATAAGGCGACAGATTTTGGAATAGGGAATTAACGGTTTCACTCACTTTCAGTTTCAGCATTTTCTTTAACAAAAATGCGCAAAGTTCTTAGGCATTCGGTTGACTTGTTCCCACCATAGCACTAGTCCCACACACCATTATTTTAATGTGCGTACAATGCATGTTGTTATTATATATATTGAAACCTTTATATTGGATGGGCTTGTGTGAGTGTGTATGTGTACATGTTTGCGCACGTATGCTTTTATCTGGGTTTTACACATACAGACTATCATTTTATATCAGATTTTGTGGGATTAGTGGTGGGAGTAGTTGCATCATGAAGAATGGATGTAAAATTACAATAAGGGACTAGCGGTATGTGGGAACAATGGTATGCTTCCGCCATTCGGTGAATGAATGGCGTAACCATAAAAGGAGCTATGACTACCTGCTGATAGCTACAGCCTTGGTCTGAAAACAGGTTAAATGCATGACAATATTTACTAATTTGAAGTTAATGAATTATCAATTTTCTTTCACAATATACACACCTTTGCCAAAAGATTTACAGCTTATACTGTTAATGTTATAGTCTCTTATTTGAACAAAATGTGAATAAGTGTTTGAATGAGCAGCTTAGGACGCACATTTCACCGCCAGGGGGCAGTTAGCGTGTGATATTCTTAGTTGGGGGTAGTGAGAGAGAGAGAGAGAGAGAGAGGGAGGGGTTCATCTCCCTCTCACTACCCCCAACTAAGAATATCACACGCTAAGCCCCTACTGGTTTTAACTGCCCCCTGCCGGTGAAATCAGCGTCCTAAATTAACCACTGTAACTTTAAATTAAAGTTAATGTAAGAAAAGAAGCCAGAATGGTCAATATAATTATATTGACCATGGTCCCATGGGAAATGATCAGAGCATTACAATGTGTCATTTGCCAGAGCTCCCAAAGAGCTGCAATGGACTGACAAGATTGAGAAAAATGGTCTGGAAGTCATCAGTGGTGCTTGAACCTAATCCCTGGTTATGAGACTGTTTAGAAAACGCTAAAGTAGTAGGTCTTCTTCGATCGCTCAGTTTCCTGTCAATTATGAGCGCAGATGCGCCATACTATGATACTGCCGTCATGAGCCTAAGTAAGAAATAATTACTAAAATTAGGCCCAGCATGTCCGACTTCAGCTGGAGGAAATCTTTTTGAAAGTGTTTCTTGAAAAAAAAGCTGGAGAATGGACCGGAAAGGCAGAAATATAGAACATATCTATGACAGTAACTGAGTAAGCAAGGGGAAAAGCAATCAGTGACAGATTAGAGGAAGTCACAAGCACAGAACTTCCAGAAGGAGGGGGAACTATATATACAAAAGACCTCCCGGTATCCCCGCAGGCGGGGGGGGGGGGGTGGGGGGGGGGGGGGGGGGGGAGAGTAGTACTAGTAGGCCTATGACCCAAGATTCACCCCGTGGGGATACCGGGGGGGGGGTCTTTTGTATAAATAGTTCCCCCACCTTCTGGAAGTTCTGTGCTTGTAACTTCCTCTATTAAATCTGTCACTCTCTTTGACTCTGCCTTTTCCCTTTGCTTACTGTCATCTACTAAGCATCTTTCTGCATTACCGGTCCATTCTCTTCTTCTTCGCCTTAAGACAGCCAACTTCATCACGTTGAACTTGAAGATTCTGCTGCACTTTACTCTTTAGGTAGGATGGTTAGAAAGAGCTCAAAAAGACCTTTACAATGATACACAAATTATGAACATCGGTCGAAAATTGAAAAAGTTACGTTTTAAAATGAAAGCCTTTTTTACATGAGCTACAAAAGAAAAAGTTGATATCAGTGTGACTCGGCAAGAAGAAAAACAAAATGTCGGACATGGTCAGACTAGGCTAACACCTCCGATTAGATTAACCTCGCAAAGTACCTGATTATAAACTTACATGCCCCAAATTTTGCACACTAGTAGCAATTTGGTTGAATCTATTGTGCTATTAATTTAATTAAAGTTTTATGTACCGTTCAGTTCTATTCGACGGAGGAATCAGACCTAAAAATCGGAGCGCTTGACACTCGCGAACTTGCGTCCACTTGTAAACAAAAACCGGTCAATACTAACAGGACAAGTGTCCACTAGTCACTACACAAGAAAATGCCCGGATGGGTCAGCAACAAGAATAACTACCATTTGTACCAATGAAAACAAAGCAAAGACAGTGACCACTTGGCACGAAGCCAAAACACAGGTTCGACATTTTGAGGGGAAACTAGTCGGTTTGACCCGATTTCGTCCTTCCTACTTTAGGGGGTAGTACAAAAAAGAAAGAAAATAAGTTCAGCAAAGATACTATAAAAAGTGAACTGGTGATATATGGGGAGTAGATAGATCCCAAGACAGTCAGGGATAATTTAAGTATTGATAAATTCTCAGTTTGCTGTGCAGATGGATGTTTATCACCCCCGTTTATGAGATTCAAAATTTAAGGTTACTAGTGTCGCATGAAAATAGGTAGCTCGTAAAAATAAGTAGCTCGCTATTATGAGAGTCTGTATTTGCGACAACCACAAATTTCACTTTTTCTGTACTTTAACCATTTAAGTTACTAACCCTAACCCTATCCCTAGAAAAAAGTGAAATTTGTGGTTCATGCTCAATGTCGCAAATACACACTGTCATAGGTAGCGAGCTACTTATTTTTACGAGCTACCTATTTTCATGCGACAACTAGTACTAATACTAGTCAGATATTGAAGATGTGATTTCTAGTTTTATACTGCCTTTTTTCAAGAAACACTTTAAAAAAAATGTCCTCCAGCCGAAGTCGGACTTCCTGGGTCTATTTCTTAGTTAGGCGCATAACGGCAGCATGACGCATCTGCGCTCATAATAATAAATTCAAAATGATTGTCCCATCTACAACTAGCTAGTGGCAGGCAGGCCACTATACTGCAATCACTACAAGCAAAAGGCTAAATTTGGCCCTTTTCAACCATCTATTGCTTGATAACCACTAAATTAATTTTCATCTTTCATGTATCAAAATAAAGATTGATCTTTTATCTCTTTATTGCATTGATTTTTATTTTTGTGTGATGTGTGCATCAGTTTCAATAAATAAAAGAATAGGGCATATGAAAGCCGTTCGCGCAAGCCGCGGCCGAGATTCCGACATCGCGATCAGTGAATGACGTTTCGCTTCGTGTGTTCCTCGCTTCGCGGAAACTACCACAATCGGTGTACAGTTCTATATTTAGTATCATCGCGTTCGTCTTGAAATGAGCTTTCTAACGATACCTAAGCTGCCTGCGGCAGTTTTACATAGCCGAAGTTATTAAGAAAAAAGTAAAAAGGTATCAAGTTTTCCGTAATTTCCAAGACCCTACGGATAAAAAAATAATCATCTTGATCTCAAAATGTAGCCCACGATGTCCACTTTCGCGTCATCAACGCTGTCCGCATATTAATACGCTGTGGTCCGCTCCACAGCCAATCAAAGACCTCGACCCATTGCAAACAACTAAGTCAAATTTCCAAAATGGCGGATCACATGTGTGCGGATTAGCTGGACTTGTTCAAAGACGATATATGCTTGATACCGTTTTATTTATACATTTTTTAAATGCACGATCTGGTTATTATGCATTAAAAAACTGCTGTGAAACTGGATATTGCAATATTATGGCGATAACTGCTGAAAGCACGCTCCGTTTTCATCCTTCCGGTGAGCTGGGCTAGGCAATCAAAACCACTGAAGCCATTAGATTTTCGAACTCGTTTTTACTCTTCCGACCATTTAACAACAAAAAATCAAGTACGCAGAAAGGTTCATATGAGTTTAATATCGTTGCATTATTTTTATATAGCTTGGATTACGGCTGTAGTTGAAGATTGAAACGTTTTTGTTACGTCGAGTCGACAAAGCAAGGGAAGTAACGCTGTTCCAGATGGAACATCGATCGGTTTCAGTGTGGCTTTCCTACATCGTTTACGGTCTTGATACGAAAAAGTTATCAAGTAACACAATTTTTTTTTCAACTTTTAGCAAAGTAAAGGCTTACTTAAAAGATAGAACCCTCTCTTTTTCCACCTCTCCACCCCCTCCCTGTCTCTCTCTTGTGAGTTTGTAGGCCACTGAGACAGTTGAGTGCGTGGGTGTGACTGTGTGCAAAGTCTCTGTTTCTGTCGCTGTGTGTGTGTTGTTATTCTGTTTTAGCGTGTATGTATGGTGTGTCAGTGCATGTGGTTCAGTGAGTGCTCCATTGAAAACCTACTTGATTAGTCGATCAGTACTAAGTTCATTACCCCCCCCCCCCCCTTCCTTCCTTTTTTAATTTTATCTTGAGAAACATAAAAATAATGCAACGATATTAAACTCATATGAACCTTTCTGCGTACTTGATTTTTTGTTGTTAAATGGTCGGAAGAGTAAAAACGAGTTCGAAAATCTAATGGCTTCAGTGGTTTTGATTGCCTAGCCCAGCTCACCGGAAGGATGAAAACGGAGCGTGCTTTCAGCAGTTATCGCCATAATATTGCAATATCCAGTTTCACAGCAGTTTTTTTTTTTTTAATCCATAATTAACCAAAAATCGTGCATTTAAAAAAAAATGGTATAAATTAAAAACGGTAAAAATCAAGCCCAAATATAATTCGTCTTTGAACAAAGTCCCAAGCCTAATCCGCACACATGTGATACAACTCCATTTTTTTGGAAAATTTTGACCTTTTTAGTTTTGTTTGTTTTGCAATGGTCCCCGAGGTCTTTTTGGATTGGCTGTGGGAAGGCGGAACCCCACAGCGTCTTTTAATAATGCCGACATAGCGTTTTTGATGACGCTAAGTGGGGGACATCGTGGGCTACAATTTTTTGAAAGAATCAGAATGATTTATTTTTTTTTTATCCGTGAGGGTTCCTTGGGAATTAAACGGAGCAAAAACTTGATACCTTTTTTTTTTTTTTACTTTTTTTTTCCCTCTTAATAACTTCGGCTGCTGTTAAAACTGCCGCAGGCAGCCCTTTAAAGGGTTTAATCAGTTTAAGAAAAAGCTCATTTTTCAGACGAAACCGCGAATGGATACTAAATTGATATGAATTGTACACCGATTTGGTGTAGTTTTTCCGCGCGAAGCGAGGAAACCACACAAAGCCCGAAACGTCCAATTTCACTGATCGCGAATGTCGGAAATTCTCGGCCGCGGCTTTGCCTCGAACCAGCTTTTCATCATGGGCCCTATTCTTTTATTTATTGAACCTGGGATTGCAAACACGATTCACACAAAAAATTAAAAATCAAATGCCCACAAAAAGATATTAAAAGATCCAATCTTTTAAAATTTTGATACATGCAAGATGTAAATTAAATTTAGTGGGTTTTTTCAAGTCAATAAGATGTTTTTATGAAAAGGGCGCGAAAATTTAAGCCGTTTTTTGCCTTATTGGTTAGTGATTTTTGCAGTTATACGTGGCCCCTGCCTGCCGCACCGAGCTAGTTTGTTTGTAAGATGGGACAATCCCATTTGTTTGATTTATTATTATGAAGCGCAAGATGCGTCCATGCTGCCCGTTTTTTTAATTCGCCTAAACTAAGAGAAATTAAGGAAACCCCAGGAAAGTTTCGAACTTCGGCTTGGAGGACCAATTATTTTTTTTTTACAAGTGTTTTTTTTGTTTCTTTGAAAAACGGCAAGTTATAAAAACTAGAAATCACATCCTTCCACTATCTTTGACTATAATTTAGTACTGTTTTTTTTTATTTTTGTCCGTCATGGAAAAATTATAAGGTGAAACGCTCCGGGAAAAGAGTTTAAGTCCTTCCCGCTACCTATTGACAGTTGTGGGGTAATTTGCTACATATTGGAGCCATGAACCCACAAATTTTTTTCCACTTTTTTTTTCCCCCCTAGGGAAAATAGGGTTAAAGGGGTTTAATAACTTTAAATTGGTTTTTTTTTAAAGTAACAGGAAAGAGTGAAATTTTGTGGGTTTGTGTCCCCCTCAAATTCAGACTCCTATAGTAGCGAGCCTTTTTAATGTTTTTACGAGCTACCTATTTTCATGCGACACTAGTATATTAGTAGTGAAAAACCTTGAAATTTTTGAAATCCCTCATAAACGGGGGGGTGATAAACACCCCATCTTGCCCCACGACAAACTGATGTAATCTTTCAAATAGTTAGATTATCCCCTGACCTGTCCCCCCTTTTTTGGGATCTTATCCTTACTCCCGCATATATCAAACCAGTTCACTTTTTTTTTAATAGTTCCTTTTTGCTGGAACTTATTTTTCCTCTCTTTCTTTTTTTGTAACTACCCCCTAAAGTCAGGAAGGAACAAATCTGGTTCCAAACCGGGGGGGGGGGGGAACTAGTTTTTCCCCTCAAAAATGTTCGAAACCCTGTGGGTTTTTTTTGGCCTTCCGTGCCCCATTTGGTCACTGTCCCCCCTTTGTTGCTTTTTGTTTTTTTCATTGGTACAAATGGTAGTTTTTATTCTTGTTGCCTGACCCATCCCGGGCATTTTTTTGTCCTTTGTGTATTGGGACCTGAGTGGAAAAACCTGTCCCTGTTTTTTTAGTATTGACCGATTTTTTTTTTTGTTTACAAGTGGGAAACGCAAGTTTTTTTCCCAGCGAGTGTCCCAAGCCGCTCCGGAATTTTAGGTCCCTGATTTTTTCCTCCGCCGAATTAGAACTTAACGTAAACAAAAAGGATAAAGCTTTAATTTAAATTAAATAGCAACAATAATATTTCCCGAACCAAATTGCCTAACTATTGGGGGTGCAAAATTTTGGGGCAATGTCAAGTTTTTTTATACTCATGTAATTTCCTAGGTTAATCTAATTCGGAGGTTGGGTTAGCCCCTAGTTCCTTGACGCATTCCCGACATTTTTTTTTGTTTTTGTTTTTTCCTTCCTGTCTTGCCGAGTCACAACTGAATTTGATTCGAGGTTTTTTGATCAACCCTTTTTTTTCCTTTTAATAAAAAGCTTATCATGTAAAAAAAGGCTTTCATATTTAAAAACGTAACCTTTGTTTTTTCATTTTCGACCCGGATGGTTGAGTTAATTAATTGTTGGTATCATTGTAAAGGGTCTTTTTCGAGCCTTTACTGTTCTTAAACCATACTCATCCTAAAAAGAGTAAAGTTGCAGCAAGAAATCTTCCCCACGGGATTTTTTGAAGTGTGGCTTTGTCCTTTAAGGCGAAGAAGAAGGAGGAATACCGGTTAAAAAGGCACACACCATGAAAAGATGGCCTTTAGTAGATGACATTAAGCCAAAGGGAAAAGGGGCAGAGTCCCCCCCAAGAAGAGTGGATCAGATTTTATAGAGGAAAGTAAAAAGCACAGGGCACGGAACTTTCCCCAGAATTTGGGAACTAATTTTCTTTTTAAACAAAAGACCCGACCCCTGTAATCCCCCACGGTGGGGAATCCTTTGGGTCCCTAAAAGGCCCCCCCCCACTAAGTACTACTCTCGCCCCCCCACCCCCCCACCCCCACCCCCCGCTCTTGCCCGTGGATACCGGGAGGTTCCCCCCCTTTTTATATATCGTTTTTTTTCCTCCCTCCCTTGCTTGAAGTGTTTTTTCTTGGTGCTTTGTGGGACTTCCCTCTAATCTTGGTCCACGGAAATTGTTCACATTTTTCCCCTTGGATTTTAGACTCCAGTTTTTTTACTTGTCCATAAGATACTGTTTCTATATTTTTTTCCTGCCCCTTTCCCGGCCCCCCATTTCACCCCAGCCCTTTTTTTTGTTTTCAAAGTACACTTTTTTAAAAAAGATTTTTTCCTCCACTGGAAGTCGGACATGCGTTGGGCGCTAATTTTTTTTAAGTAATTATTTCTTATAACTTAGCCACTCATGACGGCAATAAGTTAGAATGGCGCATCTGGCCGCTCCCATACTTGACAGGAAAACTGTGAGCGTCCGAAAGAAGACCTACTACTTTAGCGTTTTTTTTTTTCTAAACAGTTCCTCATAACCAGGGATTAGGTTGTTCAAGCACCACTGATGACTTCCAGACCCATTTTTCTCCTCAATCTTGTCATCAGTCCATTGCAGCTCTCTTGGAGACTCTCTGGCAAATGAACACATTGTAAATTCAGCTCTGATCATTTCCCCATGGGACCATTGGTCAATATAATTAGTATTGACCATTCTGGCTTTCTTTTCTTACATTAACTTTAATTTTAAAGTATACAGTGGTTTAATTTAGGACGCTGATTTCACCGGCAGGGGGCAGTTTTAAAACCCAGTAAAGGTGGCTTAGCGTGGTGATATATTTCTTTAGTCGTTGGGGGTAGGTGACGCAGGAAAGGATGAACCCTCCCCTCTCTCGAGTCTCTCTCTCCTCTCTCTCACTCACTCTCACTACCCACCCAACTAAGAATATCACACGCCTAACTGCCCCCTGGCGGTGAAATGTGCGTCCCCCCTAAAGCCTGCTCATTCAACCCCTCAACACCAACCAACACCAAAAAAACAATTTATTCACAATTTTGATTCAAATAAAGACTATAAACATTAAACAGTATATAGCTGTAAATCTTTTTTGCAAAGGTGTGTATTAAATTGTGAAAGAAAATTTTGAATAATTCCATTAACTTTTCAAATTAGTGAAATATTTGTTCCATGCATTTAACCTGTTTTTTTCAGACCAAGGCTGTTAGCTATCAGCAGGTAGTCATAAGCTCCTTTTGTTATGGTTAACGCCAATTTCATTCACCGAATGGCGGAAGCATACCATTTGTTCGTTCCGTCCCCTACATACCGCTAGTCCCTTATTGTAATTTTTTTTTTTACATCCATTCTTCATGATGCCAAACTACTCCCGGCTCACCACTAATCCCACCCAAAATCTGATATAAAATGATAGAGTCTGTATGTGTAAAACCCAGATAAAAGCATACGTGCGCAAACAATGTACACATACACACTCACGACGCAAGCCCACAATCCAATATAAAAGGTTTTTCAATATATATAATAACCAACATGCATTGTACGCAACATTAAAAGTAAATGGTGTGTTGGGACTAGTGCCCTATGGTGGGAACAAGTCCCCACCGCGAATGGCCTAAGAACTTTGCGCATTTTTGTTACAAGAAAAATGCTGGAAAACTGAAAGTGAGTTGAAACCCGTTTAATGTCCCTATTACACGTTTCTCCAAAATCTGTCCGCCTTTATTTTAACTAAGGCCTTAAAAAACTAAAAGAATTAACTTTCATTCAAAATAAGAAAAAATAACCTTTTTTCTGCGCTAGTGAGTCACTGATAGTTAGCCTGATCCATGGCCCCAGTGATGCCGCAACAGCAGTGTTCAACCTCATGTTAAAACTCCCCTCACTTTTTGCGTGGGTTGGGTGGAGGGGGGGAGAAGGGATATGACATGTCATAACTTGAGTAATCAAGAAAAACATGTAACTGGAAAACATGAGTTGGTCTTTGCTTTTGGTTCTTAAAGCTACCTGTGTTCACATGGTTAGAACTTGCTCTATTTTCAACGTGTCTTCATTCTCACGACTTATGGGAGAGAGTTGCTAGTTTGTTTCAACAGTTTGGCCAAGTATTTTTCAAGAACAAAATCACTGTCTTGTGTCAACTGTTCATTGTCTTACATTTTATAAATGAACAGAAGTTCAGAACTAAACTTGGTTGTCAAATAAGGCCCCCTTGCCATGTCCTTCAAACACCAGGAGACCAAAAAGAGAGCGAATAAGTATTTCTAAGCTGAATGTTTCTTGTTTTCAGTTGAAACCGTTACCATGAAGCAACGCAAGACCTTTTGCAAGTGGTAATAGAATTTGCAAAGAAGGCACACCTTGCACAAGGTGATCGCAGTACAAGGCCCTTTCAGAGTGCTTCCCTGTAGTCGCCAAATTTGTAAGCTCCATAGATTTTTAATAGTGGTTTGGTTATCCAATTTAAAGTGTGTGTTGCGCTATTTGCAAAGATTCTCAGATTGTGTTTCTTTTGCAAATATTCTGCTAAGATTTCTGTAGTCAATCCGCTTGGTCTTGCTTACCCCCCTACACCAGTCTTGAGTAGTATGGCTATCTGAAGTAGAGAGTATTTTTGTCTCGCAAAATGTGTAGTTTTATTTCCTTAATCCCATCAAATAATTTTCACTGAAAAATGAGTGGTACAAGGTCGACCCCCCCTCTTTAAGACTTGCAAAAAATCGCGTAAAATCGGTTCTGTAAAAGAGGGGGGTCGTATAAATCAGGTGGCGACCAAATAGCAATGCACTCATTGACTCACTACAGCGGATACGACCCACAGGGCATTCAATACCCTTTAAAACTAATAACACTGCTTTCCTACACGATCATTCGTAGTGAATGAAACACATCGCGGTCTATCCTCATTAATATGCCGCAAAACTGTGCGATTACGGGCTAAAACAAAGTGTTGCTTTCTGCGGCCCGTTTTGCATTTCTCACCACGATCGTAATCCTACACATAGTTCAACATGTCACAGGTTCATCCTAGCTTTTCCGCCATTTTTTCAACGTCTCTGCTCAATTCATTTTCCAATCACAGTTCTGGCACACACAGATACTTTTTACGCTACTCTGGGGACATAGCACGCGTAGGCAACTCGGGCTGACTAAAATGGCACCGTTCTCTTCTACAGGCACACTTAACCATTTGCAAATACAAATCACTGCAAACATCGCTAATATCTTACCCAGCTGCTTTCATTTATCGGATTTTGTGAGTTTGTTTGCATTCAGTGAGTGTTTCAGTGCATGTACTAACGCAAATTTATCAGTTTCATAACGGAAAGGAGCTGCTTTTCAACTTATTTTTTACAAAGTGAGACCATTCACTGAGTTCCAACTTATGGGGTGTGGACCGATCACCAGCCTAGTTTCAACTTTGGAGTTGACTTCGTATTTAGGCCTACTTGTGCACAGAGTTTGTAAAGATCGACACGATCGCAACTGTTTCATTTCAAACTTTGATCATAAACAGCTCAGTGATGACACATGTGCATAAAAGTTGTGACATTTAGTGGTCAGATCGTGATATCGCCGATTAAATTCTTCAATTTCCTGCATGAGAACGGTTACTTTTTACCGAGATTGACCTAACCACAATGGTACCCCATCTGTGCGTCGGCTCGAACTGAGGCCGAGAAGGATAGATATCATCGTTTTTTGCGACTGATAATTGTCAGAATGGGTAGCATCGGTCGTAAAATCAACAAGATTTACGGTCGCAAAACGCGTTAGAGGGGGAATCGTAAATGAGGACATTAGCACGTTTAAAGAATAACAGATCATCCGTCATTCATATTTCAGTCGTACAAGAGGGGATGTCGTAATTCAAGAGGGCCTCAGTTCGCCCGTTGTTCGTGAGGGGTCGGACTGTCGACTGGTTAATTATAAGAAGTTAAAGAGCGGTTTAAAGAGGTTATTTTCCAGTTTTGTTTGAAGAGTAGTAGAGATCCAAATTGTAGTAGAACACTACTCGAAAAGAGTAGAGGGGTAAAACAGGTTTTTTGTATAGGTTTAGATTTTAGATAATGCATGCAGGGCAGGGCCTTGCATTTATACTGGCTAGAAGTAGATAAAACTTTAGAAGTGCATCATAGCATACATTGATTTTTTTATACAACTTGAATTATTTTGTTTTGTTAGATACTAACTGTTTTGAGTGTCTGCATGCTAAATAGCAACTCATCCTGTAACCTTGCCAGAAAATAGAAATAAAAAGTAAAGAAATTGATCAAAAATCATTGTATAATGGTTGTTCAGTTATCTTGTTCAATGTTTTTTTTAATAAAGCCTTAAAACATTGTTCATTATATTGTGAATACATAGTTGCCAACCATTCTGAAATAATTCCCGGAATTTTTTCTTGTTTTCTTTCAAGCAACGATTTCTGCATTTCTGATTATGACAAAAATTCTCTGATATTCCCGAAATCAATGGGGAAAAAAAGTCAAAATTCCATGTGGAAGTCAACGTGCATGCGTTTTCCACAGCCATTCCAAATGCCCACAATGCCAATGTTTATTATCCTGGACACCATAATTTCTGCACATGTGCAGTAAAGCTTCCTCTGCTAAGCAAAACACATGGCATCAAACAAAACCGGGAAAGTTGCGTTTTCCGAGTTTACCTTTTGAAGTTTGTTCCTTGGTATAGGAGAACAATTCCACTCCCCCATTCAACGATGTTCACACATGTCCCCACGAAGAGAATATTAGTTATACTCACTTTTACTGCACTGTGTGCGGACGCAACTTCGAAATTTCTTATGGGGGATCTAAAATAACATCGCTGTTCATGAGAAGCTTGTACCGTGAAACTGAAAGCAGAAGTCTTAAGTTGTGGTGAAAAACACATCGAAGATGACGTAGTCATGGTAATACTGTGCTTCGATTGCCTAAAACGGCAGAATCATGCAGAGGTAAGCATGCCGTTTTATTCGGCTTGTGTAAGACCGATGTTTTTTTATCTTGTCAGGCGATGAAGACTTTGCTTTCTTTATATATATAAAAATAGCTTCGGCTTCCAAGGGGCTGCACCCCGGTCTCCCTGAAACCACCCCCTCCCCCCCCCATATTTCTGGATTTTGATTCTGAAAAGTTGGCAGCTATAAAACATACTGTTCAGTGATTCGCATTTCAATTACTATTAAGCAAAAATATTCATATTTGTGAAAGTTGTAAGTTTATAAATGTCATGGATAGCATTTGATTGTTGTTTTTAAATTATGATTAAAAATTAAATGGAACTGAGACATAATTTTTCACAATGATAATTTTGTCAACAGGTAAACGCCGTTACGACAGGAAGCATTCTGGATATGGTGGACAGACCAAGCCCATCTTCAGGAAAAAGGTAAGAAAGAGTGCCATGAGCTTTGTTTGTTTTTAAATTTAGAAAACTTTTTTCACGCTCCTGTATTTTTTCTCAAAACTGAAATATGAGTTGAAAATTGAAAAACGTACCTAGTGAAGTTTTAAGTTAGTATAAATGCTTGGATTCATTTTGGATGACAACACTTGCCCAAAGCAGAATTTGGCCATCATGAGTTTTTTTTTTTTTTAAGGCCAAGGTCCAACGAAAATGTTTACCGTACTTGAAAAATGCATCATGATCTGTTGTAACTTGTTGCACACAAGTTTCCTGATGTATGCTTACTAACTTAGTAAGCACTGACACTGGTCAGGAATTGTTAGGCATGGTACCCTCCGTAAATGCTCGTGAAAGCAGTTATGTCTGTTGGCAATCATAAATATTGATTGTTTATAAAATGTATTGGTGTTGGTACAGTATTAGTACTACTAGTACTTTATAATCGCACAGACTATCTCTGAAAATTCAGGCCAATTCCATCTGTAGAAATGTTCTTAGAATTACAGTATATATAGAAAGGGAGATTTTTAAATCTCACTCGGGACGTATGAGCTGACGGAATGTTTTCAAGAGGTTTTTTGATTTCTGGCGTGTAACCAGCTTTCAAGTGCAAAGTCATAACCTACTTTTCAGTTTGCTTTGACAATTGCCTCTCTTGAAATCAACCAATAATTGCAGACTTTACATTCAGGTTTGGCTGTAGAGTGGGGTCAAAGATTGGAATGTGAAAATTTTCTTCTTTCTATGTTTTAGCTGTTTTCGTCAATAGGAGACAAACGACGAAGGTATAGAATCTGATATTTTACTATCGTTTAGTGCGTGGTGTTAGTAATCTTATCTGAAAAATCAGTCCATAACTTTTCGTAACTTTTTTGTGGTGATGCGTTTTCAAACCTAGTCAAATGGCCCGTCATGAACGGTTGTAAGGGGAAACAACTGGCCACAGTGCCGGAAGCGACGTTAACCTTTAGCACACTGCAATTTTTTTGACGTTCGCTTTGTGAATCTGCCACTGCATTCTTTTTGAGGCAGTGAAAAACACCTGCACCCACTATATTAAAAATGCTGTAATTTTCTCTATATGCTGTGTCAAACTTGATTATTGGAATATGCATGTTTTGTTGGGTGACAAACCAACAAACAAAAATGACGACAAACGCGAAAGTGTTGACTTACTGTTTTGGCACTGTCTTGCGGGTGAGTGCAGAATGCTTCCGAGTTCGCCCACTGACGAATAAAGTCATGTTGAGTGATCACTTTTAACAAAATAACTCTCCAAATTCAACGCTAGATGTAGTCGAAATTCAGGCATTGAATCACAATCGCGGTTTGAATCGATGTCGGGATCGTCTTCATCGAGTCCCACTGACACTGTCTATCCCCCCTCTCATGCACTATGATCTTCTATCACTCTTTCACTGTCGATATCTGACCTAACAAAGCCTAAAAATGCATTATCTAAGCAAACGTCAACAATAATTTCCAGTAGTGCAGCAGATATGTGACATATTTCGACTGAATTGTGGGTTTGATGATAAAAGCATGGCATTTGGCACACAGTTAGGACATACCGTTTGGAATATTTTAGGATATAGGGACATCGCATATTTGTCCCATGGTAGCTGTGGTGGCCATTTTACAAAATGGCGGCCACAATTTACTATTTTCGCCTATAAGTTGAACTATATCAACTATGGTTGGTGCAAAACCATATTCTAGTGGATCTATGTATCATTTGTTATTGACATGTTATGCTTAGGCCTCACATGGACTTGAACACAATGATGTATGGTGGCCTAACAGGGACGCAAATAACGTTTTTCTTCCTTGTCATGCTTATCATATCTGAAAGATCAGCACCAGTGGATCCAAGCAGTGTGGCCATTACCTCATTTCTGCCCCTCTTCTATGATCAGGCCAACTCTGTGGCCATGATTCGCCACTCCATGGACGTCATCAAGAGAAGCAGTGGATATCCTGAATCCTGGTCAGGTCCCGGTTATCACCGCGGATCAACCAATGTACACGCTGGCCAAACAGATCCAATGGAACTGGCCTCAAACACATGGAGAAGATGACTTCATTATCCTGTTTGCCGGATTCCACATCGAAAAGGCATCATTCAACACTCTGGGCGACCTTCTGGCCTTGCAGTGTGATGGACGGAAGCCCTGGTCCAGGCAGGAGTTGCGTACACCTGGAACAGCCGACTCCTTTATCAAAGCCGCCCATGTGACGCGCACTCGATGGGCTCACGCACGTCACAGCTAGTGTTCTGTATGATCCTTCGACAGGAGGGTTACACCCAATATTGTGAAATGGTTGGATGAGGGACAGGTTCCAATGTCAGTAGAAGACTGGTGTGCTAGCCGAGATGATACAAGTCCGCAGTTCAAGTTCTGGTAGATTATCCTGCAGCTGGAACTGGAAATCATGATCTACGTGAGATCGCTACGTATTTGAGGGTGACTTCATGCTCTACATCGATGCCTTGACCAATATTTGTTGTATCCTGGTTCTTTGCCCTGGGGCACACAAATGATGCAAGGTGGATTCCAGTTCACTTGCGTGACATGGTGGCACTCAAAGACAAGCATCCAGATGTGTTCATAGAGTTCATGGCTGGGAACTTCACAGTGAAGAAGACAGCACATGCATTCTCTGCTTTGGCCATCGACCAGGCACATGAGCAGAATAACGCATCAGTGAAAGGCGATGGCGGAGCGGTCGGCCTGATTGAGAATCCTGCAGCCATTGCGGCGATGGATGGTGTCCAGTCCGGAGATGGCAAGAGTGATTGCAGAGTTCCAAGCCACAGCAGAGACGTAAGACGAGAACAAAGAAGACTGATTCCAGGCACCATGAGCAGACAAAGCATACACAGCTGGTGTTTGCTCGAGATGTGAAGTCACTCTCCGGTGTCATGAGAGAGTTATGGGGAACCCCTTGACTGTGATTGACAGCAATGATCTCTTGGTACTAGAACAGCAGGTACCTGGCAGACCCAGCAGTCATCAACACTGTGCGCCAGATGCGAGAAGCTGGGTCAGGAGCAGTACCACATGTATGTCAATGAGCGACTTGCGAAACCAGACGAAGCCCATCACCGACCCAATCACAAGAAACAAACCTTCCTCTCTCTCAGCCGATCTCCAGTCAGAGAGAAATCAAGAACCCAGCTTCAGCTGTCGTCGCTCAAGAATGACTGCGACCTATTCTGCCGGTTGTTCATTGCATCCCAGATGCGCGATGGAGATCTCGACGACTTCTTTGCTCATGAGAACCAGGCCTGTCCCTCTCCCTGTCACGAGATGGGCAAAATGAGACTGGGGAAAAAAAACGGATTTTGCTCATGAGAACAGGCCTGTCCCCTTGCCCTGTCAAATGGGCAAAATGAGACTGGGCAAAAAAGTCTGACCTCGTGGGATGCTTAGAAGATAGCGATCCCTCCACAAGAGAATGTTGCCAGTCCTCACGTTGAAGTCATCATCCTTGATGGAGCAGCTATCACCAACATGCTGGCACCTGGTGGTGCGAAGACCTTCTCTGACTATGCAACACAGGTTTTCTTGCCGTACATCACATCTCGGCTACAGCATGCAATCAGAGTGGATGTCGTCTGGGATGAATACCTGCCAGACAGTTTGAAGGCCGACACTCGAACAAAGAGAGGTAGAGGCATCCGGAGACGAGTCGAGCCATCTTGTTCCATACCAGGAAACTGGCAGGCCTTCCTACGGATCGACGAGAACAAGGTGGAGCTGTTCTCCTTCCTAGCGACGAGACTAGCTGCTCAAGAGACAGAGAAACAAGTCATCAGCACTCTCCACAAAGACGTGGTATGTACGCATGCCAGAGACATCGCTGGTCTTGCTCCATGTACACATGAAGAAGCAGATACCAGGATGCTGCTCCACGTGGAAGATGCTGTGAAACAGGGCTACACCAAGGTGTCGATCCGCACAGTTGACACGGATGTTGTAGTCCTTGCGGTGGCAGCAGCCGAACGCCTCAACATATATGAGCTGTGGGTTGCCTTCGGTACCGGGAAGAGCTTTAGGTTCTTAGCAGCTCACGAGATGGCCCAGGCATTGGGGCCTGACAAGTGTCGAGGATTACCCTCATTTCATGCATTCACTGGGTGTGATGCCGTGTCAAGCTTTGGAGGCAGGAGAAGAAAGACTTCATGGGAGACGTGGAAGGCCTGTGATGAGGTCACTGCGACCTTCTGTGCATTGGGTGCTACACCAAACCCCTCAATCGTAGATGGTAGCAAGAACTTATATAGTGATTCGGCAGATGACAGCCTGGACACCTTGGAGTGTTTCGTCGTTCTCCTGTATGATCGTACGTAAGCATCTCTTCACCCAGAAGCGTCGAGCAATAGATGCTCTCCCGCCAACTCGAGAAGCCCTCAGACAACACATCAGGAGAACTGCATACCAAGCTGGTTACTGTTGGGGCCAGATGATGGTTGCTGCTGCAGAGCTCCCATCCCCTCGCGAATGGGGGTGGGTGAAGAGTGACACTGGCTGGGACGTCTGCTGGACAACACTCCCGGAGGCAACGCAAGCATGCCGGCAACTTCTTAGATGCGGCTGCAAGAAGGGATACAGAGGACAATGCAGGTGTAGGAAGGCTGTACTCCAGTGCACGGCGCTATGCCACTGCGGCGGACAGTGTGCTCAGGAGTAAGAACGTGCAGTGTCATGGACGGCTTAGAGAACACAACCATAACCCCATTTGTACAGGTCAACTGGGGATTGCAGGCCCAATCTAATACCATGATTTAATAATACCCAAGGATAATATTTCGTTAGCTGATAAGATCCAACTACAAATCGTACATGTGTAAACGGGTGGTTGGCATTAATGTACGTTTGATGCTCGGGTTGCTCACCTAGATCACCTTTGTCTGCATGGCGGATTGTTATATTTTAATATGATGTAAACATGTACCCACTGACAATGTAAGGGCAAAAGACAATATGTAAGGGTAAACGCACTTCCACAGTGGCATTGCAGTTTAATTTTAAACAGATCATTTTCTGATTGCAAAATATGAACAAAACTCATTAAAAACATTTTTTTTGCGTAATTGTTGCCTTAGTGCCCAAATGAATCGGTTATGTAAGGTGTATGACCTTTATATGGCATCCCAGACTATATTAGTAATTTGATATTGCATTACTTTGCATGCATCTCTCAGTTGAAAAACATGCAGAACTCCTACAGATTATGTGCTATGAATGACCCGATCACGACGCATTTTGTAAAATGGCCTGCCAATTTTGGCCCCAGTAGGAAGATGCATTGTTCCCTATATCCAAACATCTTCCTAGTGGTAGGTACTAAAATGTGAGCCAAATTCTATGGCTTCTTATCATCAAACCCACAATCTTTGGCACATATCTGCTGGCACTACAGTAGGAAAGCTTCGCCAACACAAAAATCCGTCATATTTGATATGGAACTTGACTTTCTGACCGAACAAAACTTTGAAAAATTCAACAAATGACTAAAACAAAAGGCAAATGGCGGCTAGCTGGATGAGATGGAAGCAGTCTAGCCTCGTTCTGAAGTGAAAGTAAGGTTGTTTCCATTTTTAGTAACGGGAACAACGTCCGCGAAGTGTTGGTTTTGAGTACCGGCGCCTCTCTGGGCGACACAGGGCGCCTGCAGTTGCAGGGGAGAGAATCTGCTCGGCGACACAGTGCGCCTGCAGCGTGCTAAAGGTTGAACAAAAAATTAAATCTTGAAAAATCAAACCAGTAACCTGACGACATATTGTCATTTGCCTACAGGCCAAGACCACCAAGAAAATCGTGCTGCGTATGGAGTGTACGTCCTGCAAGTACAGAAAACAGCTGCCCATCAAGAGATGCAAGCACTTCGAGCTGGGAGGTGACAAAAAGAGAAAGGTAATGTATTTTGTATGCATGCTTTGCTGCCGAGTAAATGATTGAAAGTCTACAAGTAATTTCAGTGATTACAGTTATTCTGACTTTAAAAAAAATAAAAAAATACTAGACTTTTAATTGGTATTTTCTAGTCGGAGATTTATCTGTGAAATTCGGGTTGCTACCCACCTGGAGAGCGCGCCGCCCCATGGGGGGGTTGGTGAAGATGAGGCAGTGGGGCGGACTTTTGGGAAATCTATCTAACTATCAATTTGGTCATGCATCAGTCAGCCTGGATTTCTCCCTGCTGTTATCCGACTTTTGACTTGCTGTGGGATTTTAGCTTGCATCAAGCAGCACAGGTCAGACTAGCTTTAAGTCTGTATTTCAAAGGACTTGACGTTCCGTCTTCGATTTTCATGTCGAAGTAGAAAGAAGATGTACGATGTGCACATGATTCCAAACCTGGTCATTCAATGCACTGACATTTGCAGGTGGATGTTTTAACCACTCTGCCACCTTCCTTTAAAAAAGCTGTGGGGATGGGGCGTGTTACTTTGACTTAAAAATTGAATTAGAAATGTGTGTTACCAGCACTGTTTTTCCACTGCTTTTGAAAGATGCTCATTTCGGTATACTTTGCAGTTTTAGTGTTGGTTAGTTGGTTCATTTTGGGGGTTTTAATTGAGGGGAGGTATGGAGCATCATTTGTGTGCAATAATAAATACTGAACACATTTTCCCTCCATGTTTCTAATGTTTTTTGTTTGTTTTTTTTGTCTGTTGCAGGGCCAGATGATCATGTTCTAGACTGGATGTACACAATAAACACTTGGGGAAACAAAAATTAAAAGTGTGACTTGTGAATATGTCTGTTTGCATGATGCTTGAGTGAATGTTATGTCTGTTTGCGTGATGCTTGAGTGAATGTTATTATGTCTGTTTGTGTGATGCTTGAGTGAATTTTGTACTTGGGATAAAATTAACCCCTTCCCTGCCTTGCCCCGTGTCTATTATAATGTGTGTGATGTCATTGATGATGCCATAACTTTCCATGTCAATGATGGTGTTTGATTTAGACAAATCAGGAAATATATCTCTAGAACCTTTTTTTTTCTTTCAGATTTGAGTTTAATAATAATAATAATCAATAAATGCTTATATAGCGCATAATCTTTGCTGGCGTAACTCAATGACGCATTTTCACGTTCCCAGAGTTAACATCTCCTTTTTTCATTTTATCCACAACAAAGAAGACACGTTTTCTCACATTGTTTTCCTGGCAGTGAAAGGGTTAAATGCCATGTTTAACATTGAGTAACCAATACAGGTAGTCGAAAAGATGATCATTCACTATATAATTCGTTCATTCACAAGAAGGCTTTCACTGTGCTCCTTTTGCCCCATCTTAGGGGATTCTTGGGGTTTTAAAATAATTTTAGCTCTCAACTTTCACACAATTTTTAGTTCATGCCATCCATTCTGAATGGAAAAGGCACAAAATTCTTGCCATAGGATTCTCGGAAATAAAAAAAATTGGCAATGGCACATGAAATGGACCCTAGTAAAAATCATGCTTATCATACTTTGATATTTAAAAATATAAACTTGGTCTTGGAATTGCAGTAGAGCTATCTGAAATGCCTTCACAGTTTTATTTTTTTCTTCAGCTTAAGGGGGTGGCGTTGCCCTTGTACTACGGGGCCGGCCCTGACCCCCGGCCTTTCAGTTTGTGTGTGTTTTTGTTTTATTTTGGGGAGTTGCACCTATGATAATATTATTAGAGGAGATGAAAGAAACCATTCATCTTTTGAAATAAATGATCCATTACTAAGAAAACAAATGATCCCAAATGCTTCAACTCGTGCTTGAATATTACTAAGAAAACAAATGATCCCAAATGCTTCAACTCGTGCTTGAGTTGCTTTCCTTAAATAAATAAAAAAAGTGCTGGGATAGCACATAATTATGAACTATGATGCTGCCTACATTTTTCACTGAGATTTTTGCTAAAATACAACCAAGCCCTATCCCTCCCTTTTTTTTTCTTAAAAATTAAAATTACTATGTACAGTTTTTACTATCAGCTTTACACTGATTTCAGTGAGGTTTTTTTTTGTTTACCAGAAACTGAACATTCAGTTGTTTTTTAATTCTCAATAACAAAATTTACTACAAGCGATTTCTGGCATTTTGACCTTGGTTCTATCCTACAAGTCTCTCGGAGAATTTTGAAAACAGCATGTTTTGAAAGGTAATGCAATCATTTTTACAAGGCTTATCGGACTCAAACTGTCTCTGTCCATCATTGTAACTGTCTTGTCTCATTATCTCTCTCTCTTGCATCCAACACCGTGGCCCTGGGCAGCCCCTGGAACCCTGCCTTTCAAGGTTTTTTTTCCGTTTTGGGGAGTTTCACCCATGAATGTTGGTGTAAAGACCTTTGTGTGATATCCATAATCCTCGCTTTTGCAATATCTTAGACAACAGAGAATAGTTATGCAATAACAAAATCATTACAAACTCCTAGGTGGACTGAAGGTAATAAAGTCAGGTGCAATTTCAGTTAAATTTTCATATTTTTCGGACTATGACAATTTATTTCTCAGACTGAGACCCCTGCGCCTTATAATATGACTAATAAAGTAGTAAGAAAATATAATAACAGAATGTGAATTTTGTGTAAAATTTTGGGGGTGCGCCCTTATAGTCCGAAAAAAAATATGGTTATTTTCGAGTCTTGATTTTTGTGATTTAGTAGCTGAGAAATTACTTGCATCAGCATGTAAATATAAAGCAAGCCAGATTTCTTTATTTCTGGGTTCACACACACACACACCCATTATGCAAGGCCTGTTTGTTTGAATTATTTAATGCTTTTAAATGTGCATGCACTAAACAACCTGACTAAATCAAGAAAACTCACTTTTCAGATCAGACTCGATGGAGATGCATTATTATGGCCTGTTGAATTTATTTCCTTCGTTACATACTCTGTTGCTGTGCACTCATTTTATCAAAGTAAAAAAAGTACAATCAATATGGAAACATTTAAATTATTAATCACAGGTGCAGAACTGCAAAACCTAAAAATCCACGATTAGTGCATAAGCATCCACATAGTGTGCATCTGCTATTTATGCAGCCCAACTTTGCCTTCTCACACATTTTAGTTACATGTTAATGTATAAGCATCAATGAAAAGTACACTTTGCAGGCAATAGTCGACTTGGCTAGCTCCTTTCACAGCATGGCGGTGCTGCGGTCAAATGGGTCCAAACCTAGTGGTAACCTTCATGGGGGGAGAGGAGAGTCGGAGACTATATACTTTGGACCCACTCAACCGCAGTGCCGCCACACGGTGAAAAGAACGAGCTAAGTTACTCATTTGCATGAATAAGATGACTATAATTATCAAGTATATGGAACGTATCGGCCACCTCAAATGTCATTCAGTCCAGAACGAGCGCAGGCAGTTTAGTACAGAGTACAAACGCTCGTGGCAAATGCCCTATTGGCAACACACAAGAGAAAAATTACTGCAAAAAAACCCACACAACAGCCCTTTCAAAAAGCATGAAATGTGTCTAGATTTGTAGATGGTCATCTGGTCTGGATGATATTAGGGGTCTCGTATAACTTTTTGTAAAACTGTGCCAGGTAAAACTCCTCCATCTATTGACGTACTGGTCTGAAAGCATAGGTTTTTATTGTTATTCTTTTAGCGCACATAACATAGTCAAAGACTGTATAGGGGAAGATAAACACATCAGGACGGTATTCATGTCGAGATAGCATGAGACTTAGCATGATGCTAACTTAGAAGCTCTTCCAAAAGTCCTATTAAATCCTATAGGACATTGGAAGAGCTTCTAAGTTAGCATCATGCTAAGTCTCATGCTATCTCAACGTGAATACCGTCCCCCAGTCTCTTTTTCCCTATAATGAGTAGTGAGGACAGAAACACTGGTTATGTCCCTTTTAAACAGGACACATTTTACACGTCGATAGGCCAGTTGAATTATCCGTTCAAGTTCCAGTCCGAGTTTTTGGATAGCCTCCACTGTGAAAACTGTGTACTGTCCCCACTAACGATAACTCTATCAGCCCGGTTCGCCGAGCTCTTAAGTAATCCATCTTACCCTTTTAGATTATCTTCGATACAGTACAATATTTTTTTTTATACTATAAGGGCGCACGTCCCCAAATTTTTACACAAAATTCAGATTTTGTTACATTTTTTGTTTTTACTATATTATGTCATAAAGCGCAGGGATCTCCCTCTGTGAAAAAAGTATCGCCAATAATGCTTTATTAGGAAAATGTATGCCGCATCAACCTTAACAGAAAGGAATAATTTTCCAGAAAATACATAACAGATGGGACGGTTTTAAAAAGCTTCACAGCTTGTTTGGTCCCTACATAATAATCTGACGAAATGCTGGATGGCTGCTTAGTTTTATATAAACCATCTCAAAAGTTCAGTCATTAGGTAACCCACTACATAATTAAAATTGCTGTTTAGTATCTGCCACCTGAAAGGTCAGTCTGGGCAACCCACGAAAGGAAATACTGAATTACCTTAGTAACGGCTGCCTCAAAAGAACTCTTCAGTCTTGTGAAGCCTTTTCTGAACAAATTTTGGTGTTTAACGTCCTCTCGACCAGGGAATGCACATATGGGACATGTGAAGCCTTTTCTATTGTAACAAGTACACCTACTGAATCCATGACCAACAAAAATGGGGGGGTGTCTGTAGAGCAAGCATGAGGAATAGCTAGGCAATGTCGCAAGAATCCCTATATAACAAATGAAACTCTCTCTCTCTCTCTCTCTCTCCTCTCTCTCTCTCTCTCTCTCTCTCTCTCTCTCTCTCTCTCAGGACAGAATGGAAGACTAGGCCCAGCCTAAATTATTATCCTTGTAAAATAAAGTGTCTGAACTCTCTCTCTCTCCTCTCTCTCTAAAAATCTCTCTCTCTCTCTCTCTCTCTCTCTCTCCCTCTCTCTCTTCACACACACACACACAAAAGTAAAGCATACACCAAAATCTAGTTATTGATTAGGCTTCTTAGAGCCTCTTGTACGCATGAATGATCATAGCATGTTGGAACAGGATCATAGCATGTTGGAACAGTTCATAACCAAGGGTTGAGCCATGTTATTAGTCATCGGTAAGCACAAAGTAATGTACAATGTGCTATACAAGTTTGGTTCTGTCTTTCTTGTTAACCATACTGCACTTCAAAAATGACATTCTCAAAGAAAGTTCCTCAGCATAATTT
>CM065690.1:46841301-46846301 GCA_017654935.2 Phymorhynchus buccinoides
ATTACTAACTGTTATGCTTGATACCTGAAATATTCAATAGTCGCCATTTTTTTGTGTGTGTTGCTGTCAGCCTAAAAATTGAGCAAAAGAAACTAAATTTATTGTTCGAACGATGCGGGTACCAGATGGATGGTTGTTAGTATGCTATGTTTGTATTCCTAGGAAATAAGATTATATGCTCGCAATGATGGATGATGTTTGTTTGTTGTCCATGGCTTATTCTATTCTAAAATGATAACATATATGCTTGTAAGGATGGTAGGTTTAGGTTGCCTGTATGTTAGTAAAATAGGGTGTGCGTGTGCGAGAGAGAGATGAGAGAGAGAGAGAGAGAGAGAGAGAGTAGAGAGAGAGAGAGGGATAGAGAGAGATGAGAGAGAGAGGTCTGAGAGAGAGTGAGTGGAGTATGTGGAGAGAGAGAGAGAGAGAGAGAGAGAGAGAGAGGTGAGTGTAATTAAGTGTTATACTGTATCCAGAGGGTAATGTATAAGTGTGTAGGGGTGGTATGGGATACATGCTATAAGCTGTTTACTGGAAGAAAGTAGTAGAAAAAGTAAAGAAGGAAAAAGTTGTAAGAATAGGAATATTGGAGCTATGTTTTCATTTTTCCAGGTGCCTACCTTGAATGTTAAATGGTTGTTTCCCCCTTGCCATAAGGGCGTTTGTTTGATAATGGCAATAAACAGATTTGATTTGATTTTGATTTGAAATTTGATTTTTGTCGCCCCGCCTCCTCTCTCTCTCATCTTCTCTCTCCTCTCCTCTCTGCTCTGTGCCCTCCATCTCTCCTCCCTCTCTGCTCTCCTCCGTCCTCTGATTCCTCTTCGTCATCATCTCCCTTCCTCTCCATTCTCTCTCTCTCTCTCTCGCCTTCTCCTGTAGTTTTGTTGTAAACTAACAATATTTGAGGGCCTGAAAAACCGCCCTCTAATGATGTTAGGTTGGTTAGTACGTTTCTACATTTTTTCACGCTTGATTTGTTGTTTTTTTTTTTTTTTTAGTTGAAAACGTTTTTTGTCGTCTTCTTTCCCCTCTCAACTTTGTTTTTTTCCGCTGGCATGAACGTATTGTTGTTTGGGGGTGTCCCCTGGGTGGTTTAGAGTAACAGATTGCGACAACGGCACGGTTTTCACCTTGGGGGCGGGGGTGGCGTTTTTTAGTAGTTAAAAAAGAGTTTAAGCAAAATTAGTTTGAACGGATTCATGTAGAGTAAACGATTAACACTGTGGGTTGGGATCAGTTTAATCTAAACCATTGCCTTAAAATGACCTGACTTTTTGTGTACGTGGGTTGTTATATTTCCACCTCAAGGGTTTCCTGTAAAATACTGACACCGTGAAACAGCATTATCAATGGTTAATCGCCATGGCTGGAGCAGTGGGTGTTTTTTTATATGTCCAACTGAACTTGTGGGGTTGATTACACCTTTGTTATTTTTTGGGGACCTGATGCAGGACGGGTCAAAGCAATAGTATTCCCACCAGTGAGAGTGAGATATTTGATGTTTTGTCAAGAAGTGATGACCATGATGATGACTCACTTGGCAGGGTTTCCAAAGATTATGGTAAGAATGATTTTGGAAATTATCTGTTAACTTTTTGTGAACATTTTGACCTAACAATTTTGAATGGCATGTTTGGAGACTCTTCTGGGAATTTTACTTACATTTCCACTTCTGGTTGTAGCGTTATTGATTATTTTATTTGTTCTAGGCCTTTACTTAAACTTTCCTTTTATTTTCAGTGTGACAGAGAAAATAGAATCAAAGCATATGCCAGTCGAACTTAATATTTTTGTGCCAGAGTCCACTCTTCCTGCTAGCAAGAGTCAGCAGAGGTGCACATTCAGGATTGAAAAGTATGCATGGTCAGCTGAAAAAAGCGAAGAATTTCTAGACAATCTCACTTCTGATACAGCTGCACAATGCTTTTCGGAGGCTGAAAATTTGATTGATTGTGATCTTGATCTAGCAATTTAAAAAATTCAATGATGCACTTTTGTCTGCAGGAGATTGTATGAAGAAAACTATAACTGTCGACACAGTGAATAAGCCTAATTGGTTCGATAAAGAGTGCAGAGAGAACAGAAGTGCTGTTCGCCAGTTGTTAAAATCTTTACATAAAGGCAATACTGAAGAAGGGGAATACAATGTGCTTAGAAATGACTATAAAGATTTACTGAGAGAAAAGAAAGCTTTGCATAGACAAACTGTCCTTGACTCTTTACAACAAGTTAACATCCTTAATACCGTTGAAGAATGTGAAATCTGTTACTTCAAAAAATACAATTAATAAATCATAGAAAGAACGGTCGGTACCAACATGTTATCATGTTTTCAATGCTTTCTGTTGACCAATCTATAAGGGCAATCTTTGCTAACCAGATACGATGCCGACCTGACCATCGACACCAGGACAACACTGATTACAGACTTTAAAGACAATGACACCTAAATGAACCCCAAGACCGATGACACAAGCAGACACATCCAGTGGGTTGGTGGTGATATCAGTAGTCTTCGAAATATTTTGTGACAGAACTTTTTTAAGAAGAGGGTGCATGGATTGCCAGTGTTTGCATTGCAAAGGGAGAGAGATGCAGCTCGCTTATTAGCTATTTCGTAACTGGCATTGCAGCTTTTGCAGCTTACGCTAACAGTTTTTTTGCATTGCATTGCAGTATTTTGCAGTGCAGCTAGCTTATTTTTGTAGAGGTCATTGTTTTTGGCCATTTATGTTGCAAGGCAAGCGAGAGCTATTCGGTTCTTAACTTTAAAACTTAAAAAAAAAATTGGAAAAAAAAAAAAAACAAAAAAAAAAAGAAAGGGCTTTTTGTCTGTGCCCGTTGCCGGACCCGCGTTGCAGGGCGGGGAGGTTTTTTTTCTGCCGCCGTTGCGTTGCTGCCGCGGCGCGCTTTGCCGGACCACGATCCGATCAGATAATTGTTCTTTTTTTGCCCGCGGGGCACGAGACCCGATCGTATTTCTGCCGGAAGGACCCGAGACCCGACGACCGCGCGGAACCGAACCCCGATCAGCCGCCGGTTTTTCTTTTCTTTCTTTTTTTTCTGTGCTTTTGCCGCGGCGGAAGCGGACTCCCGCCACCCGCGGATCAGCGTTTTTTTCTTTGTCTTTTTTTCTTCTGCCCGGAAACACACGATTCAGGGTTTCTTTGCCGGACTCTGCCCGCCCGGAGCCCGGAGAGCGGACCCGAATCGCGGACCCGAGGGCCGCGCCTTTGCGGACACGTAATCAGATAGAACCCCGCCCGTGTTTTTTGCCGGGCCGGTCCGCGGCCGCGCCGGATTCCCGTTTTTGCCGGACCCGATTTTGCCGGGACGCCGTTTGCCGGCCGGAGGACCAAGCCCGACCCGCACCCGGGCCCGATATATCGTTTTTTGCCGGGACCCGAGGCCGCGCGACTCTTTTTTGCCGGACCCGAGCGGACCCGATACCCGACGTTTTTGTTTCTTCCTTTCTGGTTGTGTTCTTTTTGCCGGGACCCGCCCGCCCGGTTTTAAAAAAGAAAAAAAGACAAAAACAAAAGGCTGGCCGGAGTGTTTTTGTTTTTTACCTAAAAAGGCTTTTTTTTTCTTTTTGTTTTCTTGCCGCGGACACCGGGGGACCCGACGGAACCCACCGGACCCGGATCTCAGATAGCGGACCCGATTGTTTTTTTTTTTTTTTTGCCTCGCGGCCGGAACCCGGATGCATCAGGCCCCACCCGTTAAAACACTCCGCTGCCCACACAGTCCCATTTCTAATAAAATATTTTAATAAACTATTTTCTTCTGGTACGTACCCTAAAGACTGGTGTGATGCAATTATACAACCCATTTATAAAAAAGGTGACCCAGAAAACCCTGATAACTATAGAGGTATCTCCCTCCTTAGCATATGTAGCAAGCTGTATAGCTATATTTTAAACAAAAGATTAACTCTGTGTATTGAAAACAACAACTTAACAAATGAAAGTCAAGCTGGATTCCGTAAGGGCTACAGTACAATTGATCACCTATTCACTATAATGGCTTTGATTCAGAAACAATTATTGTACCATCGGAAGTTATATGTCGCGTTTATTGATTTCCAAAAGGCCTTTGATTCCGTTGATAGAACTAAACTTTGGGAAATTTTGAAGAAAAATGGTATAAAAGGGAAACTGTATAATGCTATTACAAGCATGTATAAAATCGTTAAAGCAAGGGTGCGTACTAATGGAGATCTAACGGAGTCATTTATGTGCCCCAGAGGTGTAAAACAGGGAGGAATATGTAGCCTCACACTATTTTCTCTATTTATTAACGAATTGGCAAATGATATTATCAAATATGGCAGACATGGCATACAGTTGATTCCTGATTTTCTAGAAGTTCTGATCTTAATGTTTGCAGATGATGTTATCTTAGTTTCTGATTCTGTTGTAGGCCTCCAAAATCAGCTTAATATTTTATACAATACTGCATGTCGTTTGGATCTTGTAGTTAACATGAACAAATATAACATTGTTGTTTTTAGAAATGGGGGCCATCTTGCGGCTTTGGAAACTTGGATGTATGGAGAAACTTGTGTAAAAGTAGTAAATGCTTACAAGTACTTAGGGATATTTTTTGTCTACCCGGTTAACATTTAGTCATGCATTGAATGATCTTTCTAACCGTGCAAAAAGGGGGATTATTGGTATTCTTAAACTATTATGGACACTTGGTGAGAGATCTCGATATATATTTTTCAAACTCTTTGACGCACAGATTCAACCTATGTTAACATATGGTGCTGAATTATGGAGCCTATCATCAAATCTAAGTCCTATGGAAAAGATTCATATGTTTGCTATGAAGAGATTTCTTAATGTCAGTATAAGAACACCAAACACTTTGATTTATGGTGAGCTGGGAAGGTATCCTTTGTTTATTAATTGTTTCATAAAAGGTATAACATTTTGGTTGCGTTTAATTAAGATGTCGCCTCATAGACTGCCATATAAAGCTTACAGAATGTT
>CM065690.1:46853801-46868421 GCA_017654935.2 Phymorhynchus buccinoides
TATTAATTATATGTCTGTTTTTATGTATTCTACCTGCCATCCACGACATGAAAGGCAATTCTTGAATGATTTCTTTGTGTATTTGATTGGTTTTTTAAAATTAAAATCGAGTCAATAGAAACAAAGAGGCAAATACTTATTTCCGATTTCTGCAAATGATGTATATCGAATATCAAACTTCAAATGGTTATAAAATCAAAACTAGACACAATATCTCTATTCTGTTTTCTGTGTATTGGCCAGAAATCTTTGCGCCGTCTTGTGAAACGGAAATCTCAATTTATGGCAACATTTCACGATGTCTGGTTTTCCCCCATGTATTATGTTCTGGCGTTAAACCTTAAAAACAACCTTTATTTTTACAACACCTGTCAGCATGCGTTCGCCTCGTGTAAAATAAACCCGAGTTCTCTTCTCTCGTTCTGTACTAGGCCTTACGGTCTGAACGTGGAGTCTTTCGGATGAGACGATAAACCGAGGTCCCGTGTGCCCATGCACTTAGCACACGCTAAACCCAGTGGCAACGAAAAAGTTCTTTGGGTCAAAATTTACACACACACACCCTCCCCACCTCTTTCCTTCCTCGCCCGTCACACAAAACATCGGATGCAAAACACATTTTTTAAATGGGTGGCGCGCCTCTGGCTGCGACGCGCTCTCCAGGCGGGAGCAACCCGAATTTCACAGAGACGCCTCTGTGACTATAAAGTACCAAATACCAAAATAGCATGGGTTTTTGTTTTTTAAGGATGGCCTGTTACTGTGTCTATCTGTCCGTCTGCTTGCATATGTGCTTATCTGTCTGACTACAAACTGACGTTACTCAACTGGTATTGAATGAAAATCTGTTTAGCGTCCTCCGGTCTGGAACAGACACATATATATGGGACATTAGTAGATATAAAGATGGTGGGAACGACCCTGGCGGCAATGCCCGGAGGCAGTGCAACACCAGTAATTTTGGTACAGTGTCATGGAAAGTAACGCTGCCCCAGTTAAGAACATAATTCCAGATTTCTTTTCTTTCTTTTCTAACAAAATTTTGGGCGCATAGTTAATCCAGATTTTTGTTCGGCTACAGATAATCCTGATTTATTGTTTTAATTAGTTGCAGGGTTGCTAGAAAAAACCCACTTGAAAATGGATTTTGATTATGATTATGTTTGTGGACAGTTAAGATCTATGCAAGGTACTCGTTAAGATATATTTAGGTATTAGGTACTTTATAGTCACAGAGGCGTCTCTGTGAAATTCGGGCTGCTCCCACCTGGAGAGCGCGTCGCAGCCAGAGGCGCGCCTCCCAATTTTATTATTTGTAATTTGGTGTGCGATTTTTGTGTTACATGAGGAAGGAAAGGGGTGGGGGGGTTATAAATTTTGACCAAACGACAACATTTTCGTTGCCACTGGGTTTAACATATGCTAAGTGCATGGGCACACGGGACCTCGGTTTATCGTCTCATCCGAAAGACTCCACGTTCAGACCGTAGGGCCTAGTGCAAAATGAGAGGGAAAAATCCCCTGTACCCAGGTTCGAACTCGGGTTTACTTGACACGAGGCGAACGCGCTACCACTGTGCCACTCAAACACCTTATTATATCAATCAAGATCACCGTTCGCGTGTGGCTGTGCTTTATTAGCAGGCACGAGAAACGACATTCTGCCTGCAATTGACATGTCGTGTGGGCCTAGGCCCACTATCATGATGTAAATAAAACTAGGCATTGCGAAATGCATATATCAAGTTCATTTCGACCTGCTCCTATTGTTATTCTCCTACCGCCGCGGTGAGCAAGTTCTTTTTGTGGTTATGAAAATTTCAAAAACTAAAAAAAAAAAAATAATGTTTTATTTAAGCTAAACTCTGTCTGTGTATCTGTCTGTCTGTCTGTGTGTGTCTCTCTCTGTCTGTTTGTCTCTCTAAATAAATAAATAAATAAATGCTGGTTCGTTCGGTCTCTCTCTCTCTCTCTCTCTCTCTCTCTCTCTCTCTCTCTCTCTCTCTCTCTCTCTCTCTCTCTCTCTCAGTCTCTCTCTCTCTCTCTCACTCTCTCTCTCCTCTCTCTCTCTCTTCGCTCTCGTCTCTCTCTCTCTCTCTCTCTCTCTCTCTCTCTCTCTCTCTCTCTCTCTCTCTCTCATCTCTGTGCATCTGCGCGTGTGTGTATGTAGGCTATGTATGTGTATTTATATGTTTGTTGTTGGGTTGTTGTGTTTGTTTTGTGTGTGTGTGTGTGTGCGTGTGTGTGTGTGCGCGTGCGCACGTGTGTGTGTGTGTGTGTGTGTGTGTGTGTGTGTGTGTGTGTGTGTGTGTGTGTGTGTGTGTGTGTGTACGCGCGCGGACGCATTCAACATAATTATACCCACAGAAGCACAGAAACATTCGACTTTTTTTACGAGATTTTGTTTTGCAATAAACTAGAACGTGAAAGCGCTAAGCCAACCAGTAGCGCGGCAGCATTTTCGACTCCAGGAATCTTGACCTAAATTTAAGCCAATTACCTATATTTTCGAACCTCGTCTAGATATTCTAACTATTAGTAAGCTATCTGCATGCACGATTTGAGGGTCCTAAGTCCCTCCTAAGTCCTAAACGCGCTACCGTGGTAACAAACATACACACACGGTCAGTCAGCCAGCCAGCCAGGAACAGACAAACACCAATGAAAACATTAACAAGATTTGTGCTTCGCTGCTTGCTAAACAAAACACCCAACAATAAACCTAATGTTTCAATACGTGACTGGTGCTTGGGCGTCAGGAAAAATAGAGCAAAATCTCAGTAAAAAATTAATTAGTATGCTCTTATCTAGTCTGTAGGGGGGGGGGGGGGGGGTGGCGACAACAACAATGACTGTACGTTTTTGGTGAATCAAACGCAGTTAAATGAACATTGCAGACAGAATTGACGTACACAAGCACTAATAACTTGATATTTCCAGTCTTTTCTTTTGGTTCCTTTTTAATCCCGAGCCGAAGGTTCGGGGAGCTATTGTTTTTGTCTGGTCCGTCCGTCCGTCCGTCCGTCCGGTCCGGTGTCCGTCCGTCCGGCTATTCGTCCGTTTTTCTCAAAAACTATTCAGTCTATCATCATCAAATTTGGTATACTAGTTTGCCAAGATGCAAGCTATCCACTGATGTATTTAGTTTTACAGTAAGGTCAAGGTCGCGCCAGTTACGGGGTTCAAACCCCGAAACACATAATCGCTAATATCTCGCGAAGTTTTGCATGTATTTTAATGCAGTTTTTTCCCACAACATTTCTTGATGAATGGTCTATAACACAGTTGTCATGAATGTTTCTGTGCGCGCGTGTGCGCATGATCGCGCGCGCTCAAATCACGGGTCCGAACCCCAAGGCTATATATAAAAAAAACACTATTCAGTTACGTGCTGTTTTGATGCCTTTGTATGCAGTTACGTGCTGTTCTGATGCGTTTTTATGTATGTGTAGGCCTACAGCCGACACATTCCGATTTCGGAGTACCTCGGCGATGCTGCGAGGGGATTTTGCAGCCGCTCGGCGTTGCACTTGTTTGTTTGTGTTTTGCCTGGATAGATTTGCACCGTCATATTTATCATGTACCTTCAGTCTCGGAAAAAAAAACCCAAAAAAAAACTACCACTTTTCATTTTCAGTAAGTAATAAACTAGGGTTTTTTCAGCTGGGTTTTTTCTTCAGCTTCTCACATTAGTTTTCATTTAGCCCTTTCACCACCAACCACATTTCAACCAAACATTTCCATTAAATTTACCTAAGTAGAGAATCATGTAGAGCATACATAAGGTGGCGGTACCATAGCCGATGAGGTTTAACCAAGGCGTGGTTATACTGCTACACTTATCTGTATTGTTAAAAATTCGGGACTTTACTGGTGTTGCACTGCCTCCGGGCATTGCCTCCAGTATCGTTCCCACCATCTTTGTATTTGCAAATGTCCCATATGTGTCTGTTCCAGACCGAGAGGACGTAAAACACCATTTTTCATTCACCTAAGTAGAGAACAAAATTCATCTGCAGTAGTGTGGATTCTTCTTCTGTGACAGCTGTAAAAGAAGGTCTACCCTTACTTCCCAAAACTAAGACAGCAGGGTCTTTGGATGATAGACCCCAATTTGATGCCTTTTAGTGACATAGGTGTTAAATCATTCTGGTGCTAAAATGTGACTTTGGCGGTGAAAGGGTTAAATTTAGTTGCCTATATCAACAATTTCGGTGTTTTCTATTTCATGTATACGTGTTAACAGTCGTCAAACAACATGTTCAATTGTAAAGATATGCACAATGTAAGCTTCTAGCCTGTTGCTGCTGGTGAGTTTGATATCTATGTATGTTCATGTGCTGTGTATCTAATAACGATGTTTAACCCTTTCACCGCCAGCCATATTTCAGCACACAAAAATGTCCATTAAATTTACCTGGGTAGAGAACAAATCCATCTGCAGTATTGGGGATTCTTCTGTGACAGATATAAAATAAGGTCTATCCTTACTTCCCAAAACTAAGACAATAGGGTCTTTGGATAACAGACCCCAATTTGATGCCTTTTAGTGACATAGGTGTTAAATCACTGTGGTGCTAAAATGCGACTTTGGTGGTGAAAGGGTTAAGCCAAACTAGGTTTTGAACAGCGCATCAGTGTATTTAATTAAGCAGTCGTGAAGAAAGCAAGATCGTTGCGTTGTCTGTGCCACAAGTGATACGATTGACAGACACAGTGTTTGCACTAGACCTTTGGAAAACCAGTCCCATCAGCAGACAATGCCCCCCGCAACAACCAGTGTCAAAACCAGTCCCATCAGCAGCAATGGCCCCCAACAACCAGTGTCAAAACCAGTCCCATCAGCAGCAATGGCCGCCAACAACCAGTGTCAAAACCAGTCCATCAGCAACAATGCCCCCCAACAACCGGTGTCAAAACCAGTCCCATCAGCAGCAATGGCCCCCAACAACCTAGTGTCAAAAACCAGGTCCCATCAGCAGCAATGGCCTCCAACAACCAGTGTCAAAACCAGTCCCATCAGCAGCAATGGCCTCCAACAACCAGTGTCAAAACCAGTCCCATCAGCAGCAATGGCCTCCAACAACCTGTGTCAAAACCAGTCCCATCAGCAACAATGCCCCCCAACAACCGGTGTCAAAACCAGTCCCATCAGCAGCAATGGCCTCCAACAACCTGTGTCAAAACCAGTCCCATCAGCAGCAATGGCCTCCAACAACCTGTGTCAAAACCAGTCCCATCAGCAGCAATGGCCTCCAACAACCAGTGTCAAAACCAGTCCCATCAGCAGCAATGCCCCCCAACAACCAGTGTCAAAACCAGTCCCATCAGCAGCAATGCCCCCCAACAACCGGTGTCAAAACCAGTCCCATCAGCGACAATGCCCCCCAACAACCAGTGTCAAAACCAGTCCCATCAGCAGCAATGGCCTCCAACAACCAGTGTCAAAGCCAGTCCCATCAGCAGCAATGGCCTCCAACAACCCAAAACCAGTCCCATCAGCAGCAATGGCCTCCAACAACCTGTGTCAAAACCAGTCCCATCAGCAACAATGGCCCTCCAACAACCAGTGTCAAAACCAGTCCCATCAGCAGCAATGGCCTCCAACAACAATGTGTCAAAACCAGTCCCATCATCAGCAATGGCCTGTTTTACCAACAACCTGTTAAATGTAAAAACCAGTCCCAGGGAAACAAAAAGACAGACTGTACCACTACTACGTGCCACCACAGATGGTAATAATCCATGTTTTTTTTGGACAATACGATTGTGTGACTTGTGACTTGACTTGACTTGTAGGCCCACAATATCAAAGATTCTGTTCAACAATTTATCAGTCCTAGCAAAAATGCATCAGTCCCTGGGACTGACAGGTCAAATTAGTTTCAGTATTTTGGTTTTGCAATCAGTGTTTTACTGATAAATACCAGTAAGAGCGATCACTGTTAAATGTAATAATATATAGGTCTATACAGAGGTAACTGGGAAACAGACAGACTATTACAACAGACTGACAGTCCTATAAACAGTCAAAGGTCATTGCCATGTCAGTGTTAACATTGTGCGACTGCAAATTACTGCACTGAAGTTAACTTTCTGTCTCTCTCTCTCTCTCTCCCATAGAATCTCTTCTCTCTCTCTCCTCCTCTATCTCTCTCTCTCTCCTCTCTCTCTCTCTCTCTCTCTCTCATCTCTCTCTCTCTCATACTTTTCAAATTCCTTATATTGTAGTGTTCTCATTAACTCTTCTCCCCTCTCCTTACATTGCTATTTTGTATATTTTGCTATTCTTGATGATGGTTTGAAAGATTGCTTTGATGCTTATATGCTACTTTATAATGTTTTTGCATTACTTATTTGTTGGTCTGTTAGTTTTCTTGTTTGGCCACAGGGCTGAGTGTAAAAAAGCAATGCTTATCTCATGACCCTGTATAATAAAATAAAATTTCGTTTCGTTTCGTTTTTCGTTCTCTCTCTCTCTCTCTCTCTCAATACTCCTCTCCCTCCTGCTCTCTCTTCTGTTCTCTCTTTACCGGGAGCGTCCCTGTCCCCGTCACCACATCTCTCCTTCCGTCCGCGGCTCGTCATCGTCTCATACCCCTGTTTCGTTCCTCTCTCTCTCTCTCTTCTCTCCCTGGCTCCTCACTCTCTCTCTCACCTCTCTTCTCTCTCCTCCCGCTCCCTCTCTCTCTCCTCTCTCTCTGAGCCGTTTATCTCCCCTCTCCTTTCTTCTCCTCCTCCGTCCCTCTCCACTCACCAAAGAGGGTTTAAAAAATAGACATACTATACTATTTTTGGTTTCATCCCGCTACATTTGGCTTTGCTCTCTCTCTCCCAGATCTCCTCTCCTCCGCTGTGGCTTGAATTCTCTCTCTCTCTCTCTCTCTCTCTCTCCCTCTCGGTCTCTCTCTCTCATCCTCTCGCTCTCTCTCTCTCTCTCTTCTCTCTCCATCTCTCTCTCACTCTCTCTTTCTCTCTCTCTCTGTCTCCTCTCTCGTCTCTCTCCTCTCTCTCTCTCTCTCTCCTCTCTCCCTCTCTCTCTCCTCTCATACATCTCTCCTCTCTCTCAGTCTCTCCACCAGTCTGGCCTCTCTCACAACTCTCTCTCTCCGGCCATCATTCCCTCGACGGACATCTCTCTCTCTCTCTCTCTTCTCTCTCATCTCTCTCCTCTCTCTCTCCGCGTCTCTCGTCTCTCTCTCTCTCTCGTCCTCAATAGAGTTATTTCAACTTGCGTTATATTATTAGGCTAATGTTTAGGTACTTTGCAATGGTTTTGTTTTGCATGTTGAGTTATTAGTTTTTCGAGTTGCTTTCGTATTACTTTTCATTCTGAGGACAGGATGGGAAAAAAAAAGCTTTGTCAGCTTATTCCTTTATCCTCAATAAAGATCATTTTTTGACTTGACTTGACTTGACTTGACATGACTTGACTGACTTGACTTGACTTGACCAGCCTTGGCGTAAAAACAAGAGCGTGTAAAACAAAGACGGCTCATTTTGACTTGACTTGAATTGACCAGCCTTGGCGTAAAAACAAGAGCGTGTAAAACAAAGACGGCTCATTTTGACTTGACTTGAATTGACCAGCCTTGGCGTAAAAACAAGAGCGTGTAAAACAAAGACGGCTCATTTTGACTTGACTTGAATTGACCAGCCTTGGCGTAAAAACAAGAGCGTGTAAAACAAAGACGGCTCATTTTGACTTGACTTGAATTGACCAGCCTTGGCGTAAAAACAAGAGCGTGTAAAATAAAGACGGCTCATTTTGACTTGACTTGAATTGACCAGCCTTGGCGTAAAAACAAGAGCGTGTAAAATAAAGACGGCTCATTTTGACTTGACTTGAATTGACCAGCCTTGGCGTAAAAACAAGAGCGTGTAAAATAAAGACGGCTCATTTTGACTTGACTTGAATTGACCAGCCTTGGCGTAAAAACAAGAGCGTGTAAAACAAAGACGGCTCATTTTGACTTGACTTGAATTGACCAGCCTTGGCGTAAAAACAAGAGCGTGTAAAACAAAGACGGCTCATTTTGACTTGACTTGAATTGACCAGCCTTGGCGTAAAAACAAGAGCGTGTAAAACAAAGACGGCTCATTTTGACTTGACTTGAATTGACCAGCCTTGGCGTAAAAACAAGAGCGTGTAAAATAAAGACGGCTCATTTTGACTTGACTTGAATTGACCAGCCTTGGCGTAAAAACAAGAGCGTGTAAAACAAAGACGGCTCATTTTGACTTGACTTGAATTGACCAGCCTTGGCGTAAAAACAAGAGCGTGTAAAATAAAGACGGCTCATTTTGACTTGACTTGAATTGACCAGCCTTGGCGTAAAAACAAGAGCGTGTAAAATAAAGACGGCTCATTTTGACTTGACTTGAATTGACCAGCCTTGGCGTAAAAACAAGAGCGTGTAAAACAAAGACGGCTCATTTTGACTTGACTTGAATTGACCAGCCTTGGCGTAAAAACAAGAGCGTGTAAAAAAAAGACGGCTCATTTTGACTTGACTTGAATTGACCAGCCTTGGCGTAAAAACAAGAGCGTGTAAAAAAAAGACGGCTCATTTTGACTTGACTTGAATTGACCAGCCTTGGCGTAAAAACAAGAGCGTGTAAAAAAAAGACGGCTCATTTTGACTTGACTTGAATTGACCAGCCTTGGCGTAAAAACAAGAGCGTGTAAAACAAAGACGGCTCATTTTGACTTGACTTGAATTGACCAGCCTTGGCGTAAAAACAAGAGCGTGTAAAATAAAGACGGCTCATTTTGACTTGACTTGAATTGACCAGCCTTGGCGTAAAAACAAGAGCGTGTAAAATAAAGACGGCTCATTTTGACTTGACTTGAATTGACCAGCCTTGGCGTAAAAACAAGAGCGTGTAAAATAAAGACGGCTCATTTTGACTTGACTTGAATTGACCAGCCTTGGCGTAAAAACAAGAGCGTGTAAAAAAAAGACGGCTCATTTTGACTTGACTTGAATTGACCAGCCTTGGCGTAAAAACAAGAGCGTGTAAAACAAAGACGGCTCATTTTGACTTGACTTGAATTGACCAGCCTTGGCGTAAAAACAAGAGCGTGTAAAAAAAAGACGGCTCATTTTGACTTGACTTGAATTGACCAGCCTTGGCGTAAAAACAAGAGCGTGTAAAATAAAGACGGCTCATTTTGACTTGACTTGAATTGACCAGCCTTGGCGTAAAAACAAGAGCGTGTAAAATAAAGACGGCTCATTTTGACTTGACTTGAATTGACCAGCCTTGGCGTAAAAACAAGAGCGTGTAAAATAAAGACGGCTCATTTTGACTTGACTTGAATTGACCAGCCTTGGCGTAAAAACAAGAGCGTGTAAAATAAAGACGGCTCATTTTGACTTGACTTGAATTGACCAGCCTTGGCGTAAAAACAAGAGCGTGTAAAATAAAGACGGCTCATTTTGACTTGACTTGAATTGACCAGCCTTGGCGTAAAAACAAGAGCGTGTAAAATAAAGACGGCTTAAGCGTAGCATTTTATCACTTTTTTTTGAAGACGTTTAATTCCAAAAAACATTCTTTAACGTAAGTCTCAAATTTCATGCATTCCTTTTGGTTAGTTTTGAACAACTGGCTCAACAAACAACTTGAACGCTCGCGAGGGAATGGTCCCTACGTTTTGTTGAGCAGTAGGGTACGACGGGGTAAAAAGCCCACGGGCGGGGGGTTAAGTAAGCCCATGCCAATTATCTCATGAAATGAAGGCAACTTTCAGTCCACATTTTGCCCGGCACGAGACGAGTGTTAATGTTTAGCATTCGTCTCATGGGCAAATTTGACTGAAATTTTCTTTATTTCATGAGATAATTGGCATGGGCTTCTTACCCGCCCATGGGCTTTTTACCCCGTCTTACCCTATATCATGTGTGCACAATATGCAGCAAACTGATGTACGTGCATGCGTTAAACAGTGACATTATAGAATTCGAGCGACAGCATTTTCGGCTCCAGTGACCTTGACCTTTGACCAATGACCTTCATCTTCGCACTCGGCCTAGATATCCTAAGTAGGTAGCCACGTGGCAAATATGAGGGTCCTAGGCTCCTCCGTTCAAACGCTATCGCGTTAACATAGCCAGCCACATAGTCAAAAACGAACAAACAAACAGATATAACTGAAAACATAGGTTAAAAACTACAAGGGACAAAATACGCTCATACACACACACACATACACACACACGCACACGCACACACACGCGCGCGCGCCCGAGCACGCTACGCACGCGCACACACGCATATGCGCACACGCACACACACACACATTAAGTGTTTAGCTTCGTTCGGTTTTCGTGCATTTTTCTTTTCCCTATTTCATGTGTTTGTATGTGTTCACTTCTTGTGTCCCTATAGGCCAAATGGCCTTGAAAAGACCATTGCACGCACGCACGCACGCACGCACGCACAGCACGCAACGCACGCACGCACGCACGCACGCACGCACGCGCGCGCACACACATACACACGCACACACACACACAGCCAGTCAAGGTAAAAGCCGAGGTTTGCACTGTGCGTTAGTCATGACTAACTTTGGCAGGTAGGCCTATATGAACACAACCTCTGCAAAAAGGCCTACATTACATGCAAACAATATGAGTAGATACACACACGCGCGCGCAGGCTGGGGCGCGCACGCAGGCACGCACTCACACACACACACACACACACACACACACACGACACACACACACACACACACACACACACACACACACACACACACACACACACTACATCAGAAAATCACACACAGAGAGAGAGAGAGAGAGAGAGTCGATGTAAAAGCCGAAGTTGCACTGTGCGTTAGTCATGATTAACTTTGGCAGGAACAGAAGGCCTATACCTATTAGATGAACATGCATATATCTGTTAAAAAGCCTACAGTATACGCAACAAATAAGAGTGGAAACACACACACAGGACACACACACACACACACACACACAACACACACACACACAAACACACAAACACGCACGGCACACGCACGCACACACACACACAAACACGCACGCACACGCACGCACGCACACAAACACACAAACAACGCACGCACACGCACGGCACACGCACGCACTCACGCACAACTCACACAAATCACACAAACACGCACGCACACAGATACGCACCAGCGCGACGCACGCACACTCACGCACGCACACACACACACACAACACACACACCACACACACACACAAACACACACACACACACACACACCACACACACACACACACACACACACACAAACACACACACACACACACACACACTATGACACACACACACACAGAGTACCACACTACATTTACACAAGAAAAGGATGCAACAAACAAACAACTACACAAGTGGGTTTTCTTTTTCTTTTTTTTCTTCTTTTTTTTTGAGGGGTGGGGGTTGGGGTTGGGGGGGGGGGTTTGGGGGAGGGGGGGGGGGGGTTACAAGAAAAGATGCTTACATATTAAGGTGAGTCACAGAAGAAGGAAGCAGCTTAATAAAGGGCCAGCCACACAAAGAACGTCAGCTAAAATTGCACGACTATACGATACGATTCGATCATAGTGATCTCGAAGCGCGGGGATCGCATTTTGTTCTTGGAGACCACGTGATCGAATCGCATCGTACAGTCGTACGCGATTCAGTGGAACGTGTGGCTGGCCCTTAAAAGATGAAAGACAGGGTGGATAGAAAAGGAAGAGGTGGATTAAAGGAGTGGTGGTGGTGGGGAGGGGGGGGGTAGATTGGTGAGTCAGTTGCGAAGATGATTCAGGATGAAAACGCGCACAAAATAGTCAAATTGCTCACATGTGTGCAGTCTTTTTTCTATATCTCTCCGGGTCTCTCTGTCTCTGTCTCTCAGGGTCTCTCTCCTCTCGCTCTCTCGCTCCTCTTCTCTCTCTATCTATCTCTGTCTCTCTCGATCTCTCTCGCTCTTCTCTCTCTCTCACTCTCTCGCGTCTCGCTCCTTCTCTCTCTCTCTGTCTCTCTCTCTAACTCTCTCTCTCGCTCAGTATCCCTCCCGCACTCCGTCCCGCCTCCCTCCACCCTCCCTCCCGCCCTGCCCTGCCTCCTCCCTCACTCCCTCCCCCCCTCTCTCTCTCGCTCTATCTCTCTGTCTCTCTCAATTTTCACTCTCTCTCTCTCTCAACTCATCCTCTCTCTTTTCATTATCTTTACTCTCTCTCTACACTCTCTCTCTCTCTTACACACGCGCTCTCCCTCACACACACTCACATCTGTGTCCCTTTAGTGTGTGTGTGTGTGTGTGTGTGTTGTGCTGTGTGTGTGTGTGTGTGTGTGTGTGTGTGCGTGTCGCTGGTGTGTGTGTGTCTGTGTGTGTTGATGAAGTTCAAGTTCAAGTTCAAGTCAAAAATGAATGTGATTGTGTGTGTGTGTGGGCGTGCGCGTGCGTGGCGCGCGCGCGTGTTGTGTGCCTGTGTACGTGAACGTGTGTGCATAAGTGTGTGTGTGTGTGGGTGTGGTTGTGTGTGCGTGTCGCTGTGTGTGTGTATGTGTGTAATTTACAGAGGCAAGCGCTAAAAAACCCCAGCCCAAAGCCGATAAGATATGAGAGAGAGATAGAGAGAGAGAGAGATGAGAGAGCCGAGAGAGAGAGAGAGAGAGAGAGGAGAGAGAGAGAGAGAGAGAGAGAGAGAGAGAGAGAGAGAGAGACAGAGAGAGAGACAGATACAGAAGAGAGAGAAACAGAGACAGAAATAGACAAACAGACAGACAAACAGACAGACAAACAGGCAGAAAGACAAGAGACAGATGTGACCCATGAATCGAGATATGATAAGAGAGACTGAAAGAGGGAGGGAGAGAGAGTGAGAGAGCGAGAGAGAGAGAGAGGAGAGAGAGAGAGAGAGTGACTCTACTGCCTCTAGATATTGCAGATAAAGCGGAAGAAGACCGAGAGTAAGTGCAGATAAGAGAGAGAGAGATACCTGGACGTGAGAGCGAGAAGAGAGAGAGGGTGGGGGTCAATTCATCCAGTCTACATATCCAGTCATCCATAAGTTTATATACGCATTAACAACCACCATCCCCCGTGGGGATACCGGGGGTCTTTTGCATAAATAGTTCCCCCCGACTAACCCACCTTCTGGAAGCTTTTATGCTTGTTAGCTTCCTATAATCTGTACACGCTACTTGGCTCTGCCTTTTCCCTTTGCCTACCGTCATCTGACACTGTGTTGCCTTTACCAGATTCATTACTCTGCCTTTTTTCAAGAAACACGCTCAAAAAGATTTCCTTCAGCCCAAGTCGAACTTTCGGGTTTTTCTGCCTAACTATTTCGTAGTTAGGCGCATAACGGCAGCATGACGCTCTCTACTTTTCTCTGCGATCATATTGACAGCAAACTTAACTGTGTCTCCGCGATCTAACAGAAGAAGAAGATGATTAGCGGGAAGAGCGGGCTAAGAAGACCCCCCTATGGGCGGGTAAGAAGCCCTTGCCATTTATCTCATGAATGAAAGCAAAATAATGTCAGGCACATTTTTGGGCCATGAGACGAGCGTTAATGGTTTGGCGTTCGTCTCATCGAGGCAAATTAGACTGAAATTTTCTTTATTCAATGAGAAAATTGGGGTTGGCTTCTTACCCGCGCCAAGCGCTTGGGAACCCTTTTGTCGTGCACCTATATGGAGGTATTACGGTGCGGTAGAGTATGTACAAACACAGACAGACACCAGCTACCGACAGACAGATCATTACAGTGTAAATACGCACAGCTAAACAGGTGTAGGTCATCCTGCCACGATAGTTCTCCCCGTTTAACTGACTCTCTCTTGACGTCCGCAATCATAATAATAAACCTGTGTGTGTGTGTGGAGTGGGGGGGGGGCAGTGTGTGTAGTGTGTGTGTGTGTGTGATGCCGTGTGCAGTGTGAGTTAAACATAAACACAAAGGTGCTGTATGATGTTCGTGCGCGGCGATGCGTGTGTGTGCTGTGTGGTAGTGTTTGTAGTGTGTGTGTGTGTTGTGTGTGTGTGTGTGATGTGTAGTTTTTTCACTTCCTGTGTGTGTGTTTGTCGTGTGTGTGTGTGTGTGTGTGGAAAAGTGTGTGTGCTGTGTGTGGTTTGTGTGTGTGTGATGTGTGTGTGTGTTTGTGTCGTGTTGTGTGTGTGTGTGTGTGTGTGTGTCGTGTGGGTGTGTGTGTGTGTCACAGGTGTGTGTGTGTGGTTGTGTGTGTGTGTTGTGTGTGTGTGTGTGTGTGTGTGTGTGTGCGTGTGTGTAGGGTGTTTGTGTGAGGTGGTGTGGGTGTGTGTGTGTTATTGTGTGTGTGTGTGTGTGTCGTGTGTGTGGTATGTGTGTGTGGGAGTGTGTGTGTGTGTGATGTGATGTGTGTGTGTGTGTGTGTGTGTAGTGTTGTGAGATGAGGAGTAGAGGGTGTTCGATTGTCTTGTGTGTGTGTGTGTCTGTGTGGTGTGTGTGTGTGTGGTCGTGTGCCGTGTGTGTGGTGTGGTTTGTGGTGTGTTGCCACTGTCATCTACAACCTGTCTTGCTGACCAGTTCAGTTCTCCTGCTTTTTTCAAGAACACGTTTTCAAAACTATTTCCTTCAGCCCA
>CM065690.1:46873921-46878921 GCA_017654935.2 Phymorhynchus buccinoides
GTTAGAGTATAAAACAAACAAGCGCGAATCGCCATAGTTTGTGGCACGCGGTCTATTTTTACCACTCCAATCATGAGTTACCTCCCCTGGCTTTTCAATACTTTTAATCTGTAAACCAGAATGCTATCTCTGCACCATTTCGTAACTTTTTATATCTTTTGGAAAACATTTAAAACTATGTATCCTACTTATGCTCATCGAAAGAAGCACCGCATACTCGTCGTGTCTGTTGCAGTGTCTGTATTACGTATGTTTATTATTTTGTACGCTTTTAAAATACATCATTTTAAAGAGCGGCCTCAATTAATTTTGAAGTGTAGCCTCGATTTGAAATGCGACATTTTGTCAAAATGTGCGACAATTTTGGACCGACAGACAGACCGACCGACCGACAAAGTGAGTTATAGCCACAAACAAAAACCAATCAAGGTATGCAACCACTAGGGCAGCTGGGGTGGGCACGTGTGGGGTTACATACAATGCATGCGAAAGGCTTTAAGTACTGTCCCAGTCATCATGTCACACCACAGCACAATGTTATTATTTTCAAAACTGCAGATCGTGCGAGAACAAGAATGTATGTAGTTTCCTCTTCTAATCTTCTTCTTCGTTCGCGCAGACAGTTTCCTGTCACATGAGCGTAGATGCGTCATGCTGCCGTTAGAACTAGTTAGGCCCAGCATGTCCGACTTCGGCTGAAGAAAATCTTTGTAAGAATTTATAAAAAAAAAAATTAAAAAAAGGCAGGAGAATGGACCGGTAAGAAAGAAATATAACAGATGACAGTAAGCAAAGGGAAAAGGCAGAGTCAAAGAGTGACAGATTAAAAGAAGTTACAAGCACAGGACTTCCAGAAGGTTTGGGAACTATTTGTATGAAAGACACCCACCCACCCGGTATGTAGTTTAACACAATGGCAAAGTTGCAGTTTAGACACCGAGAAACAACAATCTGTCGTCCTTCTAGGGAAAGGGATGGGGTTTTAGGATCAGCCTTGGGCCTTGTTATAAAACTAGAAAAGAACCAGAGTTTGGAGATCGAGAGTGCTGCGTGCTGCGCTGTTTGCGTTTGTGTATCAAGTTCAAGTATACTTTAATATCTCCGAAAGAGAAATTCAGGTTAGGTGCAACAACATGACAGAGATACAACATAACTGAAAGAACATTAATCAAACGTGTGAAACAAAATTATACCAACCAAATAATTATCATTAAAATTTATTATATCAACTTAGAAATGTGCACATTAAAAAAACTGAGAGAGAGAGAGACTGACCGACAATGAGAGAGAGAGAGAGAGAGAGAGAGAGAGAGAGAGAGAGAGAGAGAGAGAGAGAGAGAGAGAGAGAGAGAGAGAGAGAGAGAGAGAGAGAGAGAGAGAGAGAGAGAGGATCAATAACCATTATTAACTTATCGCAATCAATCAAATAACAAAACTTAGAATACATCTCGTCATCAACAATCAATGCACATGATAATAGTATTTTCCACACATTATAATTACCGGTACTGCAGTATGTGTGTATACGTGTTTGCTTGTCTGTGTGTTGTGTGTGTGTGTGTGTGTGTGTGTGTGTGTGTGTGTGTGTGTGTGTGTGTGTGTGTGTGTGTGTGTGTGTGTGTGTGTGTGTGTGTGTGTGCATGTGTGGATGTGTGCATGTGCATGGATGTGAGCGCGTGGGCTAAACATGACGTGATTTTGTGTACACGCCCATATGTCAGCTTTAATCCACTGGGTTGACTTTGCAATCCCTTAATGTTTCCCATTGTTCTGTGTTCCCACAGCCCTGCACATCTCATACTATTGGCCACTGCAACTTGGGTTATTAACGCCCTTGACAGCCAGAGTTGATCCCTTGTTGGTCAGTATCCAAAAGGGCCCCCACTCTTGCAAAAGGCAGCCATTCAGTTTCCTCAAATAGGGTTATTGGCGAGAGTTACACCCTTGTTTGGTCAGTACTCAAGCATCTACCAAGGGCATTCACTCTCGCAAAAGGTGGTCGTTGCAGTGGCCAATAGCGATACAAATAATTATTTCTTCAAGTGTTTTTGTTGTCTTTCTTCTCTATCTCTCTCTTTCAAATCTTCACCACTACCCCCAATCTCACTGGTTTTAACCCTTTCGCCGCCAGCCATTTCTTAGCGAACAAAATACCATTGAGTAGAGACAAATATATATCTTCAATATTGGGAATTCCTCTGTGACATGTAACATTAAGCCTATCCTTACCCCATAAAATTAAGAAAATAGGGTCTTTGGATAACGGGTCCTGGTTTGATGTCTTTTAGTGACATGGGTGGTTAAACCACTGTGGTGCTAAAATGCCACATTGGCGGTGAAAGGGTTTTAAACGGAATAAGCGAAACCGGCTAAACCATCCGTTTGGGTTGAAAAGTTTCCCAAACCTAAACTTAATCGATGGTTACATTCTTTATTGTTTTACACATATAAATTGATAACACTCACGAACAAAAAGAAGGTTGGATTATTTTTAACCTGTTTCTGGGCTGGGGAATACCCCTGACTGAATCATAAACAATGAAACATTGTCAGACTTACAATAGATTAACTCTTTGGGTAGCATCCAGTTTCAATTCCACTTTCGAAACAACTAACCGATCTCGTGGTTAGTAAACGCGTGGTTAAAGGAGCACCCTGACGAATTAGTTTTTTTGTAAGAAACACGTCGAGATCACCAGGAAAACACCCTTTACAGAGATTGCAACTCTCACTTTGCTCTGGTTTCCTAGAAATCAAACCGTCAAATCGGCGATTCCTCCTTGGCGGAGGTGCTGGAAGTCAAATTATTTCACCCAAAGAGAAGGCGTGTGCCGTCTCTTTTCCAATGGCCGCCTGAGTTTAGACCAAATCGTTAGCACGAAAATTTCGCAATACAACCCTTTTTGTTATTGTTTTAAAAATAATTAATTTTATACAGTTTATCTAAAGGAGTTTCGCTCACAACAAAGGAAATAGCTCCAATTTGTGTTGTTGTTTTTTACTGCACTGCAAACAAAAAAAAACATGCTTCAACCACAATGAGTGACTTCCACCCACCCCATCCAAAATGGCTACTCTCTCCAGCATCTCCGCCAAGGAGGAATTGCCGTTTTGACAGTTTGATTTCTAGGAAACCAAAGTGAGTGTTCCGATCCTTGAAAAGGCTGGCTTTCTGGCGATCGCGACGTGTTTCTTACAAAAACTCATCCGTCAGGGTCCACCTTTAACATTGCCCACACATATCACAGACCCGCCTTCTTGTTCCGTGGTTTACTCATTTAGTCCAGCTGATGAGAGAGCCTACTTTGGAAGAATCCAGTTATCTTCTTCCTGCTTCCCTAAAACAGGGCCATTTTGGGCTACAACATAGAACAGAATGTTTAGAAGCTTCATTTGTTTAACCCTTTCACCGCCAGCCATTTTTCAGCCAAAAAATGCCATAAAAGTTTACTGTCTTGAGAAAAAAAATGTATCAGCAATATTGGGAATTCCTCTTTCACATGTATAACATTAGGCCTACCAGTATCTCCCAAAATGAAGACAATAGGGTATTCGAATAACAGGACCTGATTTGATGCCTTTTAGCAGCATGGGTGTGAACCTTTGTGGTGCATAAATGCGACATTGGCGGTGAAAGGGTTAACAATCCTGTCTTGAATACGAAAGCACCGCTAGCGCTGGTTCAAATATCTTCATGAAAAAAAATGAGTTTTACTAAGGCCGGGTTCACGTTAGACACGTAAGTTCCGTACGGAAGACCCTAAATAAGTGGAAGAAAGAAGGATACAAGTTTACACATATAGGGGAAATTCGGACACGTGCGCAAATCTTTTCCCTTCTTTGTTTCACTTATTTATGGATTGCGCGCGGGTTTCCGCATGGAATATCCGCTTATGTGTGTACAGGAAAGGAATATGCTTGTTGAACGATATCGTGGAGAAGGGGGAAAAAATTAACTTTGAAATTATTAGCAGCAAATTGGACCTTTTTTTCTTGTATTAATGTCATTGTCAATGGGAGACTTAGTGGGATTTTTGTCACGCCAGGTGTCGAGGGGAGGGGAGGAGGGAGGATGACACTCGCTAGGGGCTTATCACGCTATATTTCTTAGTTTGGGACGGAGAGAGAGAGAGAGAGAGAGAGAGAGGAGAGAGAGAGAGAGAGAGAGAGAGAGAGAGAGAGAGAGAGAGAGAGAGAGAGAGAGAGAGAGAGAGAGAGAGAGAGAGAGCGAGCGTTGGTCTCCTCTCTATCTCTCGCTCTCTCTTTATCCCCAACTAAGAATATAGAGGGGATTAGCCCCTAGCGAGTGTCACGACACCTGGCGTGACAAAAATACCACTACGTCTCCCATTGATGTGCGTCAACTTCACTAACATGGTGTCTTTTCCTTGGTCAGGACATTGGTCATGTCATACTCTTTTATGTTTTATCTTCTTGCAAACCATTGCACGCACGCGCGCGCGCACACACACGCACATACATAAACATACAGAACATGCAAGCATGCACACGCACACGCAAGCACACGCACACGCACACACGCACACGCACACGCACACGCACACGCACGCACGCACACGCACACACACACACACACACACACCACATACAGTGAGACATACATCTCATAAGGAAATAGGCATCGTCAAAGGATAAGTGGTTCAGAAATATGTGCCGAATTAAAACATCAGTTTTCCCCATTTGTTGTATTTGCTGGTGTTTGAATGCTGCTAGAGAGAGGGAAAGAGAGAGAGGAGGGGTAAAAAAGGGGGGTGGTAAATGGTCAAATGATCGCATCAATTGCAAAAGTAACATTTACAAGACTTCAAAAGCAGCACTTAGCCCTAAAAGATAATTTTGCCATTTCAAACATCTCACTTTTAAGATTGAATAAATAAACACAACAACACCGCATGTTTATTTTCTCTGTCAAACAAATACAAACTATAACTGGGCATCAAAAACAAGACTATAGGAGCAAACATCCGCGATTGTAGGCC
>CM065690.1:46898921-46901421 GCA_017654935.2 Phymorhynchus buccinoides
AATTACAAAAAATTCTCAGAGAACTCTAGAATACTCCTTGCAGTTTGAGTTCATTCAAAAGTCTAACAGGTTTGTGGTCGGCTAGGCGTGGAATGATGCATACGTCAAATTATTTTCCATGCATGTTTTGTCTCATTCCTAAACTAAATTATTGAGAATACTACTGATTGTACTTTTCGAGGAACTGCCAGAACTGCCTATCTGTGTTCTTTATTCCTTTTGAGATAGACCGTTCTGGCAGGCACCCCTCGTGACAACTGTCAAACAAATTTTCAATAACATGATCAATTCTGATTGTAACATGATTCGTCGTTTCCCTTTGATAAGGGGCGCAAACTTACATAAACAAATATTTATTCCGCTCTTAACATGACTTTGCAATCCCATTTTTAGCCCTGGTAAGTATAGTTTTGTGATGACTCTGATTCAATGCAAGCTGACATTATGTTTTATATTGCCCCTAAAATTTATGTGGATTAGATTTACTTAATTTTGTTGTGTATTTTCTTTTCTTTTTTCTGTTTTTCTTTTTTTCCTTTTTGTATATAAGTGTTTACTACTGTTGTTGCTTTTATGTTATTATTTTTCAATGAATGATTAGTTTTGCGTATGCAGCCCTTACTGTGTAACTCAAGTATTGGAGTACCCTGTATAAGCTCTTAGCTTGTTGTACTCGAATTATGTATTGCTGCCTTGTTATGATTTTCTATTCGTGAATACATTCTTGTTTAAACCAATCATCATACAAAAAAAGGTTTTCACGTTTTCGTAGGTGGGAGGTATACATTCGCAAAGCGGCCAACCGGTCGCTATGTATGCCAGTCATTCGTTTCCGACCATGAATGCCAGATAGCAGAGGGGGCAGATACTATTCTGGCGGGCTGGGCGTGAATTTGTTTATAGTGGAGATGCCTTGCCCAGGGTACATCCCCACTCTCTCGGCCAAAGGGATTTGAGGACACAGCCGGCGTTGGGTGGGGAATGACCCCACAAAAATCCAACCCACCCCTTTGGCTGCAGCACCAGAGCCGGTGCAAGGGCCCCCCCCTCGTTCGAGTCAGTTTTCCGCAAGAGACTAAACGGTACCTACTCACTAACGGTACAGAAGAGGCTTTTTCCTTGGTTAGGCACTTCGCTTCAAACTGTTGTTGCCAACCGTGATCGTAGAGAGCGGATTGGTAATGTTTTCACTCGTGTCTGAGGTGGTGTTTGTATGTTTGTATGTATCCTCTCTAGCGTTTGAACGGATGGAGTTAGGGTGCTCAAAGTGTGCATGCGGGTAGGTAGTGGGAAGATCTAGGCCAAATGCGATAATGAAGGTTATGGGTCAAAGGTCAAGGCCACTGGAGCCGAATAACGCTGCCGCGCGGTTGGTGATTTAGCGTCTGAACGCTCTAGTTTACCGATACGCCGAAAGTTCACTTTGTCATTCTTCGCCCTACTAGCCCTCGCCTCGTAGGCTAAAGGGAAACACTATAAACGCGTGCGTGGGAAGGGCCGCGTGGCTTGTTGGCTAAAGAAGAAAAACAACATAAGAAATAAAAATTTAAAAAAAGAGAGCAAAGGTCGCCGTGGCCCGTTTGTCCTCTTTCCTTTTCTTCTTCTTTCTCCCTTTCCAAGGATAGGCGGGTGGGTGTTGGCAGTGATGTTGGGCATGAAAACATAAAGGAAGAGATCAAGATGTAGGCTAATGGGAGCAGTGAAGCTAGGCTACACTGTGGCTCACCACTTCACTGGATTGAGAGGGGTGTGAAACGAGTTGATAGTCTATTAGTAAACTAACTCTCTCTCTCTCTCTCTCTCTCTCTCTCTCTCTCTCTCTCTCTTTATAGTAGTAGTTATGTATTGCATGCTTAGAACCAAGGACAGAATGGAAGAATAGGCCCAGCCTAAATTCTTATCCTTGTAAAATAAAGTATCTGAGTCTGAGTCTCTCTCTCTCTCTCTCTCTCTCTCTCTCTCTCTCTCTCTCTCTCTCTCTCTCTCTCTCTCTCTCTCTCATTAGCTTATCTCATTACCCTGAATAAATAACATTTCGTTCGTTCGTTCGTTCGTTCGTTCGTTCTGTCTGTCTCTCTCTCTGTCTCCCAAAGTGTTTACATATCATAGGTTGGGTACTAGTTTATTGTGTATCATTCTAATTTCTAGTTCGTTATGAAGGTGGTACATCATCAATATGTAGTGTACTGACTTATGTTGTATGTTTTTGTATATCCCCCTTCTAAGGGGCCATGACCTTTTGGAATAAATCGTCTGCGTCTGCGTCTCTCTGTCTCCCTCTCCTCAATAGGCTTGTTTCATTCCCAAATTGGTATTTTTAAAGAAAGGTTATTTGGAGAGACATTACGCCCTAGTATCATTGCGAGTGTGTGTCTATGTGTGTGCGCGCGCGCGTGTGTATATGTGCGTTTTTAGCTCCCGAGTGATGCTTCAGGAAGTATTGTTAGTCCGTCACCAAGACGGACTATTGCGATGGGCTGGTTTGTATTTTTGTTTGTTT
>CM065690.1:46906421-46913921 GCA_017654935.2 Phymorhynchus buccinoides
CTGTCCGTCCGTAGGCTAAATGGAGAGAATGCCGTAGCCTATGTGGCGTGTCATAGTGCCTAAACTAACGAACCAAACATAATTATCTAGAGCCTGTCCCACCGTTTGTCAGTCTGTCCATCCATAGGCTAAATGGAGAGAATGCCGTAGCCTTTGTGGCGTGTCATAGTGCCTAAACTAACGAACCAAACATACTTGAACTCGGTAGAGTTGTAGCCATGACCGAGTGAAAATAGGGTTTTACGCCCTCTTCGGCCTTTCGGCCATGTGGGGCATTTGTAAATACAAAGATGGTGGGAACAATACTGGAGGCAATGCCCGGAGGCAGTGCTAAACCAGTAAAGTCCCGATTTTTTAATAATACAGACAGATATGTGTAACAGTAACCACGCCTCGGTTAAACTCATCGGCTATGGTACCACCACAATAAGCAGCCATGACTGAACGATCCTCCTCCTTATATCAGTTTCACTAAATGCCAAGCTATGTAAACGTACTCCCAGATACCGTCGTCTGATTTTTTTTAGCAAAAAATAGTGTTAAAGGAACATAATTGAACCAACGGCAGAATGAAATTTGCTCTCTCTCTCTCTCTCTCTCTCTCTCTCTCTCTCTCTCTCTCTCTCTCTCTCTCTCTCTCTCTCTCCCTCCTCTCCCTCCCTCCCTCCCTCCCCCTCCCTCCCTCCCTCTCCTCTCTCTCTCTCTCTCTCTCTCTCTCTCTCTCTCTCTCTCTCTCTCTCTCTCTCTCTCTCTCTCTCGTAGTAGTAGTAGTAGTAGTAGTAGTATAGTGTATCGTATGCCCACTGTCCCAGTTTAACGTATACCCATTTGGTCAATAACAAGGGGAGTTTTTTTTGCAACTGGAACGAGGGCCTGCGTATATTTTGTCTGTATGTATGTAGTGTATGAGTGTGATGTGAAAATAGGCCTATGTCATAATCGTCTTATATTAGCCTGAACTACTGATCTAATCATAATGACAATAATACCATTGATGAAATTGTATCCGATGTCTCGACAAATGATGCCCGTTATATCTTGTCACCCAAAGATCCCATATTAAAATGTTGCGGTTAAAGCAGTTGTTCGCTGATATGTCACAATCGTCTTAGCCTGAACTACTGATCTGATCATAATGACAATAACACTATTAATGAAATTGTATCCAATGTCCCGACAAATAATGCCCGTTATCTCATATCGCCCAAATATCCCAGTTAAAGCAGTTGTTCGCTGATGGGCAGTGGAACAAAGAAAGGCTCGGACAGTGCATACCCACGTGTAGGCCCACTTCCAGAAAGATCAATATTATATGCTTACACACAATTTCCTATGTTGTTTTTGACGTACTCTGACTTAAAGACTCCAGGGATCATCCCAACAGCCGAAGCACTTGAGCACTATGGTACAAATGCATCAGCTAGGGATGAGAACATTTACGTTTACGTGTGTGACCGTTTTTGATTACCCCGCCACGTAGGCAGCCACACTCCGTCTTCGGAGGATTTGGGGGACTGATGATGTTATGCTATGAGTTTATCATAGCTAATGACAATCCCCGTAAACCTGTGCATAGCATAACAACATGTTGATGTAGCCTTGGTGTTCTAGCCTATGTCAACTGGTCTGACATAGCCTTAAGCCAAGGCGAAAAGTTTATATGGCTTGTCATTCTACTCAGTCTTTAGTGTACTCAATCAGTCACTCCGTTTTAGATAGGCTCTGATTCATATGAAGGGTGGGTTTGTTTTTTAACTGTTCAAAGTTCATTTGATAAAGTGCATCCCATGGACAGTATCGATATCTACCTGCTCTGTGTGATTCGACAAATTCAAGCTGCGGTTAGGATCCGAAATTCTTTTGAGCTCCGTGCGCTTTACAGCATGACTGATGGATGTGTGTTGTTTTTCGCTTGTTTGTTTATTTGTTGTTGCTGTTGTTTGGTTGTTTTTGTTTGGTTGTTTGGTTTTTTGTTTGTTTTGTTGTTTTCTTTGCTTGTTGTTGTTGTTTAAGCAAACCTCCACCAAAGCTGACCATCCAGGCTTCAAAATCGTCTTAGGGGCATGTACAATGGTTCATCCATTCAGATAGTAAATTTCGAGGTGAAAATTGCAAACCAACAACAGTGACTAAAATAATTACTTTTGTTGTTGTTGTTGTTAAGCAAACCTCCACCAAAGCTGACCATCCAGGCTTCACAATCTTCCTAAGGGCCTGTACAATGGTTCATCCATTCAGATAGTAAATTTCGAGGCTAGTCTTGCACTGATTAACAAGATCAAACTTGCAAACAAACAACAGTGACTAAAATAATTACGTTTTCGTACTAACGATACACATGAACTCAAAAGTGAAATTAACCTGATGATCAATTAAATAACCTTACCATTAATACGTTTTAGAACTCCAACAACATTTCGTGAACATCGATCTCAGTTCAGTTATTTTCTTTCCTCCAATGCTAATCATGCTAACATGACAAAGATTCATAAGCAGAACGTTGAACAGAAACAAGGAACACCAATAACAACCCAGAAGGACACAGACGCCAAATTCGACCAAATTTTGTCAACTCATGCAGCCCGTATGCGCCGATTGCGCCCGCTGAACGCCAGGTCTAGTACGTTCGCTTTCACTTTCTCCCTACCCACAATGCAATATACTAAGTTAGTTCTTCCTTTACCTCAGTCTCGCTGGTCCGTTTTTGGTTCTTACAGCAAGGGAAAGCACCCACTAGTCTTTTTGAACGGATTTTTCGAAGTGACCCCAATTGTTTTTTCTTCTTTCCACGTGACGTGCGCAGTATTGACTCGGCGCGATGCTCGGAGCGCCATTACGGATTTTTTTATTCCAATTCATGGTTTGTTGTGTGACAGTGTGTTAGCTTTGGAATAATAATATCATCATTGCTATTCAATATGCATCTTTCAGAAATGAAATGTGAGTTAGACTTTATTCTGGGTGATTTTTTTAATTAAAAGATTTGGTGTGACGTTCGGAGTTACTTCCCATCACTTGGTACTCATGTTCGATTCTCGGTTCGATTGATCAGAGTGAGAGGGTTACTATGAATTTCATTGACAATTTGATAGGAGACATCCTAAATCTTCAAAACATTTTAATTAAAAATCAGGTCGTGACTTTTGAGTAGATTTATTTTATACATACAAAATCAACATCCACAGAAACACAAAACCTTCTCGAAGAAGGAGCATGTAAACATATTCCAACATTTGATTCACTGACGTAAAGTTTGTATGGCGTGCTATTTGGATCAACTAATGTCAGAGCTTCGGCCTCGGATTGTTGGGGGCAATTCTGCCAAATTCCTTTTCATGATGGACAGTTGATTATGTTTAACAATGCTCAATATCATAGCAAAAAAGAAATCAGGTTCGCAGAGTCCATGTTTATAATTTTGGCTTGACATTAATTTGGGTAAAACTGACATCATCGCCAGGGGATGGGAGGAGGGAGTGGGGTTAGGGGAGGGAGCGGGGGGGACATCTGCAAAGTTGTACTATGATGAGCGGACAGATAAACGTACAGACCCTTCCATTTCGTTGCTTTTGTTTTTCATTCAGGAATCTACATCATTATTTTGTGTATATCTTGGTCACTATTTTAAAAAGTAATTATATATAATTATCGTGCAGCTTCTTAACCCTTTCACCGCCAAAAGTTTTTAGCACCACAATTTGAAATACATCGTCATGCTTTCACAATAATTATAATTAGTTTGGGGAAGTAAGGATATTTTATTATCGTGCAGGTAAATTTAATGGACTTCTTAATTGACTAATACAATCAGCTTACTTTGTATTATATTGAAAACCAAATCAAACAACATAGTTGAATCAATTGATGTTATAATTAGTCAATGGATTGAGAGGGGGAAAAAGGCATTGCCCTTCGAAATGATTTCACTCCCTTAATAATTATTTGGTGTTTTGTTTGTTTTTATTTCCTTATAACATAATTGAAACCATTCAGGTTTGTGCATATTTATACATGTAGGTATAGAGTGGCACAGTGGTGTAGAGTGGCGTTCGCTTCGTGTCAAGTAAACCCGAGTTCGAACCTGGGTACAGGGGATTTTTCCTCTCACTTCGCACTAGGCCTTACGGTCTGAACGTGGCGTCTTTCGGATGAGACGATAAACCGAGGTCCCGTGTGCCCATGCACTTAGCATACGTTAAACCCAGTGGCAACGAAAAAGTTGTCATTTGGTCAAAATTTCACACACGCACACACACACCCTCCCTTTCTTTCCTCATCAGTCACACAAAACTCGCATGCCAAAAAAACAAAACAAAATGGGTGGCGCGCCTCTGGCTACGACGCGCTCTCCATGTGGGAGCAACCCGAATTTCACAGAGACGCCTCTGTGACTATAAAGTACCTAATACCTATTAAAAAAAGCAATGGGCCTCACCTGAATACAAATCAGAAGACAGAAGAGTGGCACGGTAGCAAACGTTGCAAGACATAGGCCATGAGCCCATGACTGTCAATGGCAGTTAACCTGACATGTCTGTCAGCATTCACTACGGCATGCAGTGCCAGTGCGTTGACGCTTCGTTGTCGAAACAAATGTTGAGTAATCTTTATCACACTGTCAATACGAATCTTCGCCACAAAGCTTCACTATAAGCACAGTTGTTCCGTCCCACACAAAATCAAGCTGTTTAATTAAAAGACTGAATCAAATCTTAGATACAAACTGCACCAAGCATATGTTTGTAAACATATTTTGGCTGTATATTCTTCATTGTATTTTTAACATATTTATCCCATCAGATTTATGGTAAAAACTTATTTTTGTTGAGCAGTATCATGCAATATGCTTAGTAGAAAATGTTCTCGAATAATACACTTAGTATCGCAAACATAAATAAAATTGCCCATACATGAAACTCTAGCAATTTCCACTGAATAAAACTAATTTAGTTACATACTAGAACATATTCTTGATTGTTATTTATGAAAAGTTACGTATGGTAAACTAAAGTTGGCTTGAAAAAAACTTCTGAAAATATAGATAAACTAAATGTGCCTCCCGAAACAGCTGTGCAAGACATCAATGTTCAGCATCATAATATTATCTGTGCAAAATATAAACGACGAATCTTTGAAGACTTCATAATTTGGTCTCATTGTTGCTTAAACTTTGTTACTCTGCGTAATGCTTTATGGGCCATTTTTTGGTAAAGGTCAAGATGTGCCACCCCCTACATTTCTCGGTTAATTGTATTTTTCCGTTTTTGCCTTTCTTACCATACATAAAGTTGTATTTTAGGAACATTTTCACCAAATTATCTTTTTGGAATACTAACCCTAACCCTAAACCTAGCCCTAACCCTAACCCTACCCTATAAGACGGGAAAACGCAACGAACCACAACTGTGACAAATTGCGGTTTAGGGCTAGAGTTAGGGTTAGGGTTAGTATTCCAAAAAGATAATTAGCTGAAAATGTTCCTAAAATACAGCTTTATGTATGGTAAGAAAGGCAAAAACGGAAAAATAGAATTAACCGAGAAATGCAGGGGGGGGGGGGGGGCACATCTTTACCTTTACACATTTTTTTCACACTAAATACGTTTTTATCAAAGAGCACAGTAAAACAAATGTTTTAATTACAATATTAAAATCATAACGGTGTTTTTTTTTTCTAAGCAAATGTTTCTAACAAATCAAAATAGACTTTAACCCCTTGACTGCCAGAGGAAATTAAAGAAAAAATCATTGGACAAATCATGCCATAAAAAAGACAACTGATAGAGCCAATCTGGCAAAATGGTCTGGGGATATAACTCTCTTGACTGTGTTAGAGTAAAAGCCAGCATATCAGGGTTATTCCTCTTCATCTGATGACATCATCAGTGATGTCATCAGGTCAGTACGTAATATCATAGCCGTTTATATAACTCCTAATACTTACAGTGTAATAGATAATTTATAAGAAAGCCTATAAGCAGAGTGAATTAAAATAAAAGGAAGAAAGAAAAAAACTAAATGTACAGCACCCCCCCCCCCCCCCCCCCCACACACACACACACACACACACACAGGGGTACTGTTCTTTTCTTTACGGTAACAGCTTTCCTCTTTAAAAGAAAAGATCAAAATACAAACCTATTGATCTTTTAAATCTTATTATATTTAAAGTAACAACTTTTCTTTTCTTCTTTACAAAAATACCGTTTATTCGTGTTAGATCAAAATACAAACCTATTTATCTTTAATATCTGATTTAATAAAAACTATATTGAACCTTGCAAAAAATACAATAAAAAAGAACTTACACATCGTCTCAACTTACAAAACAAACGTAGACAGACGTTGTGGCCTACAGACCACTCGTTCGTAAAAGTCTTACGACGACTAAAATATCAAATGTCAAACGTACGTTTTTGATCGCAACTTCAATGTCTTTTTCATCTTTGGGGTGATATTGTCTTTCTTTACAGTTAAAAAAAACACCACAGGAAAAAAATTTAAAACACAACTCAGGACCTGCCCCAAACTCTACCACATATTTCTTTAAAACAACTCTGTCCCCAAAGCAACGTCAGCTAGATCTTTTTCACTGCACGGTAGTAAACAACAATCAAGTCTGGAACAAACGCTGACGATTGGCATTATCGAATTCCCCCCCCCTCCCCACCCTCTCCTTTCCACCCGGTCCTCTCCTCCTTCCCCCTCCTCTTCTCTGGCGCCGCGGCAGCCAACTTCTGGCGCCAACGCGTGAAGTCTTCGGTTTCTGTCGTTGCCACAAGTGGGCGGCAGGGGTTCCAGAGAGTGGCATCAATCGTACCGTAAGTGTGGCATTTGTTCTACGGTTGAAGCTCTCCCATCCACCCATATACCCGCCGGATCTACCCACCTACTTATCTATCTATCTATCTACCCGTCATCGACTTTTCTTGAAGTTCGTATTCCCAGGCGTGCTTTGTCGAGCGGCAAGTCGTCGCTTCATGAAATTTGCCTCCGGTGACAAGTTCTTGGTAAGGTCTCGCTACTTCATTCACTGTATTGAATGAGCAACTTAGGACGCACATTTGACCGCCAGGGGGCAATCAAACCAGTAAATGAGTCCCTCCCTCTCTCTGTCTCTCTCGCTCACTACCCCAAACTAAGAATATCACGTGCTAAGCCCCTACTGGTTTGATTGCCCCCTGGCGGTAAAATTAGCATCCTAAGTTGACCATTGTCGCCCCAAACCAAACGCACTGCGGATCGCCAATTCTTATTGAACTGGGATGAAGAGAGAGAGAGAGAGAGAGAGAGAGAGAGAGAGAGAGAGAGAGAGAGAGAGAGAGAGAGAGAGAGAGAGAGACAGAGATAGACAGTGACAAAGAGGCAGAGAGAATCGGCCAATCAGAATGAGAAACCGAAGAAGTTCGAAACATAGACACGACAGAGAGATAGACGGAGAGAGACTGAGACAGACATGCAGGCAGATACGCCATGTAATAGATCTCAGAAGAGAGATACT
>CM065690.1:46918921-46921421 GCA_017654935.2 Phymorhynchus buccinoides
TCCTCCTGGAACAAACTCCCTTCTGCACTCCGAACCTCAAACAGGGTCTCTTCTTTCAAGTCATCCCTCAAAACAACTCTCTTCAAAACATAATCTTTCTACTCCTCCTCCTGTGTTGGTCATGTGTGTCATGTGTGTGTGCGCGCGCGCGCGTGCGCGCGCGTGTGTGTGTGTGTGTGTGTGTGTGTGTGTGTGTGTGTGTGTGTGTGCGTGTGTGTGTGTTGTGTGTGTGTGCGTGTGTGTGTGTGTGTCAAGTTTCGTGTGTGTGTGTGTGTGTTGTGTAGCTGTGTGTGTTAGTGTTGTTTTGTGTGTGTGTGCGCTTAGGGCTTTTGTGTGCGTGTGTGTTATGTTTGATTATCATTAGTTTTTCGTAAGTGAAATGTAAAACAAAAAAGGGTAAAGTTGTCAACACACCCATTTCATTTTGTTATAAAATTATTGTTTTTGCATGACAGATTGTAAGCGCTTAGGGCTTTTGTTAAGATTAAGCGACCCTAAAAATTAGGTCATTATTAATGTATCATTATTATTATTATTTTCATAATCGATAAGTTGAAATGTAATACAGGTAATGACAGAAATATACCGTTAGGTCTAAGCAGTTTTACAGTTATATCACATATACACAAACACGTGTGTGCACGCACGCGCGCGCACACACACACAGTACACACACACACTCGGACGCACACACACACTCGCACATACGCGCGTGCGCATACACACACACACACACACACACACACACACACACACACACACGACACACACACACACACACACACACACACACAGACACACACACACACACACACACACAACACACACACACACACACACACTTTACATTTATGCTTGGTATAGACTAACTTGTCTAATTTATTGCTTGTTCACTTCTACATTGACCGTTTTCAATTGTCTTTGTGCATATATTAATTAATCATTGTTAGTATGTCTTCTACCCTAGATAAATGGCCCTCACAGGAGGGACTTCGTATTGGATACCTAAATATCAATAGTGCCAGAAATAAGACCGATGAAATCGCAACAATACTCCGTAACAATGGTAAACACTTTCATTTATTTTGTATAGCCGAGTCCTGGTTAACTGATGTAATTCCCGATTCTCACGTGTCTATGCCTAACTATAACATGATTCGATTAGACCCCAATGCACCGCGGTTTACTTTTGTACTGCACTCGTTCCCTAACTCTCAAAAGAATAACTAATTTAGAAAATTATAATGTAGAGTCGATTTGGGTTGAAATAAGTCTGAAGCATTGTACACCCATTATGATAGGATTCCTTTACAGAAACCCCGCAGAAAAAGTTGACTGGTACGACAAATTCAATTAAATGATGGATGCAGCAATCTTAGAATCAAAGGAAATCATCCTACTAGGCGATTTTAATATTGATCTAACAATCCCTGGAAATAAATGGAATCAAATGTGTACAATGTATGGCTTGGATCAAATAATTGATGTTCCAACACAAGGATATATCAGCTTGCAAAAATAAAAAAGTTTTTGAATCTCCACTCGCGAAAGTTGTTCTTCTATGCTCACATCTTATATCTTATAAATTATGCATCTACTCTTTGGGACAGTACCAGTGAAACCAACATGAAACACATAAGTCGTTTGCATAAACGAGTTATAAAATTAGTTCTGTTAAAATCCAACACCTTGACGGCTAATGAATACAAAACATTAAATATTTTACCACTAAAAGACAGGCTACATTTTAACAAATGCCTTTGCATGTACAACATGGTGAATGGAGTCGCTCCTAAGAAAATTATTGACAGTTTTACCATCAACCCAAATCGACATACTCATTCACTCTCCTTTCCCAGACCCCGAAATAATTTATGCAAGTCTAGTTTTGTTTACTCAGGGGGTACAGCATGGAATAATCTATCCTCTTCTTTAAAATTGTGTCCTTCAAGACAAGCTTTTAAAAAGGCACTTAAAAAAACTATGATTGAAGCCTTGTAAAATAACCAACGCTACTTGTCAAAATAAAGGCCTTGTGGGTCGTATTTACATACTATACTCCATTAATTTGTTATGTTCCTTACTGGCACCCTGTAAACTAATCAATGATGTTTATCAACATGAGGGCTTTGTGGGTCAATGCTATGTGTTTTATATGTGTTATTTTCCATTTGAAGGGGGGAGGGTGAATTCTAGTGATCTGTCTCATTTATGTTTTCGCTTTACACCTGAGTGGTTTTTCGGGTTCTCTCTGCATTAATTTTGTAAGTTAGATTTTTTGCACGTCCGCGATCTCTCTCTCTCTCTCTCTCTCTCTTCTCTCTCTCTACTCTCTCTCTCTCTTCTCTCATCTCTCTCTCTCTCTCTCTCCACCTCTCTCTCCTCTCTCTCTCTCTCTCTCATACACACTCTATCAGGCTCCTTTTTTGTCCTTCTTTTTTTTTTATCTTCTTTACGATGTCTCTTTCAGCGTCTATGTCTCAATCTTTTTTTTCTTGTC
>CM065690.1:46933921-46938921 GCA_017654935.2 Phymorhynchus buccinoides
GGGGGGGGGGGGGGGGGGGGGGGGGGGGGGGGGGGGGGGGGGGGGGGGGGGGGGGGGGGGGGGGGGGGGGGGGGGGGGGGGGGGGGGGGGGGGGGGGGGGGGGGGGGGGGGGGGGGGGGGGGGGGGGGGGGGGGGGGGGGGGGGGGGGGGGGGGGGGGGGGGGGGGGGGGGGGGGGGGGGGGGGGGGGGGGGGGGGGGGGGGGGGGGGGGGGGGGGGGGGGGGGGGGGGGGGGGGGGGGGGGGGGGGGGGGGGGGGGGGGGGGGGGGGGGGGGGGGGGGGGGGGGGGGGGGGGGGGGGGGGGGGGGGGGGGGGGGGGGGGGGGGGGGGGGGGGGGGGGGGGGGGGGGGGGGGGGGGGGGGGGGGGGGGGGGGGGGGGGGGGGGGGGGGGGGGGGGGGGGGGGGGGGGGGGGGGGGGGGGGGGGGGGGGGGGGGGGGGGGGGGGGGGGGGGGGGGGGGGGGGGGGGGGGGGGGGGGGGGGGGGGGGGGGGGGGGGGGGGGGGGGGGGGGGGGGGGGGGGGGGGGGGGGGGGGGGGGGGGGGGGGGGGGGGGGGGGGGGGGGGGGGGGGGGGGGGGGGGGGGGGGGGGGGGGGGGGGGGGGGGGGGGGGGGGGGGGGGGGGGGGGGGGGGGGGGGGGGGGGGGGGGGGGGGGGGGGGGGGGGGGGGGGGGGGGGGGGGGGGGGGGGGGGGGGGGGGGGGGGGGGGGGGGGGGGGGGGGGGGGGGGGGGGGGGGGGGGGGGGGGGGGGGGGGGGGGGGGGGGGGGGGGGGGGGGGGGGGGGGGGGGGGGGGGGGGGGGGGGGGGGGGGGGGGGGGGGGGGGGGGGGGGGGGGGGGGGGGGGGGGGGGGGGGGGGGGGGGGGGGGGGGGGGGGGGGGGGGGGGGGGGGGGGGGGGGGGGGGGGGGGGGGGGGGGGGGGGGGGGGGGGGGGGGGGGGGGGGGGGGGGGGGGGGGGGGGGGGGGGGGGGGGGGGGGGGGGGGGGGGGGGGGGGGGGGGGGGGGGGGGGGGGGGGGGGGGGGGGGGGGGGGGGGGGGGGGGGGGGGGGGGGGGGGGGGGGGGGGGGGGGGGGGGGGGGGGGGGGGGGGGGGGGGGGGGGGGGGGGGGGGGGGGGGGGGGGGGGGGGGGGGGGGGGGGGGGGGGGGGGGGGGGGGGGGGGGGGGGGGGGGGGGGGGGGGGGGGGGGGGGGGGGGGGGGGGGGGGGGGGGGGGGGGGGGGGGGGGGGGGGGGGGGGGGGGGGGGGGGGGGGGGGGGGGGGGGGGGGGGGGGGGGGGGGGGGGGGGGGGGGGGGGGGGGGGGGGGGGGGGGGGGGGGGGGGGGGGGGGGGGGGGGGGGGGGGGGGGGGGGGGGGGGGGGGGGGGGGGGGGGGGGGGGGGGGGGGGGGGGGGGGGGGGGGGGGGGGGGGGGGGGGGGGGGGGGGGGGGGGGGGGGGGGGGGGGGGGGGGGGGGGGGGGGGGGGGGGGGGGGGGGGGGGGGGGGGGGGGGGGGGGGGGGGGGGGGGGGGGGGGGGGGGGGGGGGGGGGGGGGGGGGGGGGGGGGGGGGGGGGGGGGGGGGGGGGGGGGGGGGGGTGGGGGGGTGGGGGGGGGGGGGGGGGGGGGGGGGGGGGGGGGGGGGGGGGGGGGGGGGGGGGGGGGGGGGGGGGGGGGGGGGGGGGGGGGGGGGGGGGGGGGGGGGGGGGGGGGGGGGGGGGGGGGGGGGGGGGGGGGGGGGGGGGGGGGGGGGGGGGGGGGGGGGGGGGGGGGGGGGGGGGGGGGGGGGGGGGGGGGGGGGGGGGGGGGGGGGGGGGGGGGGGGGGGGGGGGGGGGGGGGGGGGGGGGGGGGGGGGGGGGGGGGGGGGGGGGGGGGGGGGGGGGGGGGGGGGGGGGGGGGGGGGGGGGGGGGGGGGGGGGGGGGGGGGGGGGGGGGGGGGGGGGGGGGGGGTGGGGGGGGGGGGGGGGGGGGGGGGGGGGGGGGGGGGGGGGGGGGGGGGGGGGGGGGGGGGGGGGGGGGGGGGGGGGGGGGGGGGGGGGGGGGGGGGGGGGGGGGGGGGGGGGGGGGGGGGGGGGGGGGGGGGGGGGGGGGGGGGGGGGGGGGGGGGGGGGGGGGGGGGGGGGGGGGGGGGGGGGGGGGGGGGGGGGGGGGGGGGGGGGGGGGGGGGGGGGGGGGGGGGGGGGGGGGGGGGGGGGGGGGGGGGGGGGGGGGGGGGGGGGGGGGGGGGGGGGGGGGGGGGGGGGGGGGGGGGGGGGGGGGGGGGGGGGGGGGGGGGGGGGGGGGGGGGGGGGGGGGGGGGGGGGGGGGGGGGGGGGGGGGGGGGGGGGGGGGGGGGGGGGGGGGGGGGGGGGGGGGGGGGGGGGGGGGGGGGGGGGGGGGGGGGGGGGGGGGGGGGGGGGGGGGGGGGGGGGGGGGGGGGGGGGGGGGGGGGGGGGGGGGGGGGGGGGGGGGGGGGGGGGGGGGGGGGGGGGGGGGGGGGGGGGGGGGGGGGGGGGGGGGGGGGGGGGGGGGGGGGGGGGGGGGGGGGGGGGGGGGGGGGGGGGGGGGGGGGGGGGGGGGGGTGGGGGGGGGGGGGGGGGGGGGGGGGGGGGGGGGGGGGGGGGGGGGGGGGGGGGGGGGGGGGGGGGGGGGGGGGGGGGGGGGGGGGGGGGGGGGGGGGGGGGGGGGGGGGGGGGGGGGGGGGGGGGGGGGGGGGGGGGGGGGGGGGGGGGGGGGGGGGGGGGGGGGGGGGGGGGGGGGGGGGGGGGGGGGGGGGGGGGGGGGGGGGGGGGGGGGGGGGGGGGGGGGGGGGGGGGGGGGGGGGGGGGGGGGGGGGGGGGGGGGGGGGGGGGGGGGGGGGGGGGGGGGGGGGGGGGGGGGGGGGGGGGGGGGGGGGGGGGGGGGGGGGGGGGGGGGGGGGGGGGGGGGGGGGGGGGGGGGGGGGGGGGGGGGGGGGGGGGGGGGGGGGGGGGGGGGGGGGGGGGGGGGGGGGGGGGGGGGGGGGGGGGGGGGGGGGGGGGGGGGGGGGGGGGGGGGGGGGGGGGGGGGGGGGGGGGGGGGGGGGGGGGGGGGGGGGGGGGGGGGGGGGGGGGGGGGGGGGGGGGGGGGGGGGGGGGGGGGGGGGGGGGGGGGGGGGGGGGGGGGGGGGGGGGGGGGGGGGGGGGGGGGGGGGGGGGGGGGGGGGGGGGGGGGGGGGGGGGGGGGGGGGGGGGGGGGGGGGGGGGGGGGGGGGGGGGGGGGGGGGGGGGGGGGGGGGGGGGGGGGGGGGGGGGGGGGGGGGGGGGGGGGGGGGGGGGGGGGGGGGGGGGGGGGGGGGGGGGGGGGGGGGGGGGGGGGGGGGGGGGGGGGGGGGGGGGGGGGGGGGGGGGGGGGGGGGGGGGGGGGGGGGGGGGGGGGGGGGGGGGGGGGGGGGGGGGGGGGGGGGGGGGGGGGGGGGGGGGGGGGGGGGGGGGGGGGGGGGGGGGGGGGGGGGGGGGGGGGGGGGGGGGGGGGGGGGGGGGGGGGGGGGGGGGGGGGGGGGGGGGGGGGGGGGGGGGGGGGGGGGGGGGGGGGGGGGGGGGGGGGGGGGGGGGGGGGGGGGTGGGGGGGGGGGGGGGGGGGGGGGGGGGGGGGGGGGGGGGGGGGGGGGGGGGGGGGGGGGGGGGGGGGGGGGGGGGGGGGGGGGGGGGGGGGGGGGGGGGGGGGGGGGGGGGGGGGGGGGGGGGGGGGGGGGGGGGGGGGGGGGGGGGGGGGGGGGGGGGGGGGGGGGGGGGGGGGGGGGGGGGGGGGGGGGGGGGGGGGGGGGGGGGGGGGGGGGGGGGGGGGGGGGGGGGGGGGGGGGGGGGGGGGGGGGGGGGGGGGGGGGGGGGGGGGGGGGGGGGGGGGGGGGGGGGGGGGGGGGGGGGGGGGGGGGGGGGGGGGGGGGGGGGGGGGGGGGGGGGGGGGGGGGGGGGGGGGGGGGGGGGGGGGGGGGGGGGGGGGGGGGGGGGGGGGGGGGGGGGGGGGGGGGGGGGGGGGGGGGGGGGGGGGGGGGGGGGGGGGGGGGGGGGGGGGGGGGGGGGGGGGGGGGGGGGGGGGGGGGGGGGGGGGGGGGGGGGGGGGGGGGGGGGGGGGGGGGGGGGGGGGGGGGGGGGGGGGGGGGGGGGGGGGGGGGGGGGGGGGGGGGGGGGGGGGGGGGGGGGGGGGGGGGGGGGGGGGGGGGGGGGGGGGGGGGGGGGGGGGGGGGGGGGGGGGGGGGGGGGGGGGGGGGGGGGGGGGGGGGGGGGGGGGGGGGGGGGGGGGGGGGGGGGGGGGGGGGGGGGGGGGGGGGGGGGGGGGGGGGGGGGGGGGGGGGGGGGGGGGGGGGGGGGGGGGGGGGGGGGGGGGGGGGGGGGGGGGGGGGGGGGGGGGGGGGGGGGGGGGGGGGGGGGGGGGGGGGGGGGGGGGGGGGGGGGGGGGGGGGGGGGGGGGGGGGGGGGGGGGGGGGGGGGGGGGGGGGGGGGGGGGGGGGGGGGGGGGGGGGGGGGGGGGGGGGGGGGGGGGGGGGGGGGGGGGGGGGGGGGGGGGGGGGGGGGGGGGGGGGGGGGGGGGGGGGGGGGGGGGGGGGGGGGGGGGGGGGGGGGGGGGGGGGGGGGGGGGGGGGGGGGGGGGGGGGGGGGGGGGGGGGGGGGGGGGGGGGGGGGGGGGGGGGGGGGGGGGGGGGGGGGGGGGGGGGGGGGGGGGGGGGGGGGGGGGGGGGGGGGGGGGGGGGGGGGGGGGGGGGGGGGGGGGGGGGGGGGGGGGGGGGGGGGGGGGGGGGGGGGGGGGGGGGGGGGGGGGGGGGGGGGGGGGGGGGGGGGGGGGGGGGGGGGGGGGGGGGGGGGGGGGGGGGGGGGGGGGGGGGGGGGGGGGGGGGGGGGGGGGGGGGGGGGGGGGGGGGGGGGGGGGGGGGGGGGGGGGGGGGGGGGGGGGGGGGGGGGGGGGGGGGGGGGGGGGGGGGGGGGGGGGGGGGGGGGGGGGGGGGGGGGGGGGGGGGGGGGGGGGGGGGGGGGGGGGGGGGGGGGGGGGGGGGGGGGGGGGGGGGGGGGGGGGGGGGGGGGGGGGGGGGGGGGGGGGGGGGG
>CM065690.1:46943921-46951421 GCA_017654935.2 Phymorhynchus buccinoides
GTTTGGTTAAAAACAACCTGTGTGTTTGCAACGGTTTTGTTATTCTGTGTTGTGTGTTCGTGTAAAATAAACCCGCGTTTTCCTCTCATTTTTTACTAGGTGGTTGTGGTTGTGAACGTGGTTGTTCTTGGGATGGGTCTGTTTTTCGACCTAGTTCCGTGTGCCCATGCCACTTAGCACACGTTGATTGGTTGTGTCAAAGAAAAAGCTGTCATTTTGTCAAAATTTGCACACGTTTGTACCCTCCCCACCTGTTTCCTTCCTCGCCCGGTCGGACATCCCATCGGTTGGGATTGTGGTTTTCTTTGCCGGGTGGCGTTCCTCTGGCTGTGGTGCGGGTGGGAGTGGGGTTGTGGGTTGCTGAATTTCTGCTGAGACGTGGTGGAGTTGCTTTGTGACTGTAAAGTACCAAACACCCCAAATAGTGTTCGTGTTTGTTCTCTTTGGTGGGGCTGTTGGTGTGTCGGTCTGTCCATTTGCTTGTTTATGTGCTTATCTGTCGTGGTTGAGTTTCTGGGCCTTTCTCAACTGGTGTTGGTTGAAAATCTGATTAGCGACCTCCGGTCTGGAACAGACTTATTTGCTAGTTCGTTTTGCCTTAGATATACTGGGGGTGTGTATGTTGTTTTGGTGGGGTTTCCCGGATTGGGGCGGGGCGGTTTGTGTTTTTATTGTTTTTGTTTTGTGGAAAGTAACGCTGCCCCAGTTCTGAACATAATTGTGGTGTGTATTTTCTAACAAAATGGTGGGCGCATTTTTTTTTTTTTTTTAGTTAATCCAGATTTTTGTTCGGCTACAGATAATCCTGATTTATTGTTTTAATTAGTTGCAGGGTGCTAGAAAAAACCCACTGAAAATGGATTTTGTATTCATGATTATGTTTGTGGACAGTTAAGAGCGATGCAAGGTACTCGTTAAGATATATTTAGGTATCAGGTACTTATGTCACAGAAGGCGTACTCTGTGAAATTCGGGGCTGCTCCCACCTGCGAGAGCGGGCGCGTCGCAGCCCAGAGGCGCGCCTCCCAATTTTATTATTTGAATTTGGTGTTGCGATTTTGTGTTACATGAGGAAGGAAAGGGGTGGAGGCGGGGTTTATAAAATTTTGACCAAACGACAACATTTTCGTTGCCACGGGGTTTAACATATGCTAAGTGCATGGGCAACGGGACCTCGGTTTATCGTCTCATCCGAAAAGGACTCCACGTTCAGACCGTTAGCGGCCTAGTGCAAAAATGAGAGGGAAAAATCCCTGACCCAGGTCGAACTCGGGTTACGGACACGAGGCGAAACGCGCTACCACTTGTGCCACCTAAAACAACCTGATTATACAATCAAGATCACCGTTCGCGTGGGCTGTGCTTTTTAGCAGGCACGCAGAAAACGGACATTCTGCCTGCATTGACAGTCGTGTGGGCCTAGGCCCACTATCATGATGTAAAAAAAACTAGGCATTCGAAATGCATATTCAAGTTCATTTCGACATGCTCTATTGTTTTCTTATTATACCTACCGCCGCGGTAGCAAGTTCTCTTGTGGTTATGAAAATTTCAAAAACTAAAAAAAAAAAATAATGTTGTATTTAAGCTTAAACTCTGTCTGTGTACTGTCTGTCTGTCTGTGTCTGTGTCTCTCTCTGTCTGTTGTCTCTCTAAATAAATAAAATAAATAAATGCTGGTTCGTTCAGTTCGGTCTCTCTCTCTCTCTCGCTATCTCTCTCTCTCTCTCTCTCATCTCTCTCTCTCTCTCTCCTCTTCAGTTCTCTCTCTCCTCTCTCTCGCTCTCTCTCTCTCTCTCCTCTCTCTCTCTCTCTCTCTCTCTCTCTACACAGCTTAATATCCTTGCTGATACAGCCAAAAGTCTTGGCCTTATGTGAATTTGGAGAAATCAAAAAACATAGTCATTTTTCGGAAATGGTGGGTACCATGCTGCTAAAGAGAGATGGTATTTTATGGAAGGGAACTTGAAATTGTAAATATGTACAACTATCTGGTATATTTTTGTCTACAAGACTGAGTGTTGTCTATACTATGTAAGATCTTGCTGAGAGAGCTAAGGAAAGGCGTGATTGCCATTTGTAAAAAATTTTTATGGACTATTGGAGAGCATTCACTAGAAGGCTTTTTAAGCTTTTTTGATTGCAAGTGCAACCAATTTTAACTTATGGTGCAGAATTTGGGGTTTAGCAGAAAACCAAGAGACAATAGAAAAAAGTCCATTTGTTTGCCACTCAAGCAAGATTCATGGGAGTAACCCCAATATCGCCCAAAACACTGATATATGGTGACAGAGGTTATGTATCCTTTGCATGTTGCAACACGGTTTGAGATGCCATAACATTGGTTACGTCTTATACAGATGGGATGGTGTAGATACCCAAAAAAACGCCAGAATATGATGTTAAACCTTCAGAAACAAAATTAGATACATGGGCTTGCAAGTTAGAAATATTTTGTACCGTTTTGGTTTGGAGAGGTGGGGAAGCACAAGATGTTGGTAGTAGAAAAGAATTCTTGACCGATTAAAACATAAGAATTTATAGGATTGTTTTCAACAAGATTGCATGCAAGCTTAGAGTCGCACACTTTTATTATGTATGTATATGCAATCCTTTAAGCAAAAGTTTAACTTTAAGTACCCATTTGTGTGAAAATTGTGAATATCAAAGCACGAAACACTTTGCTCCAGGTTTAGACTTGGCATGTCCCCTTTAATGTCCACTTTTTGAGTTTAAAATTGACCCAAATAGAAATTTATACTTGTCCTTTTTGTAATTCAATTCCTGAGTCAGAAATCAACTTTGTTTGTTGTGTCCCATGTATGACACCCTTTCGAAGAGAAATTATTCCAAAAAAGTATTCTAACATCCTTCATGTTTAAATTGGTGTTATTATTTTTCTGTACAAACAAAAGTATTGGTAAGAAAGGTGCTGTTTTTATCTGTAAAGCTTTGAAAGTTCGGCAAGATTAGATTTATGTAATGTTTTGATAATGTAAAGTTAATAATATAATGTCAATTTGTTGTTTTTTGTCGTCACATCACTCCATTGTATGCAGAAATGGCTAACAATTAAAAAGTTCCCTGACTCCTGACCCTAGACTCTCCTCTCTCTCTCTCTCTCTCTTCTCTCTATCTCTCCTCCCTCTCTCTCTCCTCTCTCTCTCTCCGTGCATCTGCGCGTGTGTGTATGTAGTCTATGTATGTGTAATTTAGATGTTGTTGTGGGTTGTGGTTTGTTTTGTGTATGTGTGTGTTGTGTCGTGGCGTATGTGTGCGCGGCGCACGTGTGGTGTGTGTGGTGTGTGTGTGTGTGTGTGTTGTGTGTGTGTGTGTGTGGGTGTGTGTGTACGCGCGCGGACGCATTCAACCATAATTAACCCACAGAAGCACAGAAACATTCGACTTTTTTTACGAAGATTTGTTTTGCAATAAAAACTAGAAGTGAAGCGCTAAGCCAACCGTAGCGCGGCAGCAATTTCGACTCCAGCGAATCTTGACCTAAATTTAAGCCAATACCTATATTTTCGACCATCGTCTAGATATTCTAACTTATTAGTAACGCTATCTGCATGCCGATTTGAGGGTTCTTCCTTCCTAAGTCCCTCCTTAAGTCCTAAACGCGCTACGTGGCCGGTAACAAACATACACACACGCCGTCAGTCAGCCAGCCCAGCAGGAACAGACAAACACCACTGAAAAACATTAACAAGATTTGTGCTTCGCTTGCTTGCCTTAAACAAAAAAACACCAAACCAATAAAACCTAATGTTTAATACGTGACTGGTGCTTGGGCGTCAGGAAAAATAGAGGCAAAAAATCTCAGTAAAAAATTAAATTAGTTGCTCTTATTCTAGTCTGTATGGTTGGGGGGGGGGGGGGGGGGGGGCGACAAGACAAAACAATGACTGTACGTTTTGTTTGAATCAAACGCGTGTTAAATGAACATTCAGACAGAATTGACGTACACAAGCACTAATAACTGATATTTCAATGTCTTTTTCTTTTTGGTTTCCTTTTTAAATCCCCGACTCCGAAGGTTCGGGGAGAGGAGCTATTGTAGCTTATTGTTTTTGTCTGGTCCGTCCGTCCGTCCGTCGCCGTCCCGGTTGTCCGTCCGTCCGGCTATTCGTGCACCTTTTCTCCAAAAAACTTATTCAGTCTATCATCATCAAAATTTGGTATATATAGTTGCCAAGATGCAAGCTACACTGATGTATTTAGGTTTTACAGTAAGCGTTAAGGTCGCGCCAGTTACGGGGTTCAAACCCCGAAACACAAATCGCCTAATATCTCTCGAAGTTTTGCAGTATTTTAATGCAGTTTTTCCACAACATTTCTTGATGAATGGTTCATATAAACACAGTGTCATGAATGTTCTGTAGCGCGCGTGTGCGATGATCGCAGCGCGCTTCAAATCACGGAGTCCGAAACCCAAGGCTATCTATAATAACAAAAAAACCACTATTCAGTTACGTGCTTGTTTTTGATGCCTTTTTCGTATTGCAAGTTAGGTAAGGTACGTGCTTGTGCTGCATTTCTGATGCGTTTTTTTTTATGTATGTGTTAGGCCTACAGCCGACACTTCCGATTTGGAACAAGAGTAGACAAAGTAGTAAGTAAGAGAAGGAGGTAGAATAAGTAGTAGAAGGAGACGTACCTCCGCGATGCTTGCTGGAGTGCCTTTCTCCGGCCGAGGGGATTATGATTTGTGGAGGTTTTTGCTGCTTTTGTGCTTGCTTGTGCTCTGCGATGCGAGGCGCCTTGCGGGGCAGATGCTGCTTGCGAGGTGGGGGGATTTTTGCAGCCGCATCCGCTACCACCGCCGCACCCAGCCCGAACGATCCATGAGTTTTTCTTTTCTCTTGCACTTGTTTGTTTTTGGCTGTTGTTTTGCTGGATAGTTTTTTGGATGGTGGTGGAGGAATATATATAGATTCTTGCACTCCACCGTCATATAAGTATCATTTTTTGTACCTCAGTCTCTCGGAAAAAAAAAAAAAAAAAAAAAATAATAAAAAAAAAAAAAAAAAAAAAAAAAAAAACGAAAAAAAAAAAAAAAATAAAAAAAAAACTCCTCTACAACCCCAAACCCTACACCAAAAACCAAAACCACAAAAAAATACAATAACAAACAAAAACACCATACCCAACCCACCAAATTTAAAAAAAAACAAAACTACCACTTTTGTTCATTTTATTGTGGTTCCACGTAAGTAAGATAGTAATAAACTAGGGTTTTTTCAGCTGGGTTTTTTCTTCAGCTTCTCACATTAGTTTTCATTTAGCCCTTTCACCACCAACCACATTTCAACCAAACATTTCCATTAATTTTACCTGAGTAGAGAACATGTAGAGGGAAATTACATAAGGGTGGCGGGGGGTCGGTAAGGGGGGTAACATTTTGGTTGGTACCATAGCCGATATGATTGGAAGGTTTAACAACCAAGGCCGTTTGGGTTATACTGCTAAAATTATCTGTATGTTAAAAAAATCGGGACTTTACTGGTCTGTTTGCTCTGTTGCACTTGCCCTCCGGGCTGCATTGCATCCAGTATCGCTTCCACCCCATTCTCTTTGTTATTTTCTGCTAATGTCCCATAATGTGTCTGTTCCAGATCGAGTGGACGTAAAACACCATTTTTCATTCACCTAAGTAGAGAACAAAATTCATCTGCAGTAGTGTGGATTCTTCTTCTGTGACAGCTGTAAAAGAAGGTCTACCCTTACTTCCCAAAACTAAGACAGCAGGGTCTTTGGATAATTAGACCCCCCAATTTGATTGCCTTTTAGTGACATAGGTGTTAAATCATTCTGGTGCTAAAAATGTGACTTTGGCTGAGTTGGAGTGTTTTGAAAAGGGTTAAATTTTAGTTGCCTATATCAACAATTTCGGTGTTTTCTATTTCATGTATACGTGTTAACAGTCGTCAAACAACATGTTCAATTGTAAAGATATGCACAATGTAAGCTTCTAGCCTGTTGCTGCTGGTGAGTTTGATATCTATGTATGTTCATGTGCTGTGTATCTAATAAACGATGTTTAACCATTTCACCGCCAGCCATTTTTCAGCCAAAAAATAAAATTGGTCCATTAAAATTTACCTGGGTAGAGAAAAAAATCCATCTGCAGCATTGGGGATTCTTCTGTGACAGATATAAAATAAGGTCTATCCTTACTTCCCAAAACTAAGACAATAGGGTCTTTGGATAACAGACCCCAATTTGATGCCTTTTAGTGACATAGGTGTTTAAATCACTGTGGTGGTGCTAAAATGCGACTTTGGTGGTGAAAGGGTTAAGCCAAACTAGGTTTTGAACAGCGCATCAGTGTATTTAATTAAGCAGTCGTGAAGAAAGCAAGATCGTTGCGTTGTCTGTGCCACAAGTGATACGATTGACAGACACAGTGTTTGCACTAGACCTTTGGAAAACCAGTCCCATCAGCAGCAATGGCCTCCAACAACCAGTGTCAAAACCAGTCCCATCAGCGACAATGCCCCCCAACAACCGGTGTCAAAACCAGTCCCATCAGCCACAATGCCCCCCAACAACCGGTGTCAAAACCAGTCCCATCAGCAACAATGGCCCCCAACAACCAGTGTCAAAACCAGTCCCATCAGCAGCAATGGCCCCAACAACCTGTTTCAAAACCAGTCCCATCAGCAGCAATGGCCTCCAACAACCTGTTTCAAAACCAGTCCCATCAGCAGCAATGAGCCTCAAACAACCTGTGGTCAAAACCAGTCCCATCAGCAGCAATGCCCCCCAACAACCAGTGTCAAAACCAGTCCCCTCAGCAGCAATGGCCTCCAACAACCAGTGTCCAAAACCAGTCCCATCAGCAGCAATGGCCCCCAACAACCAGTGTCAAAACCAGTCCCATCAGCAGCAATGGCCTCCAACAACCTGTGTCAAAACCAGTCCCATCAGCAGCAATGGCCTCCAACAACCAGTGTCAAAACCAGTCCCATCAGCAGCAATGGCCTCCAACAACCAGTGTCAAAGCCAGTCCCATCAGCAGCAATGGCCTCCAACAACCAGTGTCAAAACCAGTCCCATCAGCAACAATGCCCTCCAACAACCTGTTTCAAAACCAGTCCCATCAGCAGCAATGGCCTCCAACAACCAGTGTCAAAGCCAGTCCCATCAGCAGCAATGGCCTCCAACAACCTGTTTCAAAACCAGTCCCATCAGCAGCAATGACCTCCAACAACCTGTGTCAAAACCAGTCCCATCAGCAGCAATGGCCCCAACAACCAGTGTCAAAACCAGTCCCATCAGTGACAATCCCCCCCAACAACCAGTGTCAAAACCAGTCCCATCAGCAGCAATGGCCTCCAACAACCAGTGTCAAAGCCAGTCCCATCAGCAGCAATGGCCTCCAACAACCAGTGTCCAAACCAGTCCCATCAGCAGCAATGGCCTCCAACAACCGGTGTCAAAACCAGTCCCATCAGCAGCAATGGCCTCCAACAACCAGTGTCAAAACCAGTCCCA
>CM065690.1:46973921-46983921 GCA_017654935.2 Phymorhynchus buccinoides
CCGCTTATGTGTGTACACGGCCTTATGGTACATTGGTAAGACTGATCACTCAAGTACGAACATATTAATTACAAAATGTATAATACTAAAAACATATAAACATAAACACACGCACGCACACACTCTCTCTCTCTCTCTCTCTCTCTCTCTCTCTCTCTCTCTCTCTCTCTCTCTCTCTCTCTCTCTCTCTCTCTCTCTCTCTCTCTCTCTCTCTCTCTCAGGGCTGATTGAAAAGAGAAAAAACCCGTTGTATATGCTTATATAATTACCCTGGTTAAATACAATTTCGTTTCGTTTGATTTCATTTCTCTCTCTCTCTCCGCCACAGAGAAAAAGACAGAAAGATAGACAGAGACAGAAAGACAGACAACTCAACTCCACTCAACTCATGTTACTGACTAGGTCTTCTGCCCATGTCACAAGGGAACAGTGGGGAGGGGGAGAATGAAAGACAGACAGAGAGGCAGACAGACATCTACCAACACACACACACACACACACACACACACACACACACATAATTATGGCGACACAATTGCTCGAAGCTGACATACTTCCCAGACAGGTAATGGATCAACTACATACCTACCAGTCGGACCATCAACAACAGTGCTGATTCTACCACCTCTGATCTCTGTGGCCCACCCCCTAAGGCAACAACAAACACCAATAGGTTTCTAACCTGCATTACCATGGTCAGTATTTTGTGTCCGAATATGACACCACCACCCCCCCCACCCCCCACCACCACCACACAGCAGACCAGGCAACTGAGACTGCCAAAAAAAAAAAAATGTTTTTTAATACTTCGGTTGAAATTTGGGCAAAACTGGTTTAAACATTTTTATTGTCTGAAAACAAAATAACGTACAACACATTGTCAAGACAACTGATGCAGCTCCTTCTTCCTCTTCTTCTTCGATCGCTCAGACAGCTTCCTGTCAAGTATGAGCGCAGATGCGTCATGCTGCCGTTATGCGCCTAACTAATAAATAGTTAGGCCCAGCAAGTCCGACTTCGGCTGGAGGAAATGTTTTTTTAAAAGCGTTTCGTGAAGAGAAAAAAAGGCAGGAGAATGGACCGGTTAAGGCAGAAAGATAGTTAGATGACAGTAAGCAAAGGGGAAAGGCAGAGTCAAAGAGAGTGACAGATTAGAGGAAGCTGCAAGCACAGAACTTCCAGAATGTGGGGGAACTATTTATACAAAAGACCACCCCGGTATCCCCACGGGGGTGGTGACTGATGCAGCAACAAGCAGAGCTCACTTTTCTCACTGAAATGTTTCACTAAGAAATGCGTAGGGTTAGTATCAGTAGACTGAAGGGGTTCGTTTCATGAAACTGGAAGTACTACGCTTTGGAGATGGAAAGCCATGGGGTAAGACGGAGTAAAAAAAAAGCCCATGGGCGGGTAAGAAGCCCATGCCAATTATCTCATGAATAAAAGAAAATTTCAGTCACATTTTGCCCATGAGACGAGTGTTAATGTTTAGCATTCGTCTCATGGGCAAATTTGACTGAAATTTGCTTTATTTCATGAGATAATTGGCATGGGCTTCTTACCCGCCCATGGTTTTTTTTACAAAATTTGACTGAAATTTGCTTTATTTCATGAGATAATTGGCATGGGCTTCTTACCCGCCCATAGGCGTTTTACCCCGTCTTCACTAAACATGCAGAGAGGGCGTACGTGTTTAACCTGCGTTTTTGCGCGAAATTTGTTTATACACGTACTGGACCTGTTTTGCCCAGGGTACATCCCCATTCTGTCCACCAAGAGAATGTCAGAAGAGGTGGTATTGGAAATGGTTTTTGGAGGCCAACTGATCCCCACGTAGCAACACTCAAGAATAATTATGTGCAGTGCCATCTAATGGTCAACTTAGGACGATGATTTGACCGCATGGGGGGCAATCAAACCAGTAGGGGCTTAGCGCGCGATATTCTTAGTTGGGCGTAGTGAGAGAGAGCGAGAGAGAGAGAGAGAGAGGGAGAGAGAGAGAGAGAGAGAGAAATATAGTTGGATGTAGTGAGAGAGAGAGAGAGAGAGAGAGAGAGAGAGAGAGAGAGAGAGAGAGAGAGAGAGAGAGAGAGCTCATCTCCCTCCCTCCCTCTCTCTCTCTCTCTCTCTCTCTCTCTCTCTCTCTCTCTCTCTCTCTCTCTCTCTCTCTCTCTCTCACTACGCCCAACGAAGAATATCGCGCGCTAAGCCCCTACTGGTTTGATTGCCCCCTGGCGATCAAATGCGCGTCCTAAGCTGCTCATTAGAGAGTCACGGTCATTCACAAAAGACTTAAACTGTAAGAATTATTTTCCATTGCATTCTGTTGTTAATAATCAAAGATTTGCAGCTCTCGTTCTCAATTTAGTTGTGGCTTCAATGTTAAGCTAATGTCAAGTACTATAATAATAATTTTTAAAAACACCATCTATGTTAAGAACACAAAAGCTCCAGTGTACTAAAGCGTGTTTTTGTCCACAAGAACAAAACAAGGGCATCGCCGAGCGGCAGCAACGCATTGTGACAATGCAAACCCGGCCAGAGTTATGTCCTGCCCCCCCCCCCCCCCACCCCCCACCCCAATAAACACACCACTTTCCACCCTTACAGAACGCATAAAATACATAGCCCAAAATTTGAAGCGATTCTGTTCAGTAGTTCACGAGATACAGCTGAACTTTTATACAAACTTCCTTGCACCATGTCCTCTCTCCCCCCCCCCCCCCCCCCCCAATAAACACACCACTTTCCACCCTTACAGAACGCATAAAATACATAGCCCAAAATTTGAAGCGATTCTGTTCAGTAGTTCACGAGATACAGCTAAACTTTTATACAAACTTCCTTGCACCATGGTACACCACCACACAAAATTTGAAGCGATTCTGTTCACTAGTTCACGAAATAAAGCTGGGGGGAAATTACATAGCCCAAAGAAGGAAATTTCGGTTTTCAAGGTCAAACTTCAAGGTCAAGGTCAGCACGGTGTTGATTAACGAAAGGAAGCTTCCTTGTCAAGCTGTCTACCCCTCTGCCAATTTTAATCAAAATCCAAACAGTAGTTTTTAAGATAATCGATACACAGACAGACACACAGACAGACACACAGACACACAAACCAATCGCAATACCTCGGCCTCTGGCCGGGTAACGAGACACAATGTCTTTTGGTCACTGCCGGATGGGCCATCATCACTTAAAGGACCCCCCGAAGGTTTTGTGGGTCATTGTTATACCTAGGTCTTCTTGTCCCTGAGGGCAGCAACAACGGGCTTATAAAGGACATTAGTTTGGACACTAAAGCTCCAGTACAGTCAGTCGTGTCCTTTGACCCTAGGCTGGTCACTCTTTAGCAACAACGGGCTTACAAAGGACATTAGTTTGGACAATAGAGCTCCAGTACAGTCAGTCGTGTCTTTTGACCCTAGGCTGGTCACTCTTTAGGGTCATCATCATTCTAGTCCCACCCACCCACACGCACAATCTTTTGTTATGGTGTGGGTCATTGTTCAAATCTGTGTTGCTCTTCCTTCCTGAAGGAAAGAAAGGTTCATTAAGAACATATTAAAGTGCTGCCGTTTAAGGTCTGACAAACCGACTTATATCATCCGACAGAGGATAGGTGTGTGTGTGTGTGTGTGTGTGTGTGTGTGTGTGTGTGTGTGTGTGTGTGTGTGTGTGTGTGTGTGTGTGTGTGTGTGTGCGTATGTGTGCGTGCGTGCTATATTGCTGTCCTACATATATAACGAAACAAATACACACTTTAGCAAAACATCCGTGTGTTTTCCGTATTTCTTTCATTTCAACACAAGACCATCATTACCTACATAACCTGCATAACAACAATAGGAATTATTCGGAAATAATTAAGGGGAGTAATTTCATGGTGTGTGTGTGTTAGTGATCTTGCCTAATTCAATCGGTCAAACGGGAAGTCACTCTACGTTCAGCTCTGGTAGCCTATCGACTCGTGTGTTTGAGCAGACATACAGCACTTGCGTCATTCTAAAAATTTGTCATTTATATTTTTACGTCACATTTTGCAAGTTTTATCATTTTGTGGCTACTGACCACCCCTATTTTTTCTAAAAACAATGTTTGCAAGTCGCTGACTCGCATCCTGCGGTTTCAAGCTTCGACGCCATTGTTGTATTGTTGCTATGGCATTGACTGAGTAATGGAGGTAAGCAACTCTAATTTTCACGAAGTGCTCTCCCCTATTTTTTTCCCAAAAATCGTCTATTGACATACACCTACTTCCAAAGTAGACAGTATAACTGCTGGCTCAACGACCATACCACTGATTTTATCCGTCCGTGTGGTCTGCCCTCAGGGTTACTTTGGAGATAAAATTATTGCTCTAGTAAACTCAGTCACACCTTTTACTACTAGACAAATACTGTAGTTTTGGGAAACTTTACCATCCTTGAGGACTACTCAACCTTGCATTTTGTTTGTCGTTGTTCGGGTTTCATTGGTGACCCAGCACCGCGAAAGGGACATCAAATCGCTGGGCTAGTTTCTCACAACAGGCTTGCAAAGTCAAAAATCTCATTTTTCTGTCAATTTTGAGTTAGGGGTATTTTTGTGTTCTTTAACATCTTATATTTCATATTTATAAAGGATAATCTTTACTATGGTCTCTAAATGGTCTTATAAGAGTTTTAAAACGAGTAGGTCAATGCATTTTCTACTGCTATGATAGATTTTAGACTGTGTTTTCTCAAAATGACCGACGCTCACCCTACTAACTTTAACTGCTCATAACTCGGGAACGGAAAACGATACAAGTTCTTGTATCATTAGAAAGAGAATTGTCTGAAGTTTTCAAATGTATAATTTTCTCAGAATGGTCAGTTTGACACTTAATGTCCCTTTCGTGGTGCTGGATCACATTTGTCTTTCTCCTAGGATAAAAGTCAAAGGTTTGGGAGGACAAATTATTGTCCTTTCAAAATAAATACTTTTTTTTCCATTGATTAACCAATTGCCCAAATGTGTGGGTCAATAGTAAAGTAAGAGTTGTACAATCAATTATTTTCAACAGTAAAGGCAAATTATGGCACAGGAGTTTGGTCTTTGTGAAAGACTATGACATCCACACCAGGTGGGGGGTGGGGGTGGGGTGGGGGGTCATCGGCACCGGCTCTTGTAGTGCTGCAGCCAAAGGGATTAGTTGCCTTTGGGGGACCTTCCCCAATGTCAGCCGTTTCCGTTTCATTTGGCCGAGAGTGGGGATGTACCCTGGGCAAGATATCTTCGCTATAAACAAATTTCGCTCAGCCCTGTAGAATAGCATCTGCCGCCCCCCCCCCCCCCCCCCCCCCCCCCCCCCCCCCTCCCCCCCCCCCCCCCCCCCCCCCCCCTACCCCTCTGCTATCTGCTATCTGGAAGTCAGCGAAAAGCGGGCGTACATGTTCTAAAGGTGAACTCAATTTGCGTCTTATTCTGACAACAAGGAACACCCACATTAAAAAAAAAGGGCTATAATCACATCAGGACCACCCAAGTCTTAACGTTGTGTGCGTGTGTTTGTTCAAAACACAGAAGGTAGGTCTTCCTACCAGCCCACCTTCATCCTCATCCCTTCCCTGACCCTCACCCCCCACCCACCCCCAATATTTATTTTTTTTAAACGCTATGCAGGGAGGTAAAACTCTAGGGTCGCTAGTCGTGTCTTTTGACCAAAGGCAATAATCACTAAAAAGGGGCTATGATCACTTAAAGACCCCCTTGTCTCAGTCGTAGTTTGTACTGGGTGTGTAATCATGAATGCTTCTTAAGACAGTCAACACGGGAAGTAGTATGTAAATTAGACTAAGCAGTCAATCGTTTCTGGGAGCTTAGTCTAATTTGCATACTACTACCCGTGTTGACTGTCTAAGACACGCTCATGATTGTCGAGGGCAGGATGAAAAAAAGCCTTGTTAGCTTATTCTTTAACCCTCAATAAAGATCATTTTGACTTGACTTGACTTGTCGCCCGTGATGTCTTGGTTCTAGGTCAAACATGACTGAGTTTTTGGTGACCTTTGGCAGGTTAGCTTCGAATGAAAAAAGAGAGAGTACCAAGGGCAAACAAAAGAGATGGTGGGTGGGATGAGAAACAGAAAGGGGGCGTTGAGAAGTAAAAAGAAAAAGAAAAAAAGGGAGACAAAAAAGGATTAATAATAGAGGATGGGCGTGTCATCTCTCTTTGTTCATTCACGGTCGAATGTCGTTAAAAAGCCACATACCGTGACTTCCGTGTTGAAATCATCTGGTTGGGTTTACGATAATGACTCCCCGTCTCTGTCTGTCTCTGTGTCTCTCTCTCTGTTTGCTTGTCTCACTATAAACTCTCTCTCTCTCTCTCTCTCTCTCTCTCTCTCTCTCTCTCTCTCTCTCTCTCTCTCTCTCTCTCTCTCTCTCTCTCTCTCTCTCTCTCCATCAATGTATATGCCTTTGTATGCCATGTTATGCCGTTGTGTTTCTGTCTTTATTGATTGTAAGCGAATTGTGTTATTGTATTGGTTCCATTGTGATGTGCAACATTTGTCATGTGCCCCGTGGGGGGTTTGGAATAAACTGTTTGACTTTGACTTTGACATTGACCCTCTCTCTCTCTCTCTCTCTCTCTCTCTCTCTCTCTCTCTCTCTCTCTCTGGACGTGCAGCCTGCGACTGGGTCAATGACTATATATAACTGGTATTAACAAGAAATGTTGATCATACGTAGTCTCGACGCCCAACATCCCATCATCTTCATCACACACACACACACACGCACACGCACACGCACACGCACACACACGCGCGCGCGCGCGCACACGCACACACACGCACGCACACGCATACACACACACACACACACAGAGGTACGGAGGACTCCAGCACTGAACTCAAACAGCATTCTATCGCTTATTGGTATGAACCTTCGGTTTGGGCCAATAGTTCAGCGAGAGTGAGAGTTCTATGAATATGGAGAAATCTTTTCTTCTTCTTTTTTTTTTTTTTTTTTGGGGGGGGTTGTCTTTCGTGAAAGGTGGTGACTTTGAAACTCGAAGGCGTTGCACTGTCTCTTTGTGCAGCAACCTTGAGACCAGTTGGCTTTTGGGGGTCATTAATCATTTGGTAAAGGTAAAGATGCGCCCCCCCCCCCCTCCATTTCTCGGTTGTTTCCATTTTTCCGTTCTTGCCTTTCTTACTGCAGATTGAGTACTTCATCCTCTATCATTTGCTATATTTAACACTAATTTTCATCCATTTACATAATGAAACACATGCAAAGAAGAAATATGATTTTACGCCCTCTGCGGTCTTTCGACCATGTGGGGCATTTTTAAATGCAAAGATGGTGGGAACAATACTGGAGGCAATGCCCGGAGGCAGTGCAACACCAGTAAAGTCCCGATTACTTAACAATACAGATATGTGTAGCAGTAACCACGCCTCGGTTAAACCTCATCGGCTATGGTACTGCCACAAGTTATTTATTCTGAGTTAAAAAAAGAAACACATGCATTCAATAATAGTAGAAGATAAAGGCAAGACGGAAAAACGCAATGAACCAGGACTGTGACAAATGCTGCGATGTACTGTACTACATAGGGGGGGGGGGGGGGGGGGTCCTATTAGATAATGGCCTTTATCATGACTGCGATTAACTATTCAAGAAAGATAATTAGCTGAAAAGGTTAATGAAATACAGCTTAATGTTTGGTAAGAAAGGCAAGTGCGAAAATCGGAGAGCCGAGAAATGTAGAGGGGGGGGGGGCATCTTGTTCTGTTATGATGTCCCAACTCCTATCGTGCTGAAGTCCTTTTGATTAAAAAGGAAGGGTTGTGTCTTTAGGCAAAGCGCCGTCTCCGCCAGTATATATTTACTAGATAAACCCGTGCTCCGCACGGCAGCATGAAGCATCTGCGTTCATAATTGATAGGAACCTGTCTGAGCGATCGAAGAAGAAGAAGAAGAAGAAGAAGAAGAAGAACTGGTTAGATGTAAATAATGAAGAAAAGAGACCAACAAATATGTGGTGGTGCCCCCTCCCTTCCGTCCTGGGTTTATCAAGTAAAAGACTGCGACAGATGCTTACGTTGAAACATTAGACGGGTCTGCACGCTGTCACACGACCCCCGTTACCTTTAAACCACCCAAACCCACCCACCGTCAGAAGTTAAAAGTCGATGAAAACAAACCAAACACAAATGAAAAAGTTTGATTCTGTCTTAGACTTTATAAATAGTTGTCCCGTTCTCTTTGCTTGCCTGATGGGTTGATTGGCTTAGCTCAGTGAATAATGGATTCTTAAAGGGGCACCCTGACGGATGAGTTTTTTGCAAGAAACACGTCCAGATCAGCAGGAAAACACCGGTACCACCCTTTACAGAGATCGCAACACTCACTTGCTCTGGTTTCCCAGAAATCAAGCCGTCAAAAAGTCGATGCCTCCTTGACGGAGGTGCTGGAAGTCAAATTATTTCACCCAAAGAGAAGGCGTTTGACGTCTCTTTTTGAATGGCCGCCTGTGTTTAGACCAAATCGTTTGCACGAACATTTTGCAATACAAGCCTTTTTGTTTTATTTTTCAAAATTTTTATAGGGCCTACAGTTTATCTAAAGGAGTTACGCTCACAACAAAGGAAATAGCTCCTTTTTTTTTTATTGCACTACAAAAAAAAGAAAACGCTTCAACCACAATGAGTGACCTCCACCCACCCCATACAAAATGGCTACTCTCTCCGGCATCTCCGCGAAGGAAAATTCGCGTTTTTACGGTTTAATTTCTAAGAAACCAGAGCTAAGTGAGTGTTCCGATCCTTCAAAAGGCTGTCTTACTGGTGGTCTCGACGTGTTTCTTGCCAAAACTCATCCGTCAGGGTCCACCTTTAAAAGCCAAGAAAACTAGTAGAAAACTATCAACTGCGCAAGACCTTTCTGTGTTTTTATTTTTCTGTCAAGGTCACCGTGGTTGGCTTGTCAGTTCATACGGGTTGAGTTTAACGGTCGCCGCGCGAATAACGCTTATGCCAAACGGCGCCTAAGAAGCACTTTAGAAAACGTTTGCGGAAGAATATTACAAGCTCTTGTCTGATTGGTCCAAAACGTTTTTTGGAAACAAACTTTAATGGACCAATCAACAACAAGAAATGTATTCACCCCCTACTAGTTCCGGATAGTTCGCCGCTTGCTCGGTGTTTGGCAAGAACAAAACGCCACGCGAACCATCGGCAAACGAAGGGTGTTTCTTATACCGTTTTTGCCGATTTGAGCGAGCGCAACGTAACGTTAGCCCTTGTGAAATGGGCCCCTGTATGTGATTTTTTTATTTATCTGTATCTGCATGTGTGCGAATTGGCCGTGCACGCGCACACGTATACACGATTTATAAACTACTAGCGCAACGCCTAGTACTGGCAAATCCCAGAACCGGTAACGCCTAGTACCGGTACCACCAAGAACCGGTAATGATGAGTAGCGGTTTCGCCGGGTCCGCAAAATATTATGTGCGGATGCGCGTTTCGCGCATTTGCCGAACCGCGCAAATGACACGGCCGCCTCGGTTGCCGTTGCCATCGCCCCGTTAGGGCTCACAGCAAATTTGAAGCGATTCGGTCGAAAAACGGCGGAGTTATAAGGCCCGTTTTGTGTTTCACACACACAGACACACACACACACACACACAACCACACACACACAACTTTGCCTTTTTACTATATGATACTAGGCCTACTTGTATCCTAAAACTCAAACCAAATTGACCTCTTTTTTAATAGTCAGATATAGGCTGACAATCCTCGGGGACTTGGTAATTACGATCATCGTATTATGGTCCTCAGTTGCATAACAAACTGAATGGCAGCGAGTGAGCACCCAGTTAGAGTGCTGATCCCTGTGACTGAGCTGCCAATTTCATACTAACTAGAGCAACCCCGAGTACCGGTAACGCCTAGTACCGGTAACGCCTAGTACAGGTAACGCCAAGTACCGGTAACGCTGTGTACCGGTTTCGCCGGGT
>CM065690.1:46988921-47031421 GCA_017654935.2 Phymorhynchus buccinoides
CTATGGCTCCCCCCCACCTGCGTGCGCATCTCGACCCTTCCAACGGAAGTGTCGCCATCTTAGTCAGATTTGTGTGTAAACAGCATCGATCTGGCATTTTTCAAACAAAGTTACTGACTAAGATGGCGGTCTCCCATAATATGGCACGCTCCTTGTGGCCGGATATGACGACACGTGGGTACAAGCCATACAAAATGGAAGATTGGGTAGCAAATTGTAGACCCTGATTTCACTACTTCGCCTTCAGTGGCCTACTTACACCTTGATGAGTGCCGTGCAACAACGAAACGGGGAAAAAACATCAATATTGTGTCATGTGTGTCTGTGTCAGTTGTTATTCTTCAGTTCAGCATCTTCATTTCACTAAAAAAATGATTACGATTAAAATTATAGCCCCGTCAACAACTAAGGCCATGTCAGGGCTGTCACCATGTTGAATCTTACCACGTATTAAAAAGGATAAAAACACAAAGTAAAACATAGTCAAAGTGTAGTAGTTAAAATACTTAGTTGAAAGTTACACAAACTAAAAATGATATGAGACAAATCTCGGCTGTCCCCCCATTTTCGGCTGTCACACACTTGCCTTTCTTACCAAACATTAAGCTGTATTTTATGAACCTTTTCAGCTATTTATCTTTGTTGAATAATTAATCGCAGTTATGATAAAGGCCATTATCTAATAGGACCCCCCCCCCCCCCCCCTATGTAGTGCAGTACACACAACAGCGTTGGTCACAGTCCTGGTTCATTGCGTTTTCCCGTCTTGCCTTTATCTTCTACTATTATTGAATGCATGTGTTTAATTATGTAAATGGATGAAAATTAGTGTTAAATATAGCAATCGATAGAGGATGAAGTACTCAATCTGCAGTAAGAAAGGCAAGACTGAAAAAGTGGAAACAACCTTCTTTTTATTTAAAGCAAGAAATATACAAACCAATTCAAACAGAAAACGCTTAATTATTCTTCCACCCATATTCAATTTCTCGATTTCCAACAATACATACATACTGACAAACAAACACAGAGACAGACAGACACAGAGACAGACACAGAGACAGAGAGACAGACAGACGCTCAGCTCAGACCACGCAACAACCTTCCTTCCCGCCCACACCCGCCTCGCAAAAGAGAATTAGTATTCCAACCAATCATCCTTCAGCATTGATACACCAGTCACGTGCGACCTGGATAGACAGGAAGCGCGCGAGGAGCTTATTCATCAAAATCTGGGTCACTGCCGATTGATTCGGGTCAAAACGACCTGCAATACCTGCAAGTTTAGGCTAATTATCATGTCGTCCACAATCAACTCGCTCGCCCGCGAATGAAAGTCAACAACATGTTGATGGCCTATTATTAGTTTCCGAGCCGAAGGTTCGGGGAGCTATTGTTTTTGTCTGGTCCGTCCGTCCGTCCGGTGTCCGTCCGTCCGTCCGGCGTGTCTCCGTCCGTCCGGCTATTCGTCCGTTTTTCTAAAAAAAGCTATTCAGTGTATCATCATCAAATTTGGTATACTAGTTTGCCAAGATGCAAGCTATCCACTGATGTATTTAGTTTTACATTAAGGTCAAGGTCGCGCCAGTTACCGGGTTCAATCCCCGAAACACATAATCGCTAATATCTCGCGATGTTTTGCATGTATTTCAATGCAGTTTTTTTCCACAGCATTTCTTGATGAATGGTCTATAACACAGTTGTCATGAATTTTTCTGTGAACGCGTGTGCGCATGATCGCGCGCGCTCAAATCACGGGTCCGAACCCCAAGGCTATATATAAAAAAACCTATTCAGTTACGTGCTGTGTTGATGCCTTTTTATGTAGTTACGTGCTGTTTTGATGCGTTTTTATGTATGTGTACAGCCGGTAATGTTCACCTGCTGTTACCGGCAATTATTGACATATGTACTGGAGCCTGAGACAAACGGTGAACAGTGACAACCAACAGATATGCCCACAGTGACAACCAACAGATATGCCCAGAGTGACAACCAACAGATATGCCCACAGTGACAACCAACAGATATGCCCAGAGTGACAACCAACAGATATGCCCACAGTGACAACCAACAGATATGCCCAGAGTGACAACCAACAGATATGCCCAGAGTGACAACCAACAGATATGCCCAGAGTGACAACCAACAGATATGCCCAGAGTGACAACCAACAGATATGCCCAGAGTGACAACCAACAGGTATGCCCAGAGTGACAACCAACAGATATGCCCAGAGTGACAACCAACAGATATGCCCAGAGTGACAACCAACAGATATGCCCAGAGTGACAACCAACAGATATGCCCACAGTGACAACCAACAGGTATGCCCACAGTGACAACCAACAGGTATGCCCAGAGTGACAACCAACAGGTATGCCCAGAGTGACAACCAACAGATATGCCCACAGTGACAACCAACAGGTATGCCCAGAGTGACAACCAACAGGTATGCCCAGAGTGACAACCAACAGATATGCCCAGAGTGACAACCAACAGTGACTGCCCAGAGTGACAACCAACAGGTATGCCCAGAGTGACAACCAACAGATATGCCCACAGTGACAACCAACAGATATGCCCAGAGTGACAACCAACAGATATGCCCACAGTGACAACCAACAGATATGCCCACAGTGACAACCAACAGATATGCCCAGAGTGACAACCAACAGATATGCCCAGAGTGACAACCAACAGTGATGCCCAGAGTGACAACCAACAGGTATGCCCAGAGTGACAACCAACAGATATGCCCAGAGTGACAACCAACAGATATGCCCAGAGTGACAACCAACAGATATGCCCAGAGTGACAACCAACAGATATGCCCAGAGTGACAACCAACAGATATGCCCAGAGTGACAACCAACAGATATGCCCAGAGTGACAACCAACAGTGACTGCCCAGAGTGACAACCAACAGGTATGCCCAGAGTGACAACCAACAGGTATGCCCAGAGTGACAACCAACAGGTATGCCCAGAGTGACAACCAACAGGTATGCCCAGAGTGACAACCAACAGTGACTGCCCAGAGTGACAACCAACAGATATGCCCAGAGTGACAACCAACAGATATGCCCAGAGTGACAACCAACAGATATGCCCAGAGTGACAACCAACAGGTATGCCCAGAGTGACAACCAACAGGTATGCCCAGAGTGACAACCAACAGTGACTGCCCAGAGTGACAACCAACAGATATGCCCAGAGTGACAACCAACAGATATGCCCAGAGTGACAACCAACAGATATGCCCAGAGTGACAACCAACAGTGACTGCACAGAATGCAAGATCTAGCAGACACAATTGGTATTTTTTGTTCAATTTGGTGTACATAGTGATACATTATTGATCAATGCATTTTGGTATCATTTTTGCAAAGACATCCACATGAATTCCTTCAATTATTTGAACACAAACTGTTGGTTGTCACGCTGGACATACAGAAAATCATTTTTGTGCAAAAACAAATTTTTTCATATGAAAATATAATTTTTGTTGACTGTGATGTCTTTTTAAAACACCAAGTATAGCCTTCGTGCAAAATGTCCAGTCAAATCCTTCCCTATTATGGTTATCTTGCATTATTACTATTGGTTGTCACTGTGGACATACGCCATCAAATTGTTTCATAATACACCCTTCTATGTCATTAAATTATTTTTAAGCATGAAAACTGCAGTGAAATAACCCAACTGCAACATCATAAGCATTAAAACTTACTTAGCTGCACAGAATCAACTTTTACAAGGACAACTGTAGGTGGACATACTTTTTGCAGTTGGCGGACATACACCAAGTCTTTTGCTCATCAAAGACACAATCTAAAGAAAAGTATGTTGTCCTTTGGTGTACAAGATTATTTCATTAACATCTTTAGAGTAGACACAGATAAAACTTTCAATTTCAATTGTATGACTGTATTTTAGAGGTCCAAACTGTTCAGTGGTTATCACCCGGACGACCTTTTGTCACAGGCTCACTGGGGTTCAAATAATTCATGCTGCGCGGGGAAAAACAAAAACAAAAGCTAGATAGATACGAGGGCATGCAAGGCTGGGCACCCCTGGTTAGTCTGAGAACACCCAACCCCACCCGGGGGCTGGGGTGTATTATGGTATTTACGCAGTGAGCTTCAGCATCTTCGAGGTGAAGGAGCTGAGCATGAGGGACTGGACAGTTTCTTGTGGCAAGGAGTTCCAGTCGCAGATGGTTTTGGGAAAGAAGGAGTTGTTGCGGTAGTCGGTTCTTGCAGATATAAGCTTACGTTGAAATTGCAAGTTATAGTCCACAGTTGACCATTGTGGCGGTACCATAGCCGATGAGGTCTAACCGAGGCGTGGTTACTGCTACACGTATCTGTATTGTTAAAAAATCGGGATTTTACTGGTGTTGCACTGCCTCCGGGCATTGCCTCCAGTATTGTTCCCACCATCTTTGTATCTACAAATGTCCCATAATTATGTGTCTGTTCCAGACCGAAAGGACGTAAAACACCATTTTTCGTTCATTCGTTCGCAAGTTATGGTCCTGTCGTCTACAGATGGGAGGTAGGGGTTTGAAGGCGTTGCACCTTACGCATGCCAGTACATTCACAACAAGGGCGTCGCCGAGCGGCAGACATGTCCGTCACCAGCAATGCCACGCACTTGCGACACCCCGTAGAGTGTCACATCCTGACACAAAATTGGAAGGGATTCTGTCTTCTAGTTCACGAGATAGAGCTTGAAGAAGAAACATATAGCGCAAAGAAGGAAATTTCGGTTTTCAAGGTCACACTTCAAGGTGAAGGTCAGCATGGTGATAATTTATGCTCGGATGTTTTCTTCTCTAGGGTATACAGTACCACACACAATCTGAAGCGCTTCTGTCAAGTACCAATGTGGAAAATATGGCTTAAAACCCAATGTGTAGACCCCTACCACTTTCAAGGCCTACGGATCGCCCGGACCGTGACCTTGACCTTGATCGGTATGCCACCATCAGAACGGGCATAAGCCAAAGTACCTTCATGCCAAATTTGAAGACTCTAACACTAACGGTGTGGGAGTTATGGCCCCTGAAAGATTTTCGGTTTTCAAGGTCGTACGCCAAGGTCAAGGTCACGACGGCAATATGGTTTGCGCGGATGCCTTCCTCTCATGGTGACACACCAGCACACACAATTTGACGTGATTCTGTCAACCCGTTCGAAAGATATCCTTGGGACAGACAGAAGGAGAAAAAAATGACCCTCCAATTTTCAGGCTCCAGCGATCTTTTTGACCTTGACCTTGATCGGTATGCCATCATCAGAACGGGCATAAGCCAAACCACCTTCATACCAAGTTTCAACATCCTATGTTGATCGGTGCCCGAGATATGCCTAAAAATAGATTTTCGGTTTTCAAGGTCGTACGTCAAGGTCAAGGTCACGACGGCAAAATGGTTTGCGCCGATCTCTTCCTATTAAGGAGGCACACCTTCACACACAATTTGACGCGATTCGGTCAAGCGGTTCGGGAGATATCCTTGGGACAGACAGAAATTTTTTTTTTAAAATTACAAAATTACAAACCAGCCCATCGCAATAGTCCGATCACCTTTGGTGACGGACTAATTATATAGAACATGGTGAGCCTGGATGCACGGCGGCGCTCAGCCAGTGAGGACCATTATGCTACATTTCTGTTGCTGTTAAGGACATATCTGGCTGTTCTGCGCTGTACCTTTTCAGAGAGAGAGAGAGAGAGAGAGAGAGAGAGGGTGAGGGTTAGGGTTATGGACTTAGGAATTAGGTTGTTTTAATCTAAAAATATAACTTTTAGATTTTTTCTTGTGTGGGACTTTTTTTTTTTTTAAGTTGAGAGAAGGTACTCTCTCTCTCTCTCTCTCTCTCTCTCTCTGCCACCCCCCCCCCCCCACCCCCCTCCCTTTTTCCACAGTTCCGAAAATATAGGCTGAGAGAGGTAGCATAAGAGAGAGAGAGAGAGAGAGAGAGAGAGAGAGAGAGAGAGAGAGAGAGAGAGAGAGAGATAGCGGGTTAGGGTTAGGGTTATGGACTTAGGAATTAGGTTGTTTTAATCTAAAAATAGAACTTTTTGAATTTTTCTTGTGTAGGACTCTTTTTTTTTTTTAAGTTGAGAAGGTACCCTCTCTCTCTCTCTCTCTGTGCCACCCCCCCCTCCCCCCACCCCCCCCCTCCCTTTTTCCACAGTTCCGAAAATATAGGCTGAGAGAGGTAACATGAGAGAGAGAGAGAGAGAGAGAGAGAGAGAGAGAGAGAGAGAGAGAGAGAGAGAGAGAGAGAGAGGGGGGGGGGGGATGGGGAACGAACGTTTCCTATAATCTAATCTGTTCAGGTTCTGTGTTCTTTGTTGTACCACTCCCATTCCTCATTAGCTGCCTGTTTCTACCGTGTAGCCCTACCCTACCATCCTCCTCGTTAGTAACATACTCCTTCTGCCCCCCCCCCCCCCCCCCACCCCCGTGTGTGTGTATGATGCGGGAGAGGGGTGTGTGTGTGTGGAGATGTTTTGTGCGTGTGCGTGTGCGTGCGCGCGCTTCCATGTGTTATAATGCTATCTTATCTATTTATTTCTGTGAAGAGTATTGTCTGTGCAAAATGTCTTATAAATATGGTTATGAATGGAAGTTTATGAATGACTTGTTTTATCATTCTTGTTTATTTTCAAGTTTTATGTGTATGCCAGACAAAGAATTTCTTTATCTTGTAAGGACAATAAATCATTGACTGATTGATTGATTGATTGTGTGTGTGTGTCGGGTTTTTTGAGAGAGAGAGAGAGAGAGAGAGAGAGAGAGAGAGAGAGAGAGAGAGAGAGAGAGAGAGAGAATTTACTTTGAGACATTTTTTGTTCTTGGACTGGGTAGTGGAGCTATCTCCCCTGAATGCCCCCCCCCCCCCCCCCCCCCCACACACACACACACACGCTCTCTCTCTCAAGAATATAATTCAAACATTACCACAATGCATTTTAGAATAACAGGTATTTAGGTAAAGGTCAAGATGTGCCACCCCCCCCCCCCCCCCCCCCCTACCTATCTCGGTTAATTGTATTTTTCCGTTATTGCCTTTCTTACCATACATAAAGCTGTATTTTAGGAACATTTTTAGCTAATAACCTTTTTGGAATACTAACCCTAACCCTAGCCCTAACCCTAACCCTACCCCCCACCGTATAAGACGGAAAAACGCAACGAACCACAACTGTGACAAATCGCGGTGTACTGCAGTACATAGTGGGGGGTAGGGTTAGGTTTAGGGTTAGGGTTAGGGTTAGGGTTAGTATTCCAAAAAGGTAATTAGCTAAAAATGTTCCTAAAATACAGCTTTATGTATGGTAAGAAAGGCAAAAACGCAAAAATACAATTAACCGAGAAATGCATGGGGGGTGGCACATCTTTACTAAAAGACCTTTAGCTCTGTTGAAACGATGCAAACCTCTACTAAAGAAAGAAAAACACCGTAGTCCAAGGGACACAACAATGCTAGATTTTCTTGTCAAACTTTGTGATTAAAAGCATTGCCTCCCTTGTCAACGTGGTCTGGGCTTCGTTTCATAGTTTGCACAGCGTTAACCCTTTCACCGCCAACCATATTTCAACCAAAAATGTCCATTAAATTTACCTGGATATAGAACAAAATCCATCAGCAGTATTGTGGATTCTTCTGTGAAATACATACAATAAGGTCTATCCGTACTTCCCAAAACTAAGACAATAGGGTTTTTGGATAATAGACCCCAATTTGATGCCTTTTAGTGACATAGGTGTTAAATCACTGTGGTGCTAAAATGCGACTTTGGCGGTGAAAGGGTTAAACGTTTCTCTCTACTTATTGCTGGGGTGTTTTTCTTATATCCCTTCTCTCATGAGCTTGAACACAAGCCTAAACATGCAATTTAGCTATCCTTGGCCCCAACACACACACTAAACTCTTCACATTTTCTTGACTTAAACTTGTCCTGTATCACGACCCCGATTCCCTACATTTTGGGAAACTTTTTGGATCTTCCCAGTAATGTCTGTGTGAAGAATGGGTTTGCTTTTTTTGTACGTGGATGCGTGTGGGCGCGCATGCGTGTGCGTATTCATGTGTCTGGTGGGTGCGCGTGTCTTGTACGCCCGTGCGTGTGCGCGCGCATGTGTGTGTGTATTCATGTGTCTGTGTGTGAGTGCGGGGGGGTGGGTGTTCGTGCGTCTGTCTGTGTGTGCAACCGCGTATGCGCACGTGTGTCCTGACAGTGTGTGGTGGTGTGGGTGTGCAAGGCTACTTCGCGTTAGCTCTTTGGTTGTTTGCTTTCTTTAATATTTATTGTTTAATGTTTTCTTTTTAATCAATGTAAATGTTTTGTAAAGCGCTTAGAGCCCTTACTGAGAATAGGCGCTAAAAAAATATGCATTATTATGAATAGCAGTCTAAACGAAGACTTAGGGTGTGGGGCAGGATAAACATCCCAAATTGGAAGGAGGAGACACCACACACACACACATAAAAACAGAATAAAAGCGCACTGAATTTTACAACTTTTATTTTCAAAAAAACTATAAATGCATTCTAAAAAAAAAAAAAAAGCTTAAAAGAAATAAAAGCGAAGAAAAAAAATTGTATAAGAAGGAAAATAAAAAGGCAAAACACAACTTTTCCACAGATCACTCGAACATCAAGATCATTGTATAATACACTATTGTATAACATTTCTTTGCAGAGTACGTACACCCATGTATACATTATATGTACAGCAGGTTTGTTGTTTTTTAATTCGTACACCAAACCAGTCATCTGTGTGAGAGTGAAACCAAGACAAACTTCAGCCACGCATCTCCAAGACTTGAAAGTAAAGGTCCACCACAAAGCGTTGAAGTCTGTGCCATTTTCAACACCAGATAGGAGAGATCTACTAATATCTATGCATCCGTGTATGAACATAATGTTGTCGACATGTGTGCATGAGTGAGCACGAAAGCATAGATGGATACATTCGTAAACATTATTTCCGATGTGCTTGCGCTATGATCTCTGGATCTGGAGGAATACGTCTCAAGACGCCACTTCTGACGATAGACGCAACGGAACTAGGAGGGCGCATTCCTTATTAGAAAAGAAAAAGAGAAAAGAGAAAAAAAGAGAAAGGAGAAGGACCAACTGCTTACCCTGGTTTAAGACCATTAAACCCCCCAGTTCAGCCGGGAGGGCCCAAAGACAGCTGGCACCAATTCAAAGAACATACTAATACAGTGAGTAAATCTTTACAAAAACTTCTTGCAAACAAGTTTTCCTTGGAGGCACCTACAGTGTACATATCCTGAAAGCGAGCAAACTTTGCATGCATTGAACCTGTCTTGAGAAAGAATTAAACGTTTTTGTCTGGAGTTCAAAATGTTAGTTTGTTTTTTAACGTGACCCAGCACCACAAAGGGACATTAAGTGTCAAACTGACCATTCTGAGAAAATATACATTTGAAAACTTCTGACAATTCTCTTTCTAATGATACAAGAACCATTCTTGTTATATGTTTCCGTTCCAGAGTTATGAACAATTATATTTAGTAGAGCGAGTGTCGGCCGTTTTGAGGAAACAGTCTAAAGTCTAGCCTAGCTGAAGAAAATGCATTGACCTACTCGTTTTAAAACACTTATAAGACCATATTAAAGATTATCCTTTATAAATATGAAAGATAAGATGTTAGAGAACACAAACATACCCAAAATTGAAAAAAAGAAGAAGATTTTTTACTTTGCAAGACTGTTGTAAAAAACTAGCCCAGCGACTTGATGTCCCTTTCGAGGTGCTGGGTCAATGTTCTGAGAAATATGAGCAGGCATTGTTTCTTAAATTAAAAAAAAGTGAAAGGAGATTTACAGAGCCAAACATAAGAACAGCACAAACAAGTCTATGATCACTAACAACTGATCAACAAAGAAACTAGTGTTTTCTTTGCAGCCATGGCTCAATACATAATATGTACATAGGTATAACTTAATTTACTGAATGAAGTATTATCATCTGTACATTGGTGTGGGAACTGTAGTGTGCACACAATACTGAAACAACAGCAAAAAAGCCATATTGCACAATATCACTGAGAGAACAAAAAATCATCACAGTATTAAAACCATACCCAAGAAAAAACACTGAAATTGAAAACGAAAAATTTCTAGTTTTAGGCAAGGACCACAACACTTACACCAAAACAACATATACTGTGCATGTATAATCGTATTTTTTTCTTCAGATTATTGTAGCCCATAGACGCGTTATCGGCCTTGTTATACAAATGCTGATGTAACACAAGCATCCAGTAAAACACACAATCCTGGTTGACCAATTTAACCGCAATCAAAGTTCTAAAAAACAAACAAACAAAAACCCACATGTATCCATATCATTCATAAAATTAACTATGCATCAATCGTTTTAAGCAGACACTACCAACTGACCCTGAAGATAATATTTGGAATTCTTTTAAAAAAATATAAAAAATAGGACTTACATTTAAAAGAGACAGACAGACTGACACATTAGTTATGAATCAGGCATGAAAACTAATATTTAAAAAAAAAAAGATTTGCCAGCCTAGAAATCCTTCCACCCGGATTTTTCGCTATCGTGGGAACATTTGTTGAGCGGAGAGAGGGGGGGGGGGGGGGGGGGAGAGAGCAGTGCAGTGCACACAGCTAAAACTTCGATCCAAACCCAACATCAACCTCTGCCGAATTTCTGTTTGGCTGTTTGGGGGGAGCCGGAGGGGAACGCAGCTACTCATTTCACGAACTTACTTGCCTTCCAACGCTCCAAAACACCATTTGCGGGACGCTACATCCGCCATTTTTACTAATAACCGCAAGCATACACTCAGACAATTACGGACCGTGCCGTTTGAGAATAACATCGCGACCGCATTTTTGGCGGAGATAATTTCCTTTCGGCAGATTCCTTCAATTACGACAAATTTTTGGCGGAGAAAGAGAAAGTAAAATTCATGATCTGTATTAAAAAAGCATTGAGACTGAAAGGTAAAGAATATGAGGGGATGGATAGCTGCTCAATACATTTGTTGAAACCAAGGAAGATGAGTTATTATTATTTAAGAAAATTTAAGAAAATTTATATAGCGCTTCACCTTTAAGCTCTAAGCGTTCACACTGTAATTAAAACCAGCAACTCAATAGACGATTTTCTGAAATAAATAAGGGAGAGCACTTCGTGAAAATTAGAGTTGATTACCTCGACTTACGCGGCATGGCATCGAAGCTTGAAACCGCAGGATGCCAGTCAGCGACTTGCAGACATTTTTTTTTAGAAAAATAAGGGGTGGCCAGTTGCTACAAAGTGATAGAACTTGCAAAATGTGACGTAAAAATGTAAATGACATCAGTTTTAGAATGACGCACTGCGTTCTACATGCTGTGTGTCTCCTCAAACACATGAAGCGAGGGCTGGGGATTTACCTGATGGCACAGTAACTTCCCCTGTTTGACCGATTGAATTAGGCGAGATCACTCCCACACACCATGAAATTACTCCCCTTAATTATTTCCGAACAATTCCTATTAGAAGTCTAGGGATGCACCCGGAGCTCAAAGAGTTTGGAAAAAACTCTTTGTCGAAACTCTATGTTGTCCTCCATAGCCTGATCATAGTTCACACTGTATAAACCCAGAGCATGCCTCTCTCTTTCTCCCATGTTTTCCATTGGGTAAGAACAGATTAAAGACCAACCATGTCACATGTATTTTCCCTCTATGAAAATCTGCTTAACGTCCTCCGGTCTGAAACAGACACATATGGGACATTAGTAGATATAAAGATGGTGGGAACGATCCTGGAGGCAATGCCCGGAAGCAGTGCAACTCCAGGAAAGTCCCGAATTTTTAACGATACAGATGTATAATTTCCCTCTATGCTTGGAAGATTTCTTAAGATTTCCTACCAGCGATAAGAGGGAAAACACGCGAAAACGATGATTTTCACACATGGGCGTGGTGGGTCTTTAAATCAGATGCATAATTACAATTACGAGGGCTGTAGGCAAGAACTGTCTTTCTCAAAAGGAACAAAAAAGACACCCTAAAACATTTTTTTTTAAATGCCTGATAATTTGCTTACAAAGACCACAATTGGATACACCATTTACAATTATGAGGATTGAACGCAATAACTGTCTTTCTGAAAAAGAACAACAAAAAAAGACACCCTAAAACAAAGAAAAATACCACCTGACAGCTTGCTTGCAAACCGCACTTGCGGGTCAATCTCTTACGGTCAGTATAAGAATTTGGGTAAATGTTTAACCATTATATTTATAAACAACGACAATTCACACTACACATGCCTACCACATCACAATACAAGTTCTACCCACACTGCCACTCTGTAAATTCATGCTGTTCAGTGCAAATATAATATGGATTTCCATTTCACACACAAAAATTTCATTCATTTATGTTGCATTAAACATTTTGTTTGCTAAATCGTCAATTCACTCACACTTCAACCGTCACTACATACACTTATATCAAAGAGTGTCAAGAAAACGGTGCACTTAAGTGTTTGGGGAGCAAAAGAATAATTATTAAATATTAATAAATATATAAATAATTTAATAAATAAATAATAAAGCTGGCTAGTAGTGTCTGCACTCAGTGTAGGACTTCGTCAAATTGTTCACAAGTAGACATGCTGACAAAGCCAAGTGCACAAAAAGTGTAAATTATTCATTATTGGTAAAGATGTCCGTTCTACACAATATATACATTCAAACCAATACATTTCCACGAAGTGTTCTGTGCACAGAATGTAATAAACACAGGTCCAAAACGCAAACAAACTGTGCTTTTTATTTTATTTTATTAACAATCATAATAATTATTGAATGTGTACACCACATACAATGCCCATAAACAACAGATAATCACGTACAATATCAAATTTCAACCTGTCAGATAACCAGAACTCTAGAACTTTTTTTTTTTTTTACAAATTATGAAACATTGAAACTGCTAATTTCATTTGCTAAAATTAAAGTGCATTCCACATATGAACAAACAAAAACACAGAAACAAACAAATTTCACAACGAACATTTCCAACATTTTACAAACTTTTGTTTTCAAGGTATACATTACAGAAGAAAAAAAATCTGGACTAAACTTTCTTCAATCAATGCACCAACATATACTGTCACATTGTCTCTTAATAAGACACTGAAAACTGCATACTTTGGGTAGTTCTTTTTCTAGGTGAGACATATGCTGATACCAAGATGCAAATATAAAGTCTCTCTCTTGTCTCTGGACTACAAGGGGGGTGTCAACAGGTACATGCTGCTCTATTAATAATGCATTGCGATACAGATGTCATCATACTGCACTTTCGTCAGGTTCAATTAAACATTGTAACCACCGCCTTTGAACTATCCCATCCACACTCAAAGCAGAAGGTGGGGGGGAAATAAAGGACGAATTGGTGAAAGAATTCAAGAGGATTTCAAGGGAAAAAATACTGTTTATGTTTGTTTTTGCATTTCCCCTTTTCCCCCCACCCATGAATGTATGAGGACAAGTCTAGGAGGTTTTTTTGTTTTTGTTTTTTAATACAGAAAATCTAATGTTTAAACATAGTAGTTAAAATTAAAGAAGAAATTCTAACCCAATCGTTTTCATACACAAATCCATAACTTTCTTTAAAAAACAAAACAAAAAACAGATGCCTTTTTCAACCACATACAGTGTGCTTTCTTCTGAATTATACAATTAAAAAGGCCAGTAGTTAAAAATGATTTAAAGTCAATCAAATGGTTATTCTTCACTTCAGGAATTAAAATACAAATTCACATGATACTACTTTAAAAGAAAGCTACACTGATTTAATCAACCGGTGCTGCTTATTTATAAAAAGAGGCATTATATAAATTTTAAAAAATCAACGCAGTCACAGTAGATTTGGGTTTTTTTTTACCTAACTCTTTTGGTATTGTTTAAAGTGTCTAACCCAAGCGAAATGTCATAAGGCAAACTTGCACATTACCAAAATTTAAAACAAGACAGTTTACGCAATAAATTCTTACTCTTCAAGATGTCTGCAAGCACAAAGTTCATGAAACTGGTGATCCTTGTTTCATGTCCTGAAGAAAAATGTTTTTACTTTTTCTTTAGACTGAAATTATGCAGTCTTATTTTGGAGATTTCACAGAAATTAACTAATTTGCTAAAAAGAAAAGGAAAGAAGGTGTTTACCCTAAATGATACAGAATATCTATGTGGTCACGGATCAATGTAGCGTAAAATGCGGACTATAAGCCGCTACTTTCTTCCTCAACTTTGGCCCAAGCGGCTTATTAGTGGATTTTTTTCCCCATTCTACATTTATCAGTATGATTAAATCTGTTTTGGGCCACATCCTTCAGCCTATTTTTAACTTCTTTAGACTCAAAACTGGGTTTGGTAATCAATAGATTCAAATCTCATGTTTAAAGTGTCTGAGAACATTAAATACTTATGTTTTGATAGGAGAATTTCTATATGTGTGTTGCTTTGCGCACATACAATTTTCTCTGCGGCTTATAAACTGGTGCGGCTTATATGTGAATAAATACCTAATATTTTGTTAACTTAAGGGGTGTGGCTTATATACAGGTGCGTCTTATAGTCCAGTTTTTATGGTACTAATAAAGATAAATTTAGTGTCTTGACATGTAATTTAATGACATGTAATGTAATTTCAGGCCAATTTAGTATTTAGAAATTAAATTTTCTTACATCAAATTAACTACATACCTTGCGCGCTGTATAAAGTGTAGGTTTAATATCATTCTTAAGGGGGAAAAAGAAATTTTAATAATTTGATAAGCTCAAACAACCTTAAACTACTTTATCATTTTTATTCCATAACATGAGAGAAAAAGTTGTCCGTTATTGCACACACATCCCCTAAAAAAATATTTTTTAAAAATTAACTAAAAATATCATAATTTCGGAGTATTGCACTTTCAACAAACTAAACACATTCAATAAACATACACTTGAAATCAGGCGGTAAAACAGCAATTTAAATAAGATCACAATGAAAAGAGAATATGAAAGAAACATTCCATCTCTAGCAAGAACAAAACAAAATAAACGAGTGAGTGCATTGTGGTGAAATGTTCCACAAATGGAACACAAAAGCTAAACAGAAATATGAAAAAGTGTTTCAATAACAACACACACACACACACACGTGAACATTCAGACACACACAACCACACATTAAAGATTTTGTTTTAATCTCCAGAGTAAAACAATATAAATTGTGACCAGCTTTAAAAATAAAAGCAAAGGATTTCTTTTATAAATTTTGATATTGCACAGAAACGACTAGATCAATAAATAATTTAAAAACAGAAAAATAATAAAAGGGAGAACAGTAAAACAGGTCAAATCTTCAAGTTCAAAATACCGGTAATGTGTACAAAGCCATACTCATTGATGAATTTTTATAAAAAAAAGAGAGCAATATTCATTTTTGGTTTTTATACTTACTTTTTAAAAGCTTTAAGCATTCACCATTGAGCAAACAATAGTCAATTTAACCCCTTGACTGCCACCAATGTATCACGTACTGACCTGATGATATCACCAGATGAAGAGGAATAACCCTGATATGCTGGCTTTTCTCTAAGTCAAGAGAGTTATATCCCCAGACCATTTTGCCAGATTGGCTCTATCAGTTGTCTTTTTCATGGCATGATTTACCCAATGATTTTTTCTTGAATTTTCTCTGGCAGTCAAGGGGTTAAGATATACATGAAAGCAAATGAAGAGGAATTATTTTTATATATACTGCATCAATAAATAAAAAAAGTGTAGAAGAAACAAGGAAAAGGCCAACAAAAACCTGAGCTAAGAAACTGACAAATAATAAATACACCGACAACAAAAAGCTATCACTAAAACAGGTGGGTAACGCAATTCAACAACTATGATCAGACTCAACTCTCTTCAAAAACAGAAGTTAATGCCCCAAAGATATTGAATATTTGTCCTTAAAGTGCACACAGTCAACCAGTCCAGTTTGTTTTGTTTTCGTACCCTGGCTTAAACTAGTTAAAGACTCCAGGGGTCATCCCAACAGCTGAAGCACTTGAACGCTATGGTACAAATGCACCAGCTAGGGATGAGAACGTTACGTGTGTGACCGTTTTTTATTACCACGCCACGTGAGCAGCCACACTCCGACTTCGGAGGATTAATCAGTCCAGTGTAACAGGTTGCAGGTTTCTTTTTTCTGGATAAACTTAAAAACAGCGTTTGCAGAATCTGATCGTTACACACAACAAAAAGCATGTAAAGATGCGGTAGTTTTTCATTACCATGTTTTAACACTATGAGCACAGGGTGTACTGAAAGTCACAAATCGCTTAAAAAAATCGCAACCCAGATCATACTCTCCTATTCCTTCCAACATTCTGTTTTCTTAACCCTTTCAATGTCGGCCATTTTTCAGCCAAAATTATCCATGAATCTAACCTGGATACAGAAAAGATTCTGTCTGCAATATTGGGGATTCCTCTGTGACATGCATAAAATAGGGCTGATCTTTCCCTCCCAAAATTAAGAACATTAAGGTAATTGGGTAACAGACCCTCATTTGATGCCTTTTAGTGACATGGGTTATCAAATCATTGTGGTGCCAAGAGGCGAAAGTGGCAATGAAAGGGTTAACACACTTTTTTTAAAAAATAAGGTAAAGTATTAATAATAATAATAATAATAATAATAACCAGAAGACACTTTTAAATCACTGAAAGATTCTGCAAATTAAAGAAAATGAAACATTGTTTCCATCAGGCTTAAAAAATGACTTAGATCATGTTCTTAGCAAGAAAAATGAGTCAAGTGAAATCCGATCTGTCCGCAGCCTGTATGGCAGACTGCAAATTTTCCATGGAAGGTGAGAAAAAGAGGTAAGGGGCTTAACGCATTGGAGTCGTGATGGTAGACATCTGCCGTCACTGTAAGTCTCCGTTCAGGTCATGACGGCAGACGACTGCCGTCAGAATTTCCGATTTTTTTGTCGACACACTCAAGTAGCGTTATTCAAGGGAGCTTACCATTGAAAGTCAAAGTAAACTAATTTATGTTTCGATTCCCTCCCCTAGACCATGTTTCATAGCCATCTGGGCCTTATCTTAGCGAGTTTTATTCAGTCACTTATCAACATCTACGTCATCAAAACGGTGGCGGAAAAAAAATTGGAAATTCCGTTTTGGGGGTACTCTATGGAGTGTATTTCTTTGACAAAAGAGATGAGTAAGCACACCAATTGTATGTGGCATTTTACTTAACACTTGTACCGCTCTTTTGCAAAGTACTGTTTGTTTCTATGTTGGGGTACTTTAGTGAGTGTATTTCTTAGACAAAAGTCAAGTATAAAAAAAAAGTAAAGTCAAAATCATCTTTATTGAGGGTTAAAGAATAAGCTGACAAAGTGTTTTTTCATCCTGCCCTGCCAAAAGAGATGAGTAAGCACTTAGAATACTTGTGCCATTCTTTTGCAAAGTACTGTTTGTTTATTATATCTTAATTATTTTGTAGTAATTTTTCAAAAAGAGGCCTGAAACGCGCAATTCCTGACCTGACCTGACTGCGACTCCAATAAGTTAATCAAAGCAAAAAAGGAGACTCATTTTTTTCTGCTACGAAAGAAAGGAAGTTGTTTACATGGAGATTCGACAGGCAGGAAGGTTTCGTTTCCCCACGAAGACAGAAATTCACATACCAGCTGTGCCCAATGACATCCTTACAGGGTCAAAGCAGACTATTCTCTTTCCTGTACAATAAAATTGATCTCGCTTCAAATCGACTGACAATGATTCCATCAGATTCCAGAGAGCAGACACACAAAACAATCAGAAATGTTTCAAAAGTCTCTTTCAAGCTTTCAGGAGAGAAAAAAAGGGAGGTATGAGTGTGTGAGAGAGATTTTACATCGCTTAACACAAACTGAGAAATTTTCCTTCCCAATTAACCAACCTTCAGTTAAAGGTTGTAAACAAACCCCTCAATGTTCCCGTCGTACATGGCGAAAGCCGATACGCAACGTTAAACTGAACTTCCATCCTCAATGTTGAAACAGACACAAAGAAGATCAATATTTCCCAAAGAACCATTACAACCTCTTCAAATGTTATAAATTGTTCAGTATAAAGTACTGTACCTTTCACAAAAAATAAAACCCCAAAGACTCAAGGTTCTGCTGAACAGCTCCTCTTTGCTAGAAAGAGATGCTTGCAAAGATCTCCAAAATGCAATTATAGGTAGATTTGATTTCCACACACCTACTCTTCCCACTCTCCCACAAAGGAAAACCTCCAAAAGCAAGCAACTACATCTCAACATTCCCACTCTCAGCAAAATCTCCAAACACGGAATTTACAAGTAGATCTTGCCCGGGGAGGGGTTGGTAAGCCAGCTGAAGCACTTGTTCCCGCTCTCCTTGGGGATGTTGCGGGCGGCAGCCAGCATGCCCTGAGAACCGGACCCCTTGCGGGCGGCCCCCAGGCCCCCGCCGCCCTCCTCGCTGATGGGGTGGAGGGGCGCGGTGGAGGCGGTGGAGTGTCGGCAGAGGGAGGGGTTGGCCAGTCCCAGGTTAGGGGAGGGGGAGATGTCGGGCAGGCAGCTGTGCAACACGCTGTGGTACATGTCTGTCGGGTGGTACAGCTGCCGGTACTGCGAGTCGTCGCTGTACCCAGACCCGCACGTCTGCAACACGCGCGCAACATACCGTAAAAAGGTTGGAACAATTAATCCCTTGTAGTGTTCATACTCTTAAAGTGGATTCGATTGAACTGGCATGCTAAAGAGTGAGTGGCAGCTGCTTGATTACCCTGCTGAACCTGCCAACCCACCCCCTAACCGACCAAAGAGGAATATTTGAAGCAGAAGAGGTTTTTTTAGGGAGTTAAGAGGAATTTCGGTGCAGAACCTTACCTTTCGCAAACAAACACGATTTTATGCAATTAATTCTTATCCTTGTTAACTTGTACTGTTCAAAACAGGTCTTGCTTGGAGGTGTCACAATAAATCTTTGCAAAGCAGGAAAACAAGGCAGATAATGAACCAAACACTTGTACATTACACATCTCTCATCAAAAACACTTGTTGGTATGGTTGCACATCAAAGTTGCTCTGAAAACAAACACAGCTCCCTGCCCGAAGAGTCTCTGCCCGAATCACCTCATGAGGATCCTTAGTCTCCTCCTCTTATGCTGACTTGAAAAAGTCATTAATGGTCGAAGTCGACTCCTGGGCGCTTGACGCATCTGTGTGTTTTTGAGACGTAACATGCCGTTACATGGCGCTTCACATCTATCATCCCTCCATGAGACACTGTAAAGTCCTTCGCGTACAGTATGCATCGGGCGTAATACACACCTTTACTAGAGCTCCTAATACACGGAAACTTTTCAGTGTATGCCTTGCGAAATTTCTGTTCAGTTCTCTTTCTTTTCCCATCGGCCAAATCACTACAATCCCCTCCACGCTTCGCCATCTTGCAGACTTCGAATGGCGGGAAAGGAAGTTGGTGACCGGAAATACTGTTCGGATTAGAAAATCGAATACACGCATGGCAGCTGTGCTGCTCTGCATACTAGAGTAGACGTTAGGTTTACTTTTGTTTTTTGTTTGTTTGTTTTTTGAGATTTTTGAAAGCAGAATTTTACGGAATCGAGCGGAAGAAATTCCGCCAAAAGCGGAAATGTTGGCAGGTCTGCGCCACTCACCCCTGGACAAGCATGCTAAAGATTGAGTAATAGGAACAGATGCCAGTGAAATGTGGCTTCAATCTGGGAGCCAAGTGCCCTGTCTTTGCGTAATCTGAGTGTCTTCTTTGATCTTAGTGCCAGCCCCCTGGAGAGTGAATGATAGGAACGGATGACAATGAAATGTGGCTTCAAGCCAGGAGCCAAGTCAAGTGCCCTGTCTTTGCGTAAGCTGAGTGTCTTTCATCTTAGAGCCAGCCCCCAGGAGAGTGAATGATAGGAGCGGATGCCAGTGAAATGTGGTTTCAAGCTGCAGGCATCAGAACAGTCTGACGTCCAATCCTCTGAAAACCGCGGTCCAAGGGCCATCAAGGCCCCAGACTATAGAGGGATAACACTGAAATCAATTCCTAACATGACCAAAAAGGCTTTATGCAGTGATAAATCACTATAAAATGCTATTTAAGAGAAAAGATATCTCTAAATAAAAAGTCAAAGCCTCTGACAGAAGAGGCCAATCCTCTGTCAGAAATTCTCAATCCTCCGAAATTAGCTGATTCTCTGACAGTTCTGATGCCTGAAGCTGGGAGCCAAGCGCCCTGTCTTAGCGTAAGCTGAGTGTCTTTCATCTTAGTGCCAGCCCCTTGGAGAGTGAGTGATAGGAGCGGATGCCAGTGAAATGCGGCTTCAAGCTGGAAGCCATTGTGCGCTGTCTTTGCATCAATCTTTGATCTTAGTGCCAGTGCATACTCACCCCGTCTTCGCTGTAGGGCGGGTAGGCCTGGTCTGGATCCCCGCTGACCACGTTGGGCTGGAAGGCATACAGCATGGCCCAGATGGGGATCAGCAGCTTGATCACCTGATCACACAGCACGGTTCATACAGATTTTTCTATATCAAAATTCACAAACTTTCATCACAGACCTTTTCAAAGACCCTGTATCCTACTTTCAAAGACATCTCACGACATGCAATGATGACGATTGCTTCGGTCATGATCATTCAAGTTGCACTGGTTTTGCAACAACAACAAAAAACCCAACAACAGATATAGCGAAGGGAAGTAGCTCAGCAAATCGAGGTCGTCTGCTATATATGGAGAATTAGTTAAATTAAATTGCTTCTTTATCAATTCTGGAAGCAAACAAAAATATATTTATGGCGTCAATGACTTTTTAAGGCATCAATGATTTTTTTTACAAACCATTTCACAATTTTCAGACCAAAGCCAATTTTCAAATTCTTTGATGCACAACAAAGAGATCATAATAACAGCATAAAACGGGAAATAACATACATGTGTGTCAAGCAGTTCAATAAGAGGAATGGCATAACACATACCATAATTTTCGGGTTATAATGCAATATTTTTCTCTCCAATTTCGACCTATGCGCCTAAAAAACGAGGGCGCCCTATTAGTGAACAAAATTGTGTGAAGAGAGGCAACGATTGCCGTGTTCAGTACAGTCTACTGTGAGTCTAAACATCGAAAGTGGTCATGAGTCGCCGATACGACGAATACTCACGTTAAAATGCTTCAGAATCCCTATTATCATCCGAGATACTGTCCAAACAGATGTCATAACCCTTCATTGGATGTCAAAAGCATTGTTGTAGAGCTTAAAATGCCATAATTCTATCAGTTTTCACGAACAATTGACCAAGCACAACAACATGAAGCAGCACAAACGGAAGTTTGATTATTTGAAAGGGGAGCCAACTCTCGTTTATGACAGCAGTAATGGTGGTTGGTAAGTGTTTACAAGACGCGTACGGGCTTCAAAGTTTGACTTTCTTTTGCGAGGTGCGCATCACCTTATAAACGAGGGAACCTTTCGCTTTAATTTTTCAGATTTTTCTTGAAAATTGCCCTATTATTCTTATACACAGCAGCGCGTAATGATCTCAAAAATAGCGTATATAACTGTTATTTTAAAACAAAATCCCTTCTTTTTTTGCGGGCAATACTGATTTCTCTTAAATGTCAAACCATATACTTCTAATAACTCACCATAAAAGTTAAAAAAATATATATCACAAAAAATAATAATTTAAAAAAATCTCACCATAAATGTCCCAAAGATAGGGGAGTAGAGAGATTGCTTGTAGTTCTGAAAAAAAGAAAACAGACATTAAGCACAAGAAAAATCATGTATGCACAGTTTGATGTTGTAATCAAATTAATAGACACCTAATGTTAGAGTACATTGATGCCTATAAACTAAATCTACCCGGTAATACTACCGGGTAACATAATATGTTGTACCATGTGTGCATAAGATATATGTGTTCATGTGTATGTGGTTGCGTGTGTTTGCGTACATATGTTCAAGAGTTGATACATAGTGCACATATTTGTCTATATATGTGCACACAAGAGCGTGCATACATATGTGTGGACATGACCATGCACTCTGCGTGCGTTTTACTTTTAGTGTGTACATGATTGTGCAGAGAAATAAGTGGTCTGACAATTCAAACCATAGCAATCATTAAAGCCTATTCTTTTTCTTTTACTTGATAAAAAAAACACCACTACAGTTCTCATGATATACAAAAATATACTAGCTTAACTAAGTACAGTGGTACCCCTCTAATAAGACCTTGAAAGTGTGGTGAAAAAAAAGTCTTATCTGAGGGGTGGTCTTATTAGAGGACCAAGCATCTTTTCCGAGTCGCCATGCGCGGCACATACGCGGATTTTCCCGAATCCATTAAAAAAAATTTGTATGCTGGTCGTCACCTGTGCGTGTAGACATCGTCAATCTCGGTAAAAACGAACCGTTCTCATGTCGAAATTGAAGAATTTAATCAGCCATATCACGATCTGACCACTAAATGTCACCACTTTTATGCACATGTGTCATCACTGAGCAGTTTATGATCAAAGTGTGAACTGAAACAGTCGCGATCGTGTTGATCTTTACGAGCTCTGTGCACACGTAAATCCGAAGTCAACTTCCAAGTTGAAACTAGGTGATCGGTCATACTCCATAAGTTGGAACTCAGTGAATCAGAATAGTTTCACTTTACCAAAAAAAAAGTTGAAAAGTAGCTCCTTTCCGCTATCAGACTGATAAATCGGCGTTAGTGTGTGCACTACAACTCTCGCTGAATGCAAACAATTCACAAAATCCGATAAATGAAAGCAGCTGGCGCATTAGCGTTTGCCGTGATTTCGTATCTGCGGTTTATGCGGCGCCATTTTGTCAGCCGAGTTGTATGCGCGGTAAAAGTTCTGTGTGTGCAAACTGTGACACAGTGTTACTTTGTCATGTTTTGTGTTGTGTTGTGTTGTTGTGCATAATCCAGTATTTAGTAGGTCCGTTATGGCGAAGATTAGGTCTGTACCGTTATGTGTAGTTTGTGTGTGAGTGCAACACGGGCCATCGAAGTTGCCATCGGACCCGTTGCCATGACTTTCGATCACGAGTTTGTTTGCTTTTCATCGAGAGATCTATTTGCACGAACTTGACTGCAAAAAGATAACATTGTGGTCGCATCTCAACCCCTGAAATCGGGTCGTAAGTTGGAACTCAGGAAAAGTCGTATTTGCGGCATAGGATATATAGTGGAATGTGTTCGGGAAAAAAGAAATCGGTCGTATGTGAGGAGAAGTCGCATTTGCGAGCGTCTTATTAGAGGGGTACCACTGTATCAAAAAGTAGTATAACTAACATTCTTGTATGTTGTCCTCTCCACCACTGTTGATGTGTACTGTGTGGGTGAAGGGTCATAAAGGCGACCTTGGCACATTCTTTATTGAGAATGATGCTTTGTTTGACTCACGTTGGCTCTGATCCACGCACTGCTAGATGATTGGTATCGTAATCAACTTTGGTGGAGGGGAGTTAATTAGAAAGAAAGTATTCCCCCTTTGTTCAATTTTGTTATCTCCTTTCTTGGCCTCACTATTTCATTCTTTGATTACATTCTACAACTTTGAGTATGAACCTACCAATACACGTAAATCAAAAACGCATCTCATCTATCAAAAGTTAATTGACGATTCAGCAGTTTACTTACAAATATTGCTCCACAGCCTTCTTCCTTGTCTCCAACTGAAAAGAAACCAGAAAATATCAGAACTATAAACATAACCATTAAAAAGTTTACTAAACACAAACCGACTGTCAATTCCAACTAATGTGGCGGTACCATAGCCGATGAGGTTTAACCGAGGCATGGTTACCGCTACACCTATCTATATTGTTAAAAACTCGGGACTTTACTGGTGTTGCACTGCCTCCGGGCATTGCAGCCAGTATTGTTCCCAACATCTTTGTATTTACAAATGTCCCATATGTGTCTATGACTGAGAGGACGTAAAGCATCATTTTTTTATCATCACAAACCGACTGATTATATTATACTTGTGGCGGTGCCATAGCCGATGAGGTTTAACCGAGGCGTGGTCACCGCCACAGCTATCTGTATTAATAAAAAAATTGGGACTTTGCTGGTTTTGTACTGCCTCCGGGCATTGCCTCCAGGATTGTTCCCACCATATTTGTATTCACAAATGTCCCATATGTGTCTGATTCAGACCAAGAGGACGTAAAACACCATTTTCGCCGCACAAACCGACTGATTGATGCTAAGCTGAACTTTTGACTGTCATTACAACACCACCACCGCCACCCCCATTTTTTATAATTTCTTCTTCAATTACAACTTGGATATACTTATTGGTGAGAAAAATGCACATCTCTCCCCTATATATTTCACACTCATGCCAATCATCTCTTGTACACTTGCTTCTATCAACAACTGCGATACTTTTCTGGTTAAAGCCAACCAAAACTAGAGGTATCCATTCTGATACTATTGTTACTATTCTGGCTAAAGCCAACCCAAGCTAGCACTGGTATTTTGGAGTTCTTCTTCTTCTGTGTTCCCAGGCCAAAATTCCATAATAGGTAAACTACATATGTGTCCGTTTTTCTGTTTTCACTGGTCTCCCCGCTGCATACAGCCGACACATTCCGATTTCGGAGGAGCTCAAAGGAGAAAAGTTATTTGGAAGATATTTTTTTGGAAAAAGGGCAGGACAATGGGCCAATAAGTCAGAAAGATAGTAGATGACAGTAAGCAAAGAAAAAAGGCCGAGTCAAAGAGAGTGGCAGATCAGAGGAAGTTACAAGCACAGAACTTCCAGAAGGTGGGGGAACTATTTTTTACAAAAAGACCCCCTGGTATCCCCACAGGGAATTTTGGATTTCAATCGTTCTTGACTATAATCCAGTATTATTAGTGCAGCAGCATTCTCTTAAGCATTTGCTTCGATTGTGAATTACTTTCTAACTTTATTGTAGTACAAAAAAAGCTCACAAAACGAACATGAATATCACCCTATTGACATTAGAAAATTGCACTACGGGTGTACAAGGAAAAATGCTTTTCACGTTAAAAAAAAAAGAGATGAAGATTAAGATTAAAATTATAGCCCTGTCGACAACTAAGGCCATGTCAGTCGACAACTAAGGCCATGTCAGGGCTGTCACCACGTTAAATCTTACCACGTATCAAAAAGGGATAAAAACGCGAGGTAAAAACAAAATCAAAGTTTTATGTTAAAATATTTTTGTTAAAAATTCATTAATAAATCAAAAAACTTAGCAAGTAAAATCATGACACGCCTAGAATTAAAAACAACACAGTAGCTTATAACAAGTGTTTCACGTCCAAACTCACCTATCTGAATGGTGATGTCATAGAGTAGAGTCACCACTGCTGAGAACTCCAGTACAAACACAATGCTGCAAAATGCACACAATTATAATTCATGAGATGTGATAGAAGAAGAAAAAGAGTTTAATCAGTCTGCTGATGATGATCATTATGGGGAACATGTTTCTTGTTATTTTATCTGTGTTGCTGTGTCTGGATGAATGTAAGGATGGAGTGTGTGTGCATGTGTGTGTGTGTGTGTGTGTGTGTGTGTGTGTGTGTTATATTTATTGAATTTCATTGTTATTTATTGAATTTCGTTTGCTATTTATCGAATAACATGTCATGGAATTTCTTTGTTATTTATTGAATTTCATTGTTTTGTTACACAATTTGTTTTTAATGTCAGTACAACTTTTACAGTTAATCTGACAATACATTGGTTCCAGTCCAGTGTGTGTGTGTGTTGTGTGTGTTGTGTTGTGTTGTGTTGTGTTGTGTGTGTGTGTGTGTCTGTCTATATCCATATATATGTATGTACACAAGTATTTCATGTATTATGCATATCAAATCTGCTATTTGTTTCACATGTATTGTAATTGTATATTATGAAAATAAATTAAAAAAGTTATTCAAAAAACCCAATGAGATGCACTTTTGAAACTGAGCTCTCAAACATGGTGCTTCGTGTTGTTTTATGTTTGTTTTTGTGTGTGATTTTGAACAAAAAGAATTTTTAACTCACTTGGGACGAATGAGCCGGAGCCGGCTCATGGCTCGCACAACCGTTAAGGACAAATGGCCCGGCTCCGGCTCATAAGAGTTTTCAAGAGGTTTTGATTTCTGGCGTGGAACCAGCTTTCCGGTGCAAAGTCATAACCTATTTTCAGTTTGCTTTGACCTTGCCTCTCTTGAAATCAACCAATCATTGCAGACTTTACATTCAGGTTTGGTTGTAGAGGGGGGTCAAAGATCGGAATGTGAAATTTTCCTTCTTTCTATGTGTTAGCTGTTTTCGTCAATAGGAAACAAACGACGAAGGTAAGGAATCTGATATTTTGCGATCGTTTAGTGCATGGTGTTGCTAATCTTTTTGCCTAACTCTTCATAACTTGGTTTTGGTGATTATTTTACGAACCTAGTCGAATGCCCAGTCCCCACAGAACAAGGGGAAATAATTCGGCCAGTCCCGAGTGAGTTAAAAGTCACTTATCCTTCATTTCAGTATTCCGATTGATTTTTCAGTGTTCAATTTGCAATGTGTTCCAAACTCTTTGATATGCCTAATTCCAAGTTTTTAAGTGGCATAACAAATAGAACTATAGAAAACAATGGAGCTCATGAGAGAAGGAACTGTTCAAATAGGAGTATACCAACAATTTAACTTTAACCCATAAATCGGTGGAGTGCCCGCCAGCGCCGGGTAAAAATAATAAATTGCACTCCGTTACCACGAAGCACCCGCTAGTGCCTAATTTGCACTTGCCGATGACCACAGACTGTACTGTTTACATGTGCTAGATTCTCGCAGTGCGTGACTTGCATATCTGCCACTTCCTATGCAGCCATTTGCCGGTTATTGCGTCAAAATTGATTGAGTTTTCACGAAATTATGATTTTTTGAAGTCAACAATAAAACATTTGAGTTGTCCGACGTTGAATTATGGCATCTGTTGAACAATATCGTCGACGATTACGGCCATTTTGACGACTTTAGTGAGGTAACTTTTAGAAATTGATCGAGTAGGTGTTGAATGTGACCTAGGTAACAGGCTTCGAAGCTCCTGAAGCCAAAATCGATGATCTGACACCAAACATTATCACGAAATTAGAAAGTCAGTTATATGCACTGCAGCTGTGCCGCTCAGTATATATAAGACGATCGGTTTGCGTCATTAAAAAAAAAAAAGCTTTAAAAAAGGAATTTTATGGACTCGAGTGGAAGGGCGGAAGAAATGTGGTCCGAGCGGAAAAACTTCCACTCAAAATGGACAGGTTAGCAGGTCTGCAAACAATACCACTGCTACAAACAAAAGCATCACTCACCACCACAGGTCACGTTTCTGGGCCCATTGCACAGAGTCCAGGGTTTATTTCGTTGAGTTGTCAATACACAAACACCACCACCACTGCTACAAACAAGAGCATCACTCACCACCACAAGTCGCGTTTCTGGGCCCATCGCACGGAGTCCAGGGTGGAAATTTCGTTGAGTCGGCGCGTGATGTGGACAGCGGCCAGGGCAAAGAACTGCACCAGTACCACCTCCATGGCAGACATCAGCAGCCAGTACGGCTCTGTGCACACACAGAAAATGTAACATAGTGCATCGCAGAAAGGAACAAATCCAAATGGTAAGCCGTATAAACAGTACTCCCCGTTCAATGCAAAGAACGAAACAAAAGCTATGGAGAAAAGCCTCACTCAGTTTATGGACTATGGCCAGTAATGTATTGCTAAGGAAATCAAACTTTTACGTTGAAAAGAACATTATGGAAAAGAATTAATAGCTGGTCTGGTAACAGTAAATATCACAGTGGTGTCTGAATCAGTGACGCTTGCAGTGAGCCAAACAGGCTGCACCCAGTTGAGTAGTTTGGCCCAAACGTGCAGTTTTCTATGGTCAAACCATAGTGTAGGCAAGTCTGCACTCACCCATGCACTGGCTGTAGTTTGGTCAAAATGTGCAGTCTGCACTCACCCATGCACTGGCTGTTGTTTGGCAAAACGTGCAGTTTTCTATGGTCAAAATGTGCAGTCTGCACTCACCCATGCACTGGCTGTCCTCGGAGGTCATGTTCAGCATGGCCAGGATGGCGGTGACGATGTAGTACAGCATCACCGCTCCCACCGCAGGGTACATGATCCTGCACAAAAGACATACACATTACCTCAATCATGCTACACACATTTTTTTTTTAAATGCTTTTTTTTTCTGACGTTCCGTACTCTGCCACTGCATTCTTTTTTAGGCAGTGAAAAACGCCTACACCCACTTGATTAAAAATGCTATCATTTTCTCTATGTGCTGTGTGCAGACTTGATTATTGGAATACTAATAAAGAAGTGATTAAGGAAAGTGTTGATACTAAGCATTTAGTTGTCCGTGCATGTTTTATTGTTGAAAAAAAAAAGCAGCAAAAACAACTGTCGGAATGAGTGCCCACTGACCAATAAAGTTATGTCAAGGATCACTTTTAAAAAAACAAAATAACTCACGGAAATTTAAGAATATTATGAAAGGCAAATGTTTTTCCAAATTCAACCTCGTAGTCAAAATTGGCACCGAATCATGGTCGCGGCTCAAATCGAATCTTCTTCATTGAGTCACACTTACACACATATCTGACCTAACAAAGCCTAGAAATGCATTATCTAAGCAAACATCGATAATTTCCAGTAGAAATCTTCGCTAACACAAAAATCCGCCATATTTAATAGGGAACTTGACTTTCTGACCAAATAAAACTTTGAAAAAAATCAATACTCAACTGAAAAAGCAATATGGCAGCCAAACCGAAAAATAACTGACGAGCTTGAGCCTCGTTCTGAAGCGAAAGTAAGGTTGTTTCCATCATTAGTAATGGGAGCAACGTCCGCGAAGTGTTGGTTTTGAGTACCCATCTCTGGGCGACACAGTGCGCCTGCAGCGTGCTAAAGGTTAAAGGTGGTAACTACTTTCAACTTAATGTTTCAATGTTCAAGAACAAAAGCTCTCTGCAACGAACCTAAATATGAGCTCCTGAACCCACAATGCAAACCTTAAAAAACAATTAACGCCAACTTTCTTATACCTCTTGATGGCCGCTTCACAGTACTCGCGAGGCCAGCACCCAGTGAAAGTGAACAGCACCAGCAACATCATATTGCAGACAAGGAAAACTAATAATACTGTAAATTTAATACAGTTGAGCCTGCCAATTAAGACCTTGAAAAATCGGCCAAAGAAAGGTCTTGGTGGGGAGGGGTCTTAATAGGGAGGTGGACACTGAGTAGTCTGGATTTGAAGGGTGAAAAATTGATGAAAATTTTTGGGTCACATCTTCATGGGTGCAACTACACAAAATGAAAAAACCCTGAAAGGTTGGGATCCAGGGGTAATGTCCCCCTAGCAGCTGAAGCAAAAATTGATTTATGAAGGTATTTTAGTTTGCTCTATTCACAATTTATACAACTGCTTATTTTAAGTGTTGGAAAAATACAATAGACACATAAGTCTTGCCTGACAAATTTTAAAAAAAAGGAACTTCCTTTTCTGGTAAAATTGAAAAACAGGAAATCCTTGTATACCAGGAAAGATTGCATATGCATCTTGGAGGGAGTCTTCATATGGAGGTTATATCATGTCTTCCTACCTCTTGATGGCGGCTTCACATCGCAGTGCCCGCGAGGCCAGCACCCAGTAGAAGTGGGACAGCACCAGGAACATCATCAGCTTCAGGAACTGCAGCGCCACGTGCATCTGGGACCGCCCGCCCAGGATCCAGTTGATCCCCCTGGAAAGCAAGTCAGTAGTGTCACCACACCACACAGGTAAGCGGCTCTAGTTTAACTCATTCTACCCCATTTACCAGTATACTCGTAAACTCACGCCAACCATATCTGCCCGTTTACAAGCTAACTCGTAATACAAACCCATCTTCAAACTGAAGCGTCTAGCGTGGTTCTCATCCTCAAATTGTTCACTTTGGTAGCTTTAGCCTGTTTACAGACGTTGTTTACAGACACTTCCTTTCCGGTCATGCTTAGATTTTATCGATTTTGGAGCAGATTGTTCATATTTTTACTGATTGTTTTCGATGATGGGTTGATACATATTATGTCTGAGTAATGAAACGGCAAGTAAAATTGTGTTTGGATTGATTTAAGACTATTATAATGACAAAAATAGCAATTGTATCGAGTTTTTAGCTAATGTAGGTGAAGCAGAAAGCTCTACTTTTGATCATTTCATAAAGAACAAACAGTTTTATATTACTGTTTTTTGTGCGAGTTATTTTTAGAACTACAGGCCGTACCTTAAATTCATGAAACTTTGTAAACTTTGAAAACACGCATTCGACAACGCTTTAAAATTTCAAAGCAATACGGTGAATTGTTTCAAAATTATAGCAGCTAATAGGCGGCAGTGAAGGGGTTAATACAAGTTTTTAGTTTTCGCAATACGTTACAAAACAAGTCAATGGACTGCCTGGAGATAGTCCGCTTTGACTCTTGTCTAAGGCACCGCTGTATTGCCTACCCCATACAGCAGCTGAAGGCGGCCAGGTAGAAGATGCAGAAGTGGTGGTAGGCTTGACTATCTATTAGCAATATATCTCCTGTACCTACCCCATACAGCAGCTGAAGGCGGCCAGGTAGAAGATGTAGAAGTGGTGGTAGGCCTGACTATCTATTAGCAATATATCTCCTGTACCTACCCCATACAGCAGCTGAAGGCGGCCAGGTAGAAGATGCAGAAGTGGTGGTAGGCCTGACTATCTATTAGCAATATATCTCCTGTACCTACCCCATACAGCAGCTGAAGGCGGCCAGGTAGAAGATGTAGAAGTGGTGGTAGGCCTGACTATCTATTAGCAATATATCTCCTGTACCTACCCCATACAGCAGCTGAAGGCGGCCAGGTAGAAGATGCAGAAGTGGTGGTAGGCCTGACTATCTATTACAGTATTAGCAATATATCTCCTGTACCTACCCCATACAGCAGCTGAAGGCGGCCAGGTAGAAGATGTAGAAGTGGTGGTAGGCCTGACTATCTATTAGCAATATATCTCCTGTACCTACTCCATACAGCAGCTGAAGGCGGCCAGGTAGAAGATGTAGAAGTGGTGGTAGGCCTGACTATCTATTAGCAATATATCTCCTGTACCTACCCCATACAGCAGCTGAAGGCGGCCAGGTAGAAGATGCAGAAGTGGTGGTAGGCCTGACTATCTATTACAGTATTAGCAATATATCTCCTGTACCTACCCCATACAGCAGCTGAAGGCGGCCAGGTAGAAGATGTAGAAGTGGTGGTAGGCCTGACTATCTATTAGCAATATATCTCCTGTACCTACCCCATACAGCAGCTGAAGGCGGCCAGGTAGAAGATGCAGAAGTGGTGGTAGGCCTGACTATCTATTACAGTATTAGCAATATATCTCCTGTACCTACCCCATACAGCAGCTGAAGGCGGCCAGGTAGAAGATGTAGAAGTGGTGGTAGGCCTGACTATCTATTACAGTATTAGCAATATATCTCCTGTACCTACCCCATACAGCAACTGAAGGCGGCCAGGTAGAAGATGCAGAAGTGGTGGTAGGCCTGACTATCTATTAGCAATATATCTCCTGTACCTACCCCATACAGCAGCTGAAGGCGGCCAGGTAGAAGATGCAGAAGTGGTGGTAGGCCTGACTATCTATTACAGTATTAGCAATATATCTCCTGTACCTACCCCATACAGCAGCTGAAGGCGGCCAGGTAGAAGATGTAGAAGTGGTGGTAGGCCTGACTATCTATTACAGTATTAGCAATATATCTCCTGTACCTACCCCATACAGCAACTGAAGGCGGCCAGGTAGAAGATGCAGAAGTGGTGGTAGGCCTGGCTGCGCTGCATGTGAAGGCGAATGACCCGCACCACACACAGCAGGGCCGTGCACACAGACAGCACGCACAGCACCACATTCCTGAAAACACAAATAAACAACAAATGAAGCATATAACTCTCAGTCTCTTGCGTTAAGATTAAGATTAAAATTATAGCCCCGTCGATAACAAAGGCCATGTCAGGACTGTCACCACGTTGAATCTTACCACGTATTAAAAAGGAATATAAAAACACAAGGTAAAAACAAAATCAAAGTTTTTTTTGTTAAAATACTTTTGCTAAAAAAACATTAATAAATCAAAAACATAGTAAGTAAAAACATGACACGTCTATAATTAAAAACATCACAGTAGCTTACATCAACTGAAATATATTAATCTCTTTCAAGAAATTAACGATCGTGTCAGGCAGAACGTCACGGAACAAAATTTTCATTGACTCTGCAGTGTAGTGTTTCCTTCGAATGTCGTATAAATCCCAGCAGTCAGTGTCTTGCGTGCTTCCTTTCAAAAATGCACACACAGTGCGCACCACATTGCTGAATGACAAACAACTTTTTCAAGAGAAATGTACAGAAAACTTTCAATCACCTTGAATGTTTCATTTGAAAATGTGCTTGCTGCACTGTGACACACAGCACAATCCTGATTCAGTGATTGACAAACAAGAACAAGCGAAAAAGAAAAACAAATTCAATTGGCTTAGAATACATATTTCCTTCCTAGAATAGATGCATTTTTATTGATAAAAAATGTATTTCAATTATTAATTGTATTTTATTGCTCTGTACACTGTCACGCAATATATAATATTAATAAAAAGAACATACTACCGTATTCTACGGACTATAAAGGGCCAGCCACATGTCCACTAAAATCGTACGACTGTGTAAATGTGATTTGTGCTTCGAGATCACGTGATCGAATCGTATCGTACAGTTGTACGATTTTAGCTGATGTGTGCCTCACCCTGAAGTTAAGGCGATACTTTTTTCCCCGACTGAGATCATTGCGCCTTATAATGTGACTGATAATATCGTAAGAAAATAGAGTAACAAAATCTTATTTTTGAGTTAAATGTGGGGGGTGCGCCTTATAATCAGGTGCGCCTATTTTCCGTAAAATATATGGTAATTAATTTATCTTGCTTCAAAAAATACCTGGTGCAGGCAACAGAGTCATAGCTAGAGAGACAATCCCGATGTAAAATGTCGATGGCAGGAATGGTTTTCTTATCACCTTCCATCATGATTCGCTTCAGCTGCCTTCTGCAACATAAAATGATTGAATAAAACATTAGATTATGTATGATTATCTGTTTATAACTTTAAAAAATAACCTATTTCATTTTGAATATATAAAATAGCAAATAATGTGTAAGAAAATAGAAATACTAAACATTCACAATGTATGTTATTTAATAGTACTTCACAACTTGATTTGAGCTACAACTTGACTCTCACTCTCAGGCTTCTAATCTTTGTGAACCAAAGATATATACAACATGTATATATATATATAGCGAGATGTTTTTTTCATGTCCAGGTGTCTCTCTCTCCCTTCCCCCTCCCCCATCCTCCTTCTAAAGCAGCAAATTTCTTTGAACCCCAGTAGTCTACATTGCCGGTTATGGAAGGTGGACATTATATACATACGAAAAAAGATTTCAGGATGATTTTAGGCATGTTGTTTTGATCAGCACCCTCAAGGTGAAGGTGCTGAGTGTATGACTAGATTGTTCCTGTTGGCAGATCATTCCAATCGCAGATTGTACGGGGAAAATAAGAATATTTGCGGTAGTCTACAGGTCCTTGAGACATGAGTTTGAACTGTTGGTTGTGGATGCGTCGCCTGTTTGTGGGGGGCATGGGCTTCAAAGTGCTAGTCCACACAGGCTAGTCCGTTCTGGATCTTATAGACTATGGACATCCTGGAGGCGCGGCGGCGTTCTGCCAGAGATGGCCACTGTAGCTGCTGCAGCATGTCGCCAACACTTGACGTGTTCCTGTGCCTTGCTGCTCTGCGCTGGACTTTCTCAAGGTCCGTGAGTCTGCCGGTGTGTGGATCCCAAACAGGACTGGCATACTCCACAACAGGTCTCACCATGGCCTTGTACGCGAGCTCGGTGGTTGCTGTAGAGCACAACTTCAGGTTCTGTCTCAAGAAGCCCAGGGTTCTGTTGGCCCTCACACAGACAGCCTCAATGTGGGCTCCCCAGGAGAGGTCGGTCTGCAGGGTGACCCCAAGGTATTTTGCTGAGGACACTCTTTCAAGGCTTTGGCCATGTAGACTGTTGCTGGAGTATATCTTCTGCCATACTATTTGTTCTCAGGCCTTGAGCCTTCTCTTCCAGCAAAAGTGGTTTACAACCTAACACACTCTCTCCAGCCTGCATTCCTGACCAGACACCAATTTCCCAAATACAGAAAATTTCAATAACTAGATTTAGCTTGCTGCTTTGAGAATGAGAAGCAAAAACGAGTCAAACAAAACAAAAAGGAAAAGAATGACAAAAAGATAAAAAAAACTCAGGCCTTCAGTCTTCTCTTCCGGCAAAAGTGGTCTACAACCTCCCTGGCTTTGTGGCAAAATAATCAAAGTGTTGATTGTTGCCAAGCACTGCCAAGAGGAAGAACACCCTTAACTCAGAATGGAAAAAAGAAAATCTGTTATTATATTATCTGACTGCTGCAAGTTTTATCAATTGTATTGATCTAATCTACTCAATCTTATTTTTTGAGTTATTCAGTCTACATGAGTCATGATCATGATGACCATATACAATGTAGGTATGAGAAGAAAAATAAATATGAAAGCAATTCTCAGAGTAGTTGTTAAGAAATGAGAGAAAAATAGTTAACTTGCTGTAAAAATGCGTTTTTGGTCAATAATTTGCGCGATTTATTGAATTGAATACATTGCTGATACAAAGCTGAAGAGACATTTTTGTGGCAAATTTCTTCCAATAATCAAGACGATTGAAAGTTCGACAAAACTCGATTAATTTACAGAAAAATAAGCATTCAAAAATCAACTGCTGCCTGTAGACTATATGTTTTTATGAGAAAAAACACTCAAATATTTGGGTTTTCATGATACTGGTATTTGAATTGAACATAAACTATTTTTGCTTTAGCAATGGCGTCTTCGGAGACAGGCTCGGGCAGTAGCAGACATTTCTTTCCCCAACGATTTTCAAAAAGTTTAAAACCACAAAAATTATTGTGTGCAACATCGTAAGCTAGTTAAATTTATGGCGTTGAAGCAAACATTGGTGATTTCCTAATAAAGATGGTCGTGTGGAGCAAAGTATTGTTAGATTCAGCGTTTGTCGATCGCTTCCACTTCGCAAGGGAAGCCACTCCTTTTGTAAAAAAAACTAGGCAAAATGTCGTCAATTCGGTAGGCTTAATGCTGTGGGTGTAGGAAAAAATGGCACGGTAGATTTTGTTGTTAACCTTTAACAAAACACTAGTAGAAGGATTCATCTTGTATCCAGCATTACTTATTAGCGCGCAGTGGGCTTAAATAGCGAGCGGACATCTGATTCTGTTAACGCTTTTCAACTCGGAAATCTCCGCACCGCCGATCAGTGATCTGTCTGAAAGATGAAAATTTCAGCTTGAAAGCGAGGAAGCTGAATCCTCTGTACACCCGTCACGACTTCTTTTATGGTAAAAATAATGCAGCGACAAGAAGAAATTCTTCTTTTTCCATATTGGCCCGTTTGTAAACTCGAAAAGTTTATTAATATTATCTTTTTATTCACTTAAATTTAAACAAAGGGACATAACTCTGTGTGAGACTGGCACAAATACGATCGTCGCTATACAATGTGAAACACATTGGCCTGTTCACTACTTGTGATAATAATAGCAGAGCTTACCTTTCAGTTTCACTGGCTTAAACCCACAGCCGGCATATAAAGCGTTCACGCGAGGCGCGCGCCATCATTCTCATCACTGTTCGCGACCGAGACGGTTCAACCGTTCTTTTTTCCCTGTTGCCCGAGCCACTGCGACGCAGAACTTCTCAGTGACTAGGCTAGCAGTCTATACCCGATCCCTGGGATCGGTAGCTTTCCCTTTAATTAGTTAAATTAATATGACAATATTCGCCAGTTCTTCTTCTTTCTTCTTTCTTTGAACAACCATCATCATCAAATAAACAAAATGAGAGGAAAAAAGAATCTGTATAACTTATATAAGATCTATGCCAGCAAAACAGTGGTTCAATGACCAGTCAAAATTCGATCCGATGATGTCATTCTGTTTTGAAGCAGCCGAGACAATCGGCGAATCGCCGTTTCAGACTATGCCTAGAAGTAGAATGAGAATCGTCGAATCGAAGATCGCAGAATCAATCGATCGCTGAATCAGCGCCGATTGTTTTGACATTTCCAGACAGCGATTCAAGCTTCCCCTACTTTTTCAACACAAGAAACGAACCTTACATTTAAGGACAAAGATATTAAAGAACCTGACCTTCAATTTTTCAATCTTTCAAGGCTGCAGAACCTCGCCAGTGTATATTTTGGAATCATACATCTTGTTGGGCCTGCATGCCCTAATGAGCCGGAAGTGAAGGTGGCGACGCAAGTGATTGATTCAAGGGACGCAAATCTGCAGAAATGCTACTTTCACTTTTCCTTTCATTGTTTTGATGAGCTTGATTTGTTAATATAGAAACATCGAGCGACCGAACTGCAAACAAACGAAGCTAAGAAAACCTACACATATGCATAGGCGTCTTTTGTTTTTCTTTCTTGTTTTTATCTTGGGAAAAAAGGAAGAAGGAAAAAAAAACTGTACGCATTTTGGATTCAACCTCATACTCAGGACATTAGGCCTCGCGGCCTCTTCGTCTTGTTTGTTTTACGTCCTCCCGGCCTAAGCCATGTGGGACATTTCTTTTTAGAAAGTTCAGTTTTCCTTTTAATAAAGTTAGAGAAGAATGGGGGGAAATTACTTAAGTACTTTAGATCTTTTTAAGTAAACTGAAATATTTGTTTTTATTTAAATTTATTTTTATGCCATGACTCGTTTAGCTCTGCACTATAAATATGTTTTTTAGGATAAAATGCTTTATTTTAACATTTCCTAAGTTAGGCTCCAGGAGCTATGTTATGATTACAATTTCAGGACCACACTTTTTTTCAAGAACAAAAAAATTAGTTTAAAAATCAAAAAAGGTCTTTATAAAACATATTTACATTTTCTTTATTTATGCCCAAATTTTTTTAAAAGGTTTTAATCTTGTCGCATCAGTCTCCGAGACTGATACTAAAAAAAGATATTACGTTTTTAAAACTTGAGGTGGGTCCCTGTCGGACAGGTTAAAATTACATTATCGATATAATATCACTTGAAACGATATCTAGAGGGCAAAAGGCTTAAAAAATAAGCCTATAGTGCCAAATTGCTATGCTATGAGTGTTTCGAATGATGAACGTTCGTTTAACGTCCTCCGACCTGGAACAGGCACATATGGGACATTCATAACAATAAAGATAATGGGACGATCCTGGGGGTACTGCAATACCAGGAATTATATAATAATAATAATAATAATAATAATAATAATAATAATAATAATGAATTATATAAAAGTCCCGAAGTTTAAAACTGAAAAAATAATCAAGACAGTTACTTTCTCTGGAAATGATTGATTGTTTTGTAGTGTTTATACTCGCTTTTATGGGAGAAAAAGTAATTTAGCTTTCCCCTTCCATTTGGAGACTGCTTGTGTGTGCGTGCGCGCGTGTGTGTGTGTGTGTGTGTGTGTGTGTCACTCTGGGTTTGTTTGACTACATGCAAATTAAACTTGATTGCGTAAATATGTGCAGGCTAAATATTATTGTACATCAAGCGACTTCCAGACCCCTCGTGTCGCTTAATGATCATGAGTCATAAAGTTGCGTCTTGTGAAGAGAGAGAGAGAGAGAGAGAGAGAGAGAGAGAGAGAGAGAGAGAGAGAGAGAGAGAGAGAGAGAGAGAGAGAGAGAGAGAGAGAGAGAGAGAGAGAGAGACACGTGAACTATACTACATCATACATTATTTATAATTTCCTGTGCCGTAAGCATAATATGTCAAGTTCCTTAACTGAAGCCGCGACAAAAGAAGCTAAATCAATCAATATTATTTCCCTTTAACTTCATAGACGAGCTGACATACAAAAGAAGGAGCTGTCGTGGGAGATACGTCTTACTCGACCCCCCTACCCCATCTTGGCCTGCCCCCGCCCCCTTTTTTTCTAACATAGAATTGCAAAATTTGAAGAAACGAAGATGAATTGTAAATGTGGTGGTGTAAACTGAATTGTTTTTAAAAAATATATAGTAGCCTGGACTAATCCCCCCCCCCCCCCCCCCCCCCTTGGTAAGTCCTGTTTCGTCGATTGTCAAGGTCGATTTTTATGAGTAACTTGATGGATTGCAACATGCTGTAGGCCTAATTGTGATCTTGACGTACACCAGGAAGGTTCTTTTGCCACTGTCATTTGTTTTTTCAGTATCAAAAGAAGTCTAGAAATGATGTACGTCGTCTTGGTGGGGTCTGCTCTTAGGCACAAGGGTTTTTTTCGGGGGGGGGGGGGGGGGGGGGGGCAGTAGCGGTATTCGAAAAGAAGTCTGTAAATCAAACGTTCTTACGTGACGATTCCTGTGCGCTTGATCAAACGACCTTTCTGCACAGACATAAACAATACAGCCTATAATATGGCAAGACATTTAAGCAAAGTTAGGTCTGTTGTAAGTACGTTTTTATAGTAAAATATGAAGACCGTGAAAGACAAGCAAATTTGAAGTTTCTCTGTGTGTTCCATTCTCATCCTCCTCCCCCCTCCCCAAACACATAGGCCTATTTCGGCACCCACTGACGATCCTCAGTTGCCTCAACCCCACCCCACCCCAGCTATCTTCTATCCAACCATAAAAGGACGTAGGGGGCTTATCAAATAATTATGTGATGGGGATTATTAGTCATGACTATTGGTTTTATTAAAGCCCGTAGATTGGATCATCAAGTGATCCTAAACAATATAGGCATCAAACATCAGGCAATGGCGCAACACTTCTAATTGATTCTATCATAGTCAATTTAGACGTTTACGACTCTGTGTGTCTTCTACAAACCCTAACCTCTTGTGTGTTAAGCTGCATACATACATACAGAAATCTACAAATTGATGAATGACATAGGCCTAATCGCAAAATGTTACAACTTTTTTTAAAGTCTGAAGTAGGCCTACTCCGGAAGCGGATGCCATAGCCAAAAATCGGTTCATTCAGTAGATCTTTAAATTAAAAGAATCTGCATGACTCGGGACATTTTATGCATAGGCCTAAATTTATCATGCAGCCTGATAGAACAAAGGAAGCTGACTTCATCTTTCTTTAACCCCTTATATAACATGAAAAAGACAACTGATAGAGCCAATCTGAGAAAATGGTCTGGGGATATTACTCTGATTATGTTAGAGAAAAAGCCAGCATATCAGGGTTATTCCTCTTCATATAGTAACATTGCTTAAAACTTATTTGTCCCTATGTCTTTGAAACGATCATTAAAACCCAAACCAGTTAGATTAACTTGGTATCTTGGTCTATGTTCTAAAAAACATAAAGAGTGCTAGTTTAGTTTTTCCTCCTTATTAGGGAGGCATTGGCAGAACCCAGCCGAGGACAGCTGTTTCGACTCTAGGGAGGGAGGGAGACTGAGAGAGAGAGAGAGAGAGAGAGAGAGAGAGAGAGAGAGAGAGAGAGAGAGAGAGAGAGAGAGAGAGAGAGAGAGAGAGAGAGAGAGAGAGAGAGAGAGAGGAGAGAGAGAGAGAGAGAGAGAGCATTACTGATGAACATGAACATACATGCACATAATAATTATGTAGGCACCTTGCACACATACAAATGGTGAGGGGGGGGGGGGGAACAAAGATACAAAAATAATATAGAGGGGGCTGAGGATGAGGTAAGAGATTTGAACAGTAGGATTTATGGGAATAGGGTTTAGTGTGTGCAAAGGGTGGGGAGACTTAGAAGAATGGAAACGCGGAGAAGGGAGAGAGTGGGACCGTGACAAACGACAAGATGAACTATAAAATTGACAAACGACAAGATGAAGCTATAAAATTAAAAAAAGGAAGCAAGGGAGGTCAACCCCCGCGCGTCATCATTCGTCAAGCTTACACGATTCTGTTGTTATATCCCTTTGCGTGACGTCTTCGCCAGACGTCAGTTGGACTCGCATCAAGTTGACGTCAAAGTATGTCAGAGATGACAGCTTGCTCCGACCTGACTTTATCAGTGTCTCTTTGCCTCTTCATCTCTTCCTCGTCAGTGACTAATTCTTACCAACACCCCCCCCCCCCCCCCACACACACACACACACACACACACACATACACACACACACACATCCCCTCAAGAGAGGCGTCTTTCTTACAACACCCCCCCCCCCCCCCCCCCACACACACACACACACACACACACACACACACATCCCCTCAAGAGAGGCGTCTTTCTTAAAATAATCTTAAATCATGCCTTTCTGAAAATTCTTTCTTTCTTTCTTTTTTGGTCCGCTTCTTCTGGGCCGTAGGCTACAGTGGCGTTGCTCCCACGCCGCTCATTCCGAATCCCAACATCTCGGCTTGTTGAGGTCGCAGAATCCGAAACCAGCAGTCCAAGGGAAGATAATCTATGTTAGGCCGTCAGGAGGCAACCAACCGAGGAGACACTGCACTGCTACTGAGTCACTTCGGTGGAGTTCAGTGGAACCTGTACGCAGGATACCACCTGCTAAGCCCCCTACCGACGACAATAATGTCTTAGTCGCGGAGCCAGCGTGAGTGAGGTCATCTTGCGAGGGCGGCGCCACCACTTCCGTCCAATGACAGCTACCCAGAACATAGTACTACTGATCCCCATGACTTTGACCCGAACGCACCAAGGGCATAAACTGGATTGGTAGGTAGGCCTTATTGAAACTGAGGTCACCATGAGAGCAGGGCATCTTCCTGAAAATTCTTAACCAATACGTGTCACAGCAAGGCCTAAACAGTGAAGACAACTTGGACCAGACGCTACAAGCATAGGCCTAAGTATGTAAGCCTATGTATGTATGTATGTATGTATGTATGTATGGCAGTCTGTCATTTCCGACTATGATCGACTGCCAGACAACAGAGGGGGCAGCTGTTATTCCGGCGAGCTGAGCAAAATGTTTGTGGAGATACCTTGTCCGTGGTACACCCCCCACCCCCCCTCTTGGACAAAGAGATTTGAGGACAGATGGCGTTGGGATGGGTCCCCCGAAAAGCCAACCAATCACTTGGGCTGTAGTACTAAGAGCCAGCACTAACGGCCCTTAGTTTGAGAGTCATGGTCTTCCACTAAAGGACAAGATGTAAAAAGAAAAGCTGTGCAAACTTATCCTTTCATCCTCATGAAAGATCATTTTGACTTGACTTTGCTTGACTTGACAAAAATTCTAAGCTGTAGCATGAGTTTCCAGAACTGTTAAAATCCTTTATTGTACAGCCCTCACTTTACTGTTGGTTCCTATGCAGGTTAATGTCAACCAATGATAAAATCACTTGAGTACAGGGCCCATTGACATACGGGCTTGCAATAGGGCATTTGCCGCATGCCGGAGACCTTGAATTTCACTGAGTTGAGTTTAGAGCATTAAATTAGAAAGGTCAGCGTAACTCGGGCAGAACGAGTGCGGGCACTGAATTAGTAATCTAGCATAGAGAACGAACACTTGCGGCAAATGCCCTATTAATGGATGCAAAGCTTACAAATGACATTGTGTGCGTTTGTGTGTAGCAAGATTCCAATTCCCCATCCAAGTTTTTATTTTATTATCCCCGTGAAATGACTTGTTAGTTCCCGAGCGAAGCTTCGGGAAGTATTGTTTCGGTTTCATCCGTCCGTGCGTCCGGCTGTGTTTTCTTGAAAAACATTCAGTCTATTTCAATCGCTTTTAGTGTACAAGTTTTACAGATTATTATCTATCGACTGGTTGCTTTAGTTTTATTTCAAGGTCAAGGTCATGCTGATTAAGGGTTCAACCCCCCAAAACACTTAATCGCTAATATCTCGCGAAGTTTTGCACATAATATATTTGTTTTTGAAATTGCAATGCATTTTTGATCACAACGTTTTCTGATAAAAGGGACCGTAACATTATAATCATGAATTTGTCTTTGCAATCGTGCGCGCGTGCACGAGTGCGTGCGAATGACGGGGTTTGAAATAACCCCAAGGCTGTATCTCAAGAACTGCTGCATGGAATCGCTTCAAATTTAGTGTGGTGGTGCATCACGGTACACAAAAGGTCCCATACAAAAATAATAACCATGCTGACCTTGACCTTGAAAACGTAAATTTCTTCTTGTGGCATGTATCTATCTTTCACATCGTTGGACTTACAATGTTCAAATTTGGTATGCAGATGCATTGGCTTATTATAATTCTG
>CM065690.1:47036421-47071421 GCA_017654935.2 Phymorhynchus buccinoides
CTAGATATGAAGTCAAGTCAAGTACTTTATTATTTCAGATCAGAGAAATTAATTCCACTTATAAGAAGCACCTTATGTGATCAAACAAAAAAGGGGATTTTCTTTAATATTTTGTTATTGATGTGAATACTTTATGTAAAAGATGTACAATAAACAACAAAGCAACAAACAAACAAACAAACAAAAGACAACAACAACAACAACAACAAAAACAGGATACAAAAGGCATCGCAAAAAAGTTAATGCAGATTTCCATAGCCAAAACCAAGTCTGGACTCATTGTGGGCAAAATATCAGATTGTTTACAAATAAACGATCATAAATTGCGTATTTAATTTTTTAAAAACATTAAAGCGGAGGGGGGTGGGGGGTTACGAACTGGGAGGAGTGTGCGTGTAGGTGTGTGTGTGTGTGTGTGTGTGTGTGCGTGTGCGTGTGTGCGTGCGTGCGTGCGTGCGTGTGCGTGTGTGTGTGTGTGTGTGTGTGTGTGTGTGTGGGGGGGGGGGGGGGGGGGGGGGGGGGGGGGGCTGTGTGTGTGTGTGTGCGTGTGCGTGCGTCAAGTCAAAATAATCTTTATTGAGGGTTAAAGAATAAGCTGGCAAAGCTTTTTTCATCCTACCCTCGTGCGTGCGTGCGTGTGTGTGCTCATCGTGCGCGCGCGTGTGCGTGTGTGCGCGTGTGTGTGTATGTGCGCGGGGGGGGGGGGGGGGGGGGGGGCGGGGGGGGCGTGTGTATGTGATAGTTTTAGTACCGGAGCATAATAAACAGAGTGAAGCCTTAGATAGAAAAGATCCATTTTCTAACGCCCACACCCTTCTGCGCTGTTCTCTACAGGCTGACGTCGTCCCCGGGCGCAGAGTTACACAACCACGATCAACTTGGTATGACGTCAACACTGGAGAGGTCACAGGAAGCAGTACAAAATACGCCAACACATTCTCCATAACATTATCTTTGGGAAAACCTCCTGGGCCAGCCACACGCCCGCTAAAATCGCACGACTGTACGATACGATTCGATCACGTGGTCTTCTCTCCAAGAACAAATGTGATTGGCGCATCGAGATCACGTGATCGAATCGTATCGTACAGTTGTGCGATTTTAGTGGACGTGTGGCTGGCCCTTTACGCTACTCTCCTACCAATCCGTAATTAAAGCAGAAGAGGGTAGGGTGGGGTGGGTGGAGATTAGGAATGGGCGAGAGAAGGGGAGGAATTAAGGGGGGGGGGGGGGGGGGGGCAGTTTATTTCTGAAACAAGCAACAACAACAAACAGATGCAAATTAAGAATAACAGCAGCATAACACTTCAAACTGATACTATCTTCTCGAAAATAAATCTCCATACCGGAAGTGAGGTCGTCTGCGACTGCCTTGTGGTTGTGAGTGAAAGAAAATGGGTCAACACTTGAATTTTAAGTTCTTCTCTTTTCGTTGTCATGTCTTTGCACCCCATTTGCATGGCTGCACTAGCAATTGTTTTGTAAAGCACTTAGCTTTCTCGATTAAACATGGTTAGAAATATGCCCTGAAAATATATATAACACATAAGTATTTGCTTTATACTGAAAACGTTAGGGGGGGGTTAAATACAAAATAGGGTAAATATGTACTTTATAAGTCACCCCCCTCATGTTTACGATCCCAAATCTCAAAGTTTGCTTCTTTCAGTTTTATTTTCAAAATAGAATTACTGGTTAAATGTTCACCATTCCCCGAAGCCGCAAATACTCTTTGGATTGTACCAAAACCACCAACAATTTACTGGTTAAATGTTCACCACTCCCTGAAACCGTAAATAGTCTTTGGATTGTACCAAAAAGTCACCAGCAAAGGCGTAAGCATACGTTGGCTTGACCTTGATCTGTCTTTCATCTAACTGTGCAATTTATTTCGAACAGATCTTGTACTTAGGCCTAAATACTGGCAGATAGACAGTCAAACTGACAAAGAAGCAGACAAACAAATAAACAAGCTAGCAGCCGCGAAGATGAGAAACCCCTAAGCATTTCTAGTCATACTCAGAGGAGACAATAAGTCACTGTCAGAGGCTGAAGCTGACACAAGTACTCTGTCCAAGTTCATAATTGTCACAGCACTTCACCACTTGTTTTCAGAAGCGAGACGACAATCACATGAATATACTCTCAGTAAACAGATGTTGGTTTAAAAAAATATATATAATATACAAAGGAGAAAAATGTGTATTGAACGGAACAAAAGGCATGTTATTTAACTTCTCCGTCCTTTGCGTTTATATACAGTGAAACCTCCCTAATAATAAGACCTCCCATTATAAGACTCCCTCCCACATAAGACCTACTTCTCTGAGACATTGCCCTTCTTTGTAAGTATTAAATAATCTCCCTTATAATTAAGACCCCTCCCTTATAAGATCTCATTTTGGATGATTTTTGAAGGTCTTATAAGGGAGGTTCCACTGTAGTATGATTTGAAACAATGAGCATTATCCTTGGAATATATGGAGCTATCCTACAATTATTTATTTTTATGACTGTTTCAGTGCTTAAATGGTCATCAAATGTACACACATACACAAACATGTACGCCCCAAACCCCTTTTTTTGTTATCATAAAGAGCTCAAGAAAAGAAACAAAAGCACCAACAGAAATTGTATGTGCAGAAAAGAGAGAGGGTAAAACAAATACCCACTTATAATCAGAGAGAAAGTAGTGCCGTTTTTAAAAAAATCAGTTCTTTAACAACAGGTTGATGATTAATCAATGTTAAGCCTATACATTATTGGAGAAGATGAGAGACAGAGAGAAGGGATGATAGTGGTAAGGGTGCAGAGAGAGAGAGAGAGAGAGAGAGAGAGAGAGAGAGAGAGAGAGAGAGAGAGAGAGAGAGAGAGAGAGAGAGAGAGAGAGAGAGAGAGAGAGAGAGAGAGAGAGAGAAACTTTATTTTACAAGAAAAGAATTTAGGCTTCCTAGTCTTCCATTCTGTCCTTGGCAATGAGAGAGAATTTAGGAGAGAGGAGAGAGAGTCTTCCAGAGAGAGAGTCCTTGGTATAAGAGAGAGAGAGAGAGAGAGAGAGAGAGAGAGAGAGAGAGAGAGAGAGAGAGAGAGAGAGAGAGAGAGAGAGAGAGAGAGAGAGAGAAGACACTGGACAGCTTTATTTAACAAGGATAAAGATTTTAGACGAGAGAGAGATTACACAAGAAGGAGTGAGTGAGGGTGGTTAATTATATTTGATTCGTGGTTGGCAATACAACAAAAAATATCATAAAGAGAATAGGAGCTTAAAGAGCAGGTGCAAAAGAAGCGTGCCTGGGTTTGGTGTAGCTAATATTATCATCTTTATTTATTTGTTCACTTAGGCCAACCCAAGAGAATGTAACACTATATAGTCTGTGGGCCAACATCCATCATATTGTACGTCTGGCCTCCCCGTTCCCCCCTTCTGGAAGTTATGTGCTTGCAACTTCCTCTAATCTGCCACTCTCTTTGACTCTGCCTTTTTCCTGTGCTTTCTATCATCTACTATCTTTCTGACTTGTTGGCCCATTCTCCTGCCTTTTTTTCAAAACAATCTTCAAAATATTTTTTCTCCTTTGAGCTCCTCCGAAATCGGAATGTGTCGGCTGTACGCAGCGGGGAGACCAGTGAAAACTGAAAACCGGACACGTACGTACCTTACCATTATGGCCATATGACCTGGGAACGCAGAAGAAGAAGAAGAAGTATGTATGGCCCCACGACACACTTTTCTCAGCTGACAAGAGCCGGGGCAGGTTTTATGTCTGCAAGGGTCAAAGGGTGTCACGTGTCACCACGTGCAATGTATGTTGGTTAATGCTACTACTACACGCTGCCTCTTAATTTCTGTTGTTCACCCCCACCCCCACCCCATCTTCTGTGTGTGTGTGTGTCTGTCTGTCTGTGTGTGTGTGTCTGTCTGTCTGTGTGTCTGTCTGTCTGTGTGTATGTGTGTGTGTGTGTCTGCGCGCGCGCGCGTGTGTGTATGTGTGTGTTAATATCGAAACTGGCGAAGAAACCTTAAAATACACGAGAAGTTCTTGAAACAACTGTAGGCTACTACAATCTGTCCCCAAAATGTAAACGAAAATCAAGTTTTGATCAAGAATGTGTGTGTGCGTGCGCGTGCGTGTGTGCATGTGTGTGTATGTCAGTGTGTGTGAGAGAAAGAGAGAGAGAGAGAGAGAGAGAGAGAGAGAGAGAGAGAGAGAGAGAGAGAGAGAGAGAGAGAGAGAGAGAGAGAGAGAGAGAGAGAGAGAGAGAGAGAGAGAGAGAGAGAGGGGGGTGAGTGAAAGTCATATTAGTCACAGAGATTGAAGCACAGTCATATTAGCGCTCACAGAGATTGAAAACGCATTTCCCCCATTACATTGATCAACATCAAATAATCTTTGCTATATTCGGTTTGCTAACATTACACTTGTGTTGGTCAGAAAGGTGATCTTACTGTCCAAATTCTTTTACTTTCGCTCAAATGTTTGTGTGTTTTTCCCCCTTCAATTTTGTCTATAGGTTTTACGTCATAGGCCTAAGTGATCTTCTTCTTCTTCTTCTTCTTCTTCTTCTTCGATCGCTCTGACAGTTTCCTGTCAATTACGAGCGCAGATGCGTCATGCTGCCGTTATGCGCCTAACTAAGAAATAGTGAGTTAGGACCAGCAAGTTCGACTTCGGCTGGAGGAAATCTTTTTGAAAGTGTTTCTTGAAAAAAAAGCAGGAGAATGGACCGGTTAGGCAGAAAGATAACGGTAGATGACCGAGTTAGCAAAGGGAAAAGGAAGAGTCAAAGAGAGTGACAGATGAGAGGAAGTTACAAGCACAGAACTTCCAGAAGGTGGGGGAACTATTTATACAAAAGACCCCCCGGTATCCCCACGGGGGGACACTAAGTGATTCTGGCTTCTTTTAAAACCACATTCATTCAGCTTATTATTTAATTACACGGTACTGATATGCAACTTTTTCGTTCTGGGATGAAAAGGAATTTAAAAGACAAGATTATATGTCCAGGAATGAAAAGAAGAACTTGAGGAGTACAGGAAAGGGAGGGAGACTTGGAGGAGGAGGAGGAGGAGGAGGAGGAGGAGGAGGAGGAGGAGGAGGAGGAGAGAAAACAACAAAATTTGCAAGAGGTGAGAAATGAGATGGCGACAAGTTGTCACATCAAATCTGGCCACGTGTCCACAAAGGGTCAAACGGGTCAAGAACACGATGGATCATATTTTCTCTGTCTGTTTGTCTGTCTGTCTGTCTGTCTGTCTGTCTGTCTCTCTCTCTCTCTCTCTCTCTGTGTCTCTCTGTCTCTCTCTCTCTCTCTCTCTCTCTCTCTCTCTCTCTCTCTCTCTCTCTCTCTCTCTCTCTCTCTCTCTGACGATTTTTCTGTGTCTCAATGTTGGTTCATAGTATTAGTTATATGTTGCATGCTTAGAATGAAGGACAGAATGGAATACTAGCCCCAGCCTAAATTCTTATCCTTGTAAAATAAAGTGTCTGAAGTCTGAAAAGTCTGAAGTCTCTCTCTCTCTCTCTCTCTCTCTCTCTCTCTCTCTCTCTCTCTCTCTCTCTCTCTCTCTCTCTCTCTCTCTCTCTCTCTCTCTGTTTGTCTGTCTGTCGGCTTAATTGTGTGGTTTACTATGGTAACAGTCCTGAGACGATCATTGCTGTTGACGGGACAATAAACAATGTAAAAATAAATAAATAAAATAAATAAATGGTGTGATTCTAGTTATGCCCTAGCTTATTTGTGTCGCTCTTCGTAGGCATTTAAAATAATAATATTTCGGTAGTAATAGAGGCTGCAGTTTTGAGGGTTAAACTCGTAATTTAAAATAAAGAACAAGGTACGAGATGAAGATGAGATGAGATGAGATGAAAGAGAGAGATTCGTGTCTCTAGGCGAAGGTTTGAACCCTACTGTCATTGCTGTTTACTTTAGTCTGTGCCGCATCTCATCTTAACTGTAGGCCTATCTATTGCGCAGAAGCGTACAGATCCATGTCCATGTTATATTCCTATGGATATTAAGAAGTAAGAACATTTGGCTAGGGGACTATATAACTGTTGCGTGTCACAAGAAAGAAAAGCATAGGTCCGGTCCAAGAATACATGTATGCAAAAACCGGTGGCCCCTGAACTAGCATACATAAATAAAGTCCGTCTTTGTTTTGACTGATAAGAGGTGTGTCCTTTAACCCTTTCACCACCAGCCATATTTCAGCCAAATATTTCCATTACATTTACCTGGGTAGAGAACAAAATCCATCTGCAGTATTGGGGATTCTTCTGACATATATAAAATAAGGTCTATCCTTATTCCCAAAACTAAGACAATAGGGTCTTTGGATAATAGACCCCCAATTTGATGCCTTTTAGTGACATAGGTGTTAAATCACTGTGGTGCTAAAATGCGACTTTGGCGGTGAAAGGGTTAAGACTATAATCTTCCGTTTTCGAAAGGGAAAAAAAGAAGCCCAAGCCAGACAGATAGATTGAATACACTGTATAATTCAAGATTCCTGTGGCCTTACATAATTAACCACCCACAAAACGAAAGCTGGTTAATGTTTTCAGGGAATTCTGTTTGTTCCTGACTATCTATCTATGTTACCATGATAGCGTTTGAACAGGGGCATGTAGGAGGCTGAACGTTTGCATGCGGATAGGTAGTTAAGATTATCTAGGACAAGTACGAACATGAAGGTCATTGGTCAAAGGTCAAGGTCACTGGACCCGAAAACTCTGCCTCGCGGCTGGTTGATCTAGCCTTTTCACGCTCTAGTTCTTATTGTTGTTACTGACTCCGAATTTCAATCATGATGTCTAACGCTGGATCTTAATTGTTTAGAAAAAAAATGCTATGAAGACTTGTCTACATTTTTTGTTGTTAGCCAGTTCTCTGGAACTCACTCCCTTTCAGCCTTCGTCATGCCAAATGCTTTGTAGCGTTTAAGTCTGCTCTGAAAACCCACTACTTCAAACTGCAGCTGCAGAGTACACTCTAAAACTTAGAAATATTGCCAGCCACTCTATTTGTCCATCTTGTTATGTGTATAGTGTGTCACCACGTGTTCTGTGTGTGTGTGTGCGCGCGCGCGTGCGTGTGTGTGTCAGTGTGTGTGCGTGTGTGTATGTGTGCGTGCGTGCGCGCACGTGTGTGTGTGGTGTATGTGAGCGTGCGCATGTTTGTGTTGTGTGTGTGCGTGTGATGCGTTCATGTAGGCCCCTATATGAGTGTCCGTATGCAGGGGGGGGGGGGGGGGGGGGGTGTGTGTGTGTGTGTGTGTGTGTGTGTGTGTGTGTGTGTGTGTGTGTGTTGTGCGTGTGCGTTTGCGTGCGTGTGTGCGTTGTGTGTGTGTGTGTGGTTGTGTGTGTGTTGTTTATGTGTGTAGGCCTATGTTGTTGTGAATATATATATATGCTGTTATTTCATGCTTGCGAATTGTGTGACAATGCATACATGTATTAGGCCTATTATAAGTAGTAAGCTTAGTAGTAGTAGTAGTAGTAGTAGTAGTAGTAGTAGTAGTAGTAGTAGTAGTAGTAGTAGTAGTAGTAGTAGTAGTAGTCACATTAGTTGTTGTTGCTGATTGTTATGTGTATTTTTTACCGGCCAAACGAAGTCTGACCGGTATTGTTTTGTCTGCTCATGTTATTGGATTTTTGTTTCATGTTTTTATTCCATTTCAATTCTGTGTAAAGCGCCCTGTAGCCTACATAGTAGGATGGGCGCTATATACATTTTCCTTATTATTATTATTTCTCCTAACTAAAACAATTCACTGCAATTCAGTTTAGTACATCTTTGCTCAACTGTTGTTGTTTTTGAATCATTGGTTGATATTATGTAGCTTGTAGTAGAGACGAACAGTAACATCGGAGCTGTGCAATAGATAATGTTTTCCACAGGAACAGAAAATCATGGTACAGTTTTGACTTTTGTGGAAGAATGACTTTCAAACGAGGGGACCTTTGCATTGGCTTTTAGTGCTATAAGAGCCAAAAGGATGAGTTAGCCTCTGGGGACCTTCTCCAACGCCAGCTATCCTCAAATCATTTTTAGCCGAGAGAGTGGAGGTGTACCCTGGGCGTTGCATCTCCACTGTAAACAAATGTTAGCCCAGTCTGTCGGAATACAACAACTAGCTGTCTCCTTTGCTATCTGGTAGTCATGGTCGGAAACGAGTGACGGGCATACACTAATGTACACGTGTAAAAAGCAAGATTCGACCCAACATTTTACAGAATGATCTTTTGGTGAGTAATTTCCTCTCCAGGGGGGGGGATCGAAATTCGTTTGTGAGCTACAAAATATTCTTTTTAAGACAAACAGACGGACAAATATATAAAACAACGAAGATAAAAATGCAATGCCCTTGATAGGCGTAACGCATTTCTTACACATTTGCCTCCCCCTCCCCCCACAAACACCGTCCCATCCCCAACTCCCCCTTTGGACTTCTGGATGTCACCTGTGACGCAAACAACAAGCTTGAGGTAACTATTTGGAAGTCTCTGCCCTGCATTATTTTCTGTCCGTCTGTCTGTCTGTCTGTCTGTCTGTCTGTCTGTCTGTCTGTCTGTCTGTCTGTCTGTCTGTCTGTCTGTCTGTCTGTCTGTCTGTCTTTTGTCTGTCTGTCTGTCTGTCCGTCCGTCCGTCCGTCCGTCCGTCTGTCTCTCTCTCTCTCTCTCTCTCTCTCTCTCTCTCTCTCTCTCTCTCTCTCTCTCTCTCTCTCTCTCTCTCTCTCTCTCACACACACTGACATACACACACATGCACACACTCACGCGCACGCACACACACCTTTGGTCATTTTCGACAAGCTACTGTGAGCAAGAACAACAAGAAATATGACTACCCCACAGTCGGAAAGCATCTTCACTCTAATGTAATTCCAGTTTAACTATTAGTTTACTCTCTTCTCCCCATCCCCCTTCTATACCCCATCTCCCCTCCACACCCTTTCTCTACCCCTTCCGTTCCACATCTCTTCATGTATGCCGGTACATCCGGTGCAAGTCAATTGCGCCTATTTTAATTACCCTTATACTCATTTGCGCCTGTGTCAATTGCACCCGCAGTAGTCATCACTCATCAGTTGCGACCGTTAACCAAAAATTTTATTTTTATAAAAAAATGTTTTTTTAAATGGTTGAAATGGTTCACTGATTGATAAGAAAACTTGACATAATCAATGGAAGTTTTGCATATTTGAGATTTTTGTTTCAAAAGATAGAGCTAACATTCCTTTTAAAGGTACATAATCCAGAATGTAAACAGCTCTTCTAGTTTTGATTTCCTGTGGTCTTGGGTGCGTCTTAGACAATCGAAACGGTGATTCGCATGTAAATTAGACTAAACTCCCAAAACAATTGTCTGTTTAGCCTAATTTACATGCTAATCCCCGTGTTGACTGTCTAAGACGCACTCGTGACTACAGGTCCTGAATTTTAACTTCTAAGAAACATCAATTGCGGAAAATAGATGTACATACCTGGACAGGCCCAATACATATGCATACCTGGACAGGCGCAATAGATGTACATACCTGGACAGGCGCAATTGATGTACATACCTGGACAGGCGCAATTGAGTATATACCAGGACAGGCGCAATTGAGTACATACCTGGACAGGCGCAATTTAGTACATTCATGGACAGACGCAGTTGAGTACATACCTGGACAGGCGCAATTTAGTACATACCTGGACAGACGCAGTTAAGTACATACCTGGACAGGCGCAATTTAGTACATACCTGGACAGGCGCAATTGAGTATATAACAAGACAGGCGCAATTGAGTACATACATATCTGTACAGGCGCAGTTGAGTACATACCTGGACAGGCGCAATTGAGTACATAACTGGACAGGCGCAGTTGAGTACATATATACCTGGACAGGCGCAGTTGAGTACATACCTGGACAGGCGCAACTGAGTACAGACCTGCATAGGCGCAGTTGAGTACAATACCTGGACAGGCGCAGTTGAGTACATATATACCTGGACAGGCGCAATTGATTGATACCTGGACAGGCGCAGTTAAATTGAGTACATACCTGGACAGGCGCAGTTAAATTGAGTACATACATGGACAGGCGCAATTGAGTACATACCTGGACAGGCGCAGTTGAGTGCATATATACCTGGACAGGCGCAGTTGAGTACATATATACCTGGGTAGGCGCAGTTGAGTACATATATACCTGGACAGGCGCAATTGAGTACATACCTGGACAGGCGCAATTGAGTACATACATACCTGGACAGGCGCAGTTGAGTACATACCTGGACATGCGCAGTTGAGTACATATATACCTGGACAGGCGCAATTGAGTACATACCTGGACAGGCGCAGTTGAGTACATACCTGGACAGGCGCAGTTGAGTACATACCTGGACAGGCGCAATTGAGTACATACCTGGATAGCAGCAGTTGAGTACATACCTGGACAGGCGCAATTGAGTACATACCTGGACAGGCGCAATTGAGTACATACCTGGACAGGCGCAATTGAGTACATACCTGGACAGGCGCAATTGAGTACATACCTGGACAGGCGCAATTGAGTACATACCTGGACAGGCGCAATTGAGTACATACCTGGACAGGCGCAATTGAGTACATACCTGGACAGGCGCAATTGAGTACATACCTGGACAGGCGCAATTGATGTACATACCTGGACAGGCGCAGTTGAGTACATACCTGGACAGGCGCAATTGAGTACATACCTGGACAGGCGCAATTGATGTACATACCTGGACAGGCGCAATTGAGTACATACCTGGACAGGCGCAATTGAGTACATACCTGGACAGGCGCAATTGAGTACATACCTGGACAGGCGCAATTGAGTACATACCTGGACAGGCGCAATTGAGTACATACCTGGACAGGCGCAGTACATACCTGGACAGGCGCAATTGAGTACATACCTGGACAGGCGCAATTGAGTACATACCTGGACAGGCGCAATTGAGTACATACCTGGACAGGCGCAGTTGAGTACATACCTGGACAGGCGCAATTGAATACATACCTGGACAGGCGCAATTGAGTACATACCTGGACAGGCGCAATTGAGTACATACCTGGACAGGCGCAATTGAGTACATACCTGGACAGGCGCAATTGAGTACATACCTGGACAGGCGCAATTGAGTACATACCTGGACAGGCGCAATTGAGTACATACCTGGACAGGCGCAATTGATGTACATACCTGGACAGGCGCAATTGATGTACATACCTGGACAGGCGCAATTGAGTACATACCTGGACAGGCGCAATTGAGTACATACCTGGACAGGCGCAATTGAGTACATACCTGGACAGGCGCAATTGAGTACATATATACCTGGACAGGCGCAATTGAGTACATACCTGGACAGGCGCAGTTGAGTACATACCTGGACAGGCGCAATTGAGTGTACATACCTGGACAGGCGCAATTGAGCGCATACCTTGACAGGCGCAGTTGAGTACATACCTGGACAGGCGCAATTGAGTACATACCTGGACAGGCGCAATTGAGTACATACCTGGACAGGCGCAATTGAGTACATACCTGGACAGGCGCAATTGAGTACATACCTGGACAGGCGCAATACACATACCTGGACAGGCGCAATTGAGTACATACCTGGACAGGCGCAATTGAGTACATACCTGGACAGGCGCAATTGAGTACATACCTGGACAGGCGCAATTGAGTACATACCTGGACAGGCGCAATTGATGTACATACCTGGACAGGCGCAATTGAGTACATACCTGGACAGGCGCAATTGAGTACATACCTGGACAGGCGCAATTGAGTACATACCTGGACAGGCGCAATTGAGTACATACCTGGACAGGCGCAATTGAGTACATACCTGGACAGGCGCAATTGAGTACATACCTGGACAGGCGCAATTGAGTACATACCTGGATACCAATTGAGTACATACCTGGACAGGCGCAGTTGAGTACATACCTGGACAGGCGCAATTGATGTACATACCTGGACAGGCGCAATTGAGTACATACCTGGACATACCTGGCGCAATTGAGTACATACCAGGACAGGCGCAATTGAGTACATACCTGGACAGGCGCAATTGAGTACATACCTGGACAGGCGCAGTTGAGTACATACCTGGACAGGCGCAATTGAGTACATACCTGGACAGGCGCAGTTGAGTACATACCTGGACAGGCGCAATTGAGTACATATATACCTGGACAGGCGCAATTGAGTACATATATACTGGACAGGCGCAGTTGAGTACATATATACCTGGACAGGCGCAATTGATTGATACCTGGACAGGCGCAGTTAAATTGAGTACATACCTGGACAGGCGCAGTTGAGTACATACCTGGACAGGCGCAGTTGAGTAAGTACATACCTGGACAGGCGCAATTGAGTACATACCTGGACAGGCGCAATTGAGTACATACCTGGACAGGCGCAATTGAGTACATACCTGGACAGGCGCAGTTGAGTACATACCTGGACAGGCGCAATTGAGTACATACCTGGACAGGCGCAGTTGAGTACATACCTGGACAGGCGCAATTGAGTACATACCTGGACAGGCGCAATTGAGTACATACATGGACAGGCGCAATTGATGTACATATCTGGACAGGCGCAATTGAGTACATACCTGGACAGGCGCAATTGAGTACATACCTGGACAGGCGCAGTTGAGTACATACCTGGACAGGCGCAATTGAGTACATACCTGGACAGGCGCAATTGAGTACATACCTGGACAGGCGCAATTGAGTACATACCTGGACAGGCGCAATTGAGTACATACCTGGACAGGCGCAATTGAGCACATACCTGGACAGGCGCAATTGAGTACATACCTGGACAGGCGCAGTTGAGTACATACATACCTGGACAGGCGCAATTGAGTACATACCTGGACAGGCGCAATTGGTGTACATACCTCGACAGGCGCAATCGATGTACATACATGGACAGGCGCAATTGAGTACATACCTGGACGGGCGCAATTAATGTACATACCTGGACATGCGCAATTGGTGTACATACCTCGACAGGCGCAATCGATGTACATACATGGACAGGCGCAATTGAGTACATACCTGGACAGGCGCAATTGATGTACATACCTGGACAGGCGCAATTGAGTACATACCTGGACAGGCGCAATTGAGTACATACCTGGACAGGCGCAGTTGATGTGCATACCTGGACAGGCGCCTGGACAGGCGCCTGGACAGGCGCCTGGACAGGCGCAATTGAGTACATACCTGGACAGGCGCAGTTGATTTGCATACCAGGCGCAATTGATTAATTTCCAAATTGCGCAGTTACGTGGTAGTCTTACCGCCGGTCATACGGTCTAGGACAAGTTAAGGAGGAGGGAGGGGGGTAAATCACTGAAGCGGACCGGTGACAAAAAGACATCGGGCCGTATGCAGAGAGTGAGTTCATTGTAGGGACCAGCCATGCTTAGAGAAAGACCACCTTGAAGCTAATCAAAGTGAAGGCTAAAGCACATCACAACCAGCCTACTAGACTATAACACCAAAAGGGAGAGAAAAAACATAATTTTTGCTCATACTTTCCATCAAGTCTTTTTGTTTCAAACATAAGAGTGGTGGTGGTGGTGGTGGTGGTGGCGGTGGTGGTGGTAGCTATTCAAGAATATTTTTTGATGCAAGACTTGAAGAAAAAAAGTTGTTAGGATTGTTACAAAAATAAGGCAGGAGACTTTTCCCTTTGTTTTTGCATAATATTGTTTGGTGAATTTGTGCGTACAAATTTCGCCATGAGAAAAGCTTCGCTTCTCCTCATCTTCATTGTCGTCTGCTTTTCTTTCGTTTCTTCCATTATTCCTCCTCCGCCAATCAGAAGGTGAGTTGACTCTCTCTCTCTCTCTCTCTCTCTCTCTCTCTCTCTCTCTCTCTCTCTCTCTCTCTCTCTCTCTCTCTCTCTCTCTCTCTCTCTCTCTAATGTACACACCAAGAAAACACGCAAATACATGCGCGTAAACGCGACCGCCATAATGGCATATGAGGACATGATCCTTTCAAGGGAAGTAATTTCTAGCTTAATATTAATTCGAGACTGTTAGTTTTGACAATAAAAGAAGGCATGTGTCGTTTTGATAGTTTTCTTGCATAACTATTTACAATTTATAATAGTCAATGTTAATAACATAAATTGTGAATCTTAATAAATAATTTGAAACACTTTAATATTTTATTGAAATATACAAAATAATATCTTTAGGGTTTCATTTTTGTGTAAAAATATATATACAAATTCACTTTTAGAACGGATTTACTCAAACGCAAAGCGCATTAGAGCGTCTTTTTGTCAATAACGATTGTTTGACGAAGATGCAAGTTCATCTTCATGTCGTTTTCAAAGAAACACACACACGCTCTCAAAATGCATTTTACACCTGCCCCACACGCCTACACTTAGTCTATATGTTTCGTTATCAATTTGTTTATGTAATTAATTGCCTTTTTTTTGGCCGTACACATTTTTTTTTAGTCCTTAATTTGGTTATGGTTTGTTTTCTTTTTGGCCTCTACGATCATAATACAGAGTGTGGGTGTGAGGGCAGTGCCAGGAATCTGATCAGATGTTAATATGTCTGGATGGTTGTGTGTGGAAAGGGTTTCTGTAGATGGTGGTGTTGGGTGGTTCAACCAAAAAAACATCTCTCCCTCTCTCCCTCTCTCGTATTTTCAGGATGGGCCTGTCGCATGAAAATAGGTAGCTCGTAAAAATAAGTAGCTCGCTACCTATGACAGTGTGTAGCTCGTAAAAATAAGTAGCTCGCTACCTATGACAGTGTGTAGCTCGTAAAAATAAGTAGCTCGCTACCTATGACAGTGTGTAGCTCGTAAAAATAAGTAGCTCGCTACCTATGACAGTGTGTGTAGCTCGTAAAAATAAGTAGCTCGCTACCTATGACAGTGTGTAGCTCGTAAAAATAAGTAGCTCGCTACCTATGACAGTGTGTATTTGCGACATTGAGCATGAACCACAAATTTCACTTTTTTTCTAGGGTTAGGGTTAGTTTGAGTAAATGGTTAAAGTACAGAAAAAGTGAAATTTGTGGTTGTCGCAAATACAGACTCTCATAGTAGCGAGCTACTTATTTTTACGAGCTACCTATTTTCATGCGACAGGGCCCACCATCAGCCCAACTGTACCTGTACCAGGTTGGAGGACGTTGAATACATTATTAATCTCTCTCTCTAGAAAGATACAACACAGTTTCAAAGAGAGTAACCATGCAAACTGCATGATGGACGAATTTGTAGCACCCTATTAAGTATATTTTTCATTTTTATAAAACTATCTTTATTCAAAACATGTTTCAAAGTTCACACATGTACCTGTACATACATCAGAACAAGCCATCATCAAAAGACCACTCACATTCATGCTCCTTAACCACTCCACTCCAAGCTTGAAAAACAAACATTCAGTGTACAATATTACTTTGGAGATGATATTATATAATCATCTGCATCGATTTTTAAAACGAACGAACGAAAGAGAGAGAAAAATAGAGATGCCTTCTGGGCCATTTAAAATTATGAGGATCCTAGAAAAAGAAGATTTTGAATAAGAATACATATAGTTCGAAAGAACGAGAGAGAGAAAATGGAGTTTTACGTCCTCTTGGTCTCAATCAGACACATATGGGACATTTGTAAATACAAATAATATGGTGGGAACAATACTGGAGGCAATGCCCGGGGGCAGTACGAAACCAGTAAAGTCCCGATTTTTTAAAATTAATACAGATAGCTGTAGCGGTGACCACGCCTCGGTTAAACCTCATCGGCTATGGCACCGCCACAAGCAGCAGGTTAAAAAAAAAGACAGAAAAAAGTAGGCGATTTTTAAAAGAGAGAAAAATAGAGATTTAACGCCTTCTGGGCCAAAGGGCCATTTGGGGCACTTGGAATTATAACGATCCTGGGAGATTTTAAAAAAAAATTAAAATAGAGGTTTAACGCCTTCTGGGTCAAAAGACCATTTGGGGCATTTAAAATTATAAAGATCCTAAAAAAATTTAAAACGACGACATATGGGACATTTGTAAATACAAATATGGTGGGAACAATACTGGAGGCAATGCCCGGAGGCAGTACGAAACCAGTAAAGTCCCGATTTTTTATTAATACAGATAGGTGTAGCGGTAACCATGCCTCGGTTAAACCTCATCGGCTATGGCACCGCTACAAGTATTTTAGTGATATTAGTAAAAAAAATTAAAATAGCGTAATAATTTTTGAAATTTGTAATATTCACACATAAAAATATACTTATTGTGTGTTAAATTTTATAATAAAATACGTAAATAATACAAATTGCGCTCAATGATTCATTAGGTACCTAATATAAGCTGCGCGTTATAAATTACAATTAGTTGTGTAAAAAACATAATAATAATAATAAAACCAGTTTTCTTATTATCTATCATAAGCTATTTCATACTCTCATGCTAGAAGTTACTTCCCTTGAAACAATCACAGAATTTGTTTAACTATAATGCTTCAGACTAAAGGGCCAGCCACATATCCACTAAAATCGTACGACTGTGCGATACGATTCGATTCCATGACGTGGCCTCCAAGAACAACTGTGATTCGCGCTTTGAGATCGCGTGATCGAATCGTATCGTACAGTCGTAACTTTTAGCTGACGTGTGGCAGGCCCTTCTTCTATTCTTTTAAAACACCTAATTAAATTCACCGACTCGTGTGTGTGTGTGTGTGTGTGTGTGTGTGTGTGTGTGTGTGTGTGTGTGTGCGTGCGCGCGCGCGCGCGTGCGCGTGTGCGTGCGTGCGTGCGTGCGTGCGTGCGTGCGTGTGTGTGTCTAAACAGAGGCCGTTCGCCAACCACAACAGTCGAAATGAACACTTAATTTTGGTGATGAAATATGTTAAAATCATTTATTTCGGTTGTTTACAGTTGTTCTAACCCTATCCCTTACCCCATTTCTAACCCTATCCCTTTTCCGGTCGATCAGTTCTAACCCTATCCCTATTCGCCGACTTGGCGAACGACCTCCGTTTAGACTCAGCTGTGTGTGTGTGAGTTAACGGGTGAAGTAGGCCTATTTTGCTATTCCGGGTGGATGATTTTGGAGTTAAAATTAGAAAACGCTTACTCAAAGAGCATTGTTATTGTTCACACTCTATGTCCCATGAAATTTCTTTTTTTTAAGTGATCGATGTTCAGATCATGAGACGATCCTGCACACTTTCTTGTGGCCTACCCCGAAAGACGATAACAATATAGGCCTACTGAGTGAGGCCTCTGTCACAGTTTGTAGAGCTGAGATCCTAAACCAGCTCACACACTCGTACATTACAAACAGTGTATCTAGGCTACACACATGACTTCTGTTACACGTTTACTTCTTTAGTTCTAGCCCAGCCCACCAGAATACCATCTGCCCCTTCTGTTGTCTGGCAGTCATGATCGGAAACGACTAACTAAGGACACGGGGGGGGGGGGGGGGGGGGGGGGGGGGCAGCTTTATACTTTCCGACACCGAATTTGATAATTTATAAATACCCTACTAGCGCAACGCCTAGTACTGGAAATACCGAGTACTGGTAATGCCTAGTTACTGGTAATTATAGTTGAGAACCGGTTCAAAAATCCGAACCGGTTTTAAACCGGTTTTCCCTCTTCGAATCGGTTTTACTGAACCGGTTTTTTTAAACCAGTACTCACATCACTAGTTTCACTTATGCAAACATATCTATTTGTCAGAATATTCACACACACGCACGCACGCGCACACATGCACAATAAAGAAACTTATGACACACACACACACACTCAACTTAGCACGAAGTCAAAGTCAAAGCCATACACCACCACAAACTAGAAACAGCTACTCTTGGTTTACAAAACACCCAATCTGCGCTGAGAATCAGTGTTGTTCTTCGAAAAGAATGCGTTATTCTAAGAAAAACGTACTTTTATCTTGCAGTTTAAAACCGGTTCACAGCAACTCGAACCGGTTTTTCGAACCGCGAAAGTTTAGCACCGGTTTTTCGGTTCAAACCGGTTTTCCACCCCACCTCTACTGGTAATGCTAAGTACACGTAGGCTAATGCTGAGCAGCAGTTTTTCTGGGTGCACGAAATATTATATTATTACTTTTGTGTCTCTCCTTCTTTCTATCTTCTTCTCTGATCCTGTTGTACTCTCCACCGCACCCCTCCTCCACAATCCCGCTCCCGCATTTCAGTCGCGCATTTGCCAAACCGCGCAAATGACACGGCCGCCTCGGTTGTTGCCATCGCCCCGTTAGGGCTCATAGCAAATTAGAAGCGATTCGGTCGAAAAACGGCGGAGTTATAAGGCCCGTTTTGTGTTTCAGACACACGGACACTTGGCTTTTTACTATATGATGATGATGTTTGACTGGATGATTTTTTTTATTATCCAGAAAGTGGGGTTTTCCCCCATTAGTTCATCGTTTTATTTTTGTTCGAATGAATGAACATCCGGAAAGATGGTGGGAACGATCCTGGAGGCAATGCCCGGAGGCAGTGCAACTCCAGGAAAGTCCCGAATTTTTACCGATACAGATGTATGCATCTGAATAAAGGTTTATTTCTGTTACTAATCTAAAGTATTGGTACGTTACTGAAACTTGCAGAATACTAGGGGAAGACGGGGTAAAAAGCGCATGGGCGGGTAAGAAGCCCACCCCAATTATCTCATGAAATAAAGAAAATTTCAGTCAAATTTGCCCATGAGACGAATGCTAGACATTAACGCTCGTCTCATGGGCAAAATGAGACTGAAATTTGCTTCATTTCATGAGATAATTGGGGTGGGCTTCTTACCCGCCTATGCGCTTTTTACCCCGTCTTCCCCTAAAGGTGTTTTCCTGCGTTTCCTTATTAGCGAGTTATATAATCTGCTTCCTTTAAATTGTCCAACTTTCATGTTTGCGTCAAAATATCGTGCAGGATTTTAAAACAACATCCCATTTTTGTTCAACTGAAATTCGTTTTATTATTTTGACGTGAAAAGCGTATCAAGTCATTAATTAGTTGTAGAAAATGTTGGGATTGTAGTGAGTCAAGAGAGAGAGAGAGAGAGAGAGAGAGAGAGAGAGAGAGAGAGAGAGAGAGAGAGAGAGAGAGAGAGAGAGAGAGAGAGAGAGAGAGAGAGAGAGAGAATTGACAAATTGACAAATGATTTTAATGTCAATAGCTACATAGCCATCATGACATGGGGGGGGGGGGGGGGGGGGGGGTAATGAAATAAAGGAAAACGCTAACGAAATATATCAATGCACATTAATTCACACAAAATCTCAATGTGAATATGAAAAGGTAAAACACTAGTACAAAATAAGCGCACATATTTCCATCCATCAAACCAAAGTCATTATCGTCATAATGGAGAGAGAGAGAGAGAGAGAGAGAGAGAGAGAGAGAGAGAGAGAGAGAGAGAGAGAGAGAGAGAGAGAGAGAGAGAGAGAGAGAGAGAGAGAGAGAGAGAGAGAGAGAGAGAGAGAGAGAGAGAGATGCTTCCCATTAATATTAATTCATGATTATTTATAGAGAAAAAAAAGTAACAGTAAAAAATAAAGTCATGAATAAAATATCACAAAAAAGAAATGTAGTAGTGTACAAAACTGATGTAGAAATAATTATGCATTTTCTTTAAAAAAAATTGTTTTTGGTGGTTAATATGACATTGTTAAAAACATAACATCTCCCATCACGGACAAGCAGTAAACTCCTTTTTCTTTTGTACTGTACATATTTTGGTTGCTACGTGAAATTCCTACGTCACGCCACGAAATTGATTATACCCTGTTATATGCGTACAACAACAAGCAAGCAGCTATGCAGGTATGTGACTGCCCTTGTCAGTTGCTTGTCTGTCGCCCGTACACTATGTCAGCTGAACGCCATGCTATGTGCGACAACAGATGAAAAATGACGCTTCTTTTGCTCTCTGACTGCTGTGAGAGAGGTGGGGATCGGGAGGGGGGGGGGGGAGGGTGTAGGAGAGAATAGTGGGGAAGGGGAGAGAGAGAGAGAGAGAGAGAGAGAGAGAGAGAGAGAGAGAGAGAGAGAGAGAGAGAGAGAGGCACAGCTAGGCCTACTACAGACACAAAGACTCACGACGTATCAGCAAGGAGACTATATTATGCTGGTATCAGTAATACCATGGAGAATGTAGAGTCCATGCTACTAGAGAGAGACAGACAGATAGGCCGAGAGAGAGAGAGAGAGAGAGAGAGAGAGAGAGAGAGAGAGAGAGAGAGAGAGAGAGAGAGAGAGAGAGAGAGATTGATTGATTGATTGATTGAATTTTATTTATAGAGGGTAATGGAGTAAGCAATAACATGCTTTTTTACATCCAGCCCTCTGGACAGAATACATTTATAAAAGTAGAAAATGGAAAACGAAAATAAACACATACAAAGTAATGTAAAGCATGCAAAAAAACATCCCTATATTGTAGCACATCAATAACAAAGTCAAACCTATTATTATTAACTATACTCATTATTAAAATTCAAAATGTGTGACGTAAGCGCATACACACGGGAAAATAAAACCCAATCCTACTTTTCACACTCAAAGAAGTGCACAAACATATAAAAAAAATATACCTCAATCATACTTCATCATTAAAATGTACTTATTTGAAAAGAAACCCATGCACATAATAAGTCAAACATAATATTACTTTACCTACTCATCTTAACATGCACAATTTAAAATGTAAATACATGTACGTACCCATGGCAACATGAGACCTATTCCTATATTACATTATTCATTTGTAGCATAAACAAATTAAAAAGTAAACACACACTCGTAACAAAAGCAGACCAAGTCATATTGTTTGCAAGCGAATACACATATTAAAAAATAAATACTACTCATAACGAAATCAAGCCTAAGCCTACTTTCTAGTCCTCGTCTTTAACATGCACATAAGTAAAACTTAACTCATCACAAAATTAAGACTAATCCTATTTTACATACTCATAATATGTAACCTACACATTTTAAATTTAAAGCCGATACACATAATAAAATCAAGCCTAAGCCCATTTTACATACATAGAGAGAGAGAGAGAGAGAGAGAGAGAGAGAGAGAGAGAGAGAGAGAGAGAGAGAGAGAGAGAGAGAGAGAGAGAGAGAGAGAGAGAGAGAGAGAGAGAGAGAGAGAGAGAGAGAGAGAGAGAGAGAGAGATTTTGAAACATTTGTTTATTGAGGGAAAATAATAAGTACACAATGAGCTTGTTTACATCTTGCCCTCGAAACAAAAGAAGAAAGGCATAATTAAAAATTCAATTAATGAACAAAAGCAACAGGGGAAACATTCTACACATTCATGCACCCATCCGCCCTGCCTTTTCCTTCTCTTGCTATCATTTACTACTTTTCTGCCTTATTCGCTCATTTTCCTGTCTTTTCTATAAAAAAAAAATCTTCCCAATAATGTTCTCCTTTCAGCACCTCCGAAATCGGAATGTGTCGGCTGAATGCAGCGGGGAGACCAGTGAAAACTGAAAAACGGACACCTACGTACCTCACCCACAATGACATGGGAACACAGAAACAGAGGAAGAAGAAAATTGCTTGATTTTTAAAACAAATTGATTTCTTTGGTTTGATTTTTTTTTCTAGGTTGCAAAAGGGTGCAACTCCAACAAATCGACAAGCCAGTCCCAGAAGCCCCAAGGCGGGCTACGTGACGTCATGGACCTCGCGCCGGTGCAGCGCGGTGAGGCGCGTGAAGCACGTGCAGAAGAAGAACGTGCTTCTGCTGTGTCACCCCGCCACACAGCGCGTCATGCCCAGACCACGGCAACAAGACCCTGCTACCTTTGCCAAAACCATGATGATGATGAAAGCGTGAGTGAAAGCTGAACAAATCTTGGCCGCTAACTAAGACGCAGATTAACACCCTCAGGGTCGGTGTCGTATATAATACTGTCGCTCATAAAATTGTGTCGCAGCGACAGTATTTCCTGGGAAATACTGCAGCTTATTCGTGAAAAAGTGTCGCTGAGCGACATTATTTTATAAAAAAAATTGAAGCGCGACAGGATTTCACAAGAAATGTCCATAAAATGGCGTCGCTACCTAAAAATAAAATCGTGTCGCAGCGACAGCATTTCACCGTCGCTGTGAAATATTAACGCTACGACCATATTTCACAGAAAATATTCACTCTAGCAGCAACATTTCATGTGGAAATGTGTCGCAAGCGACAGTATTTACTGACTACAATATTTCAGTGTCCTGTCGCAAAAAAATGTCGCAAACAAAATGTGGAGCGACAGTATTTTAAGGCATGAGACAATATTTTATAGGACATTTTTTGTGAAAATTTATCGCGCGACATTTTTTTTCTCAGAAAATAATATCGCTGCAACAGTATTTCACGTGAAATGCTATCGCTGCGACACGATCCCACGGCGACAGTATTATATACGACACCTGACCTACGGGGGGGGGGGGGGGGGGGGGGGGGGGGGGGGAGGTGCTTAGGGGGGCTACAGCCCCCACCCTTTTTCTTAAAAACAACAACATTTATGTCGCCGAGCGGCAGATAAATTTCCTCGCGGGCTATACCTAGCACTCATCAGCACCACCAGTTTATGCGTACTTAATGGTTCAAAACATGTTTCAATAGGGGTATGAACAGTAATGGCATTAGTCCTTTATTTCATGACCAGATTGCACTATTTTGCTTCTCGGATTTAAACATTTTCCGGGGGAGCATACCCCCGGACCCCCCTAGGGGTCTTGGTGCTTCGCACCTTCGATGAATTAGCCCCCACCCGTTAAAGACTTAAGTCCGGCCCTGACCCTACCCCTCAAATTGAATCTCTTGGTTCTTTCTGGGGGGTGTTTTTAGTCTTGCTTTGTATTTTACTAGTAGCGAATGCATTTTGTTTTTACTTTTAAAACAAAACTTAACGTCTCACATTCCCTCTTACTATATAATATGCTTACACGATTTCTTAAGATTTCTTACCAGCTATAAGAGGGAAAACACATGAAGACATTGATTTTGACACGTGACGTGGTGGGTCTTTAAATGATGCTCACAGATGAGTGATTTAACTTTCAGGAGTGGCTGGTTGCCCTGCTACAAGTCCGTGCCAGTGACTTTCTACAAGACACAGAAAGTGCCAGTCTGCTGCCCCGGAACCATCCCCACTCCCATCGGGGCCTGTATGATCAGAAAGCCTGGTAGGTGTGTTTGTGTGGGGGTGGGTGAGGGGGTGCGATGAGGTTGTGTGTGTGTGTGTGTGTGTGTGTGTGTGTGTGTGTGTGTGTGTGTGTGTGACGTGAGCGTGTGCGTGTGCGTGTGCGTGTGCGTGTGTGTGTGTGTTTGAACGAAAATAATGACACTGACGATGGTGATGATGATGACGACGACGACGATGATGATTTTGATGATGTCGATGTTGACGATGGTGATGACGATGAAAATGATGATGAAGATGGTGATGATGATGATGATGATTTCAACACGACAACCAGGACACCATTGATTTTGACGACGATGACGACAACAATGACAAAGATAGCGACAACCACACACATGCCAATGAGCGGCTTAGCTGGCTGTTTTGACCGCCAGGTGGCATAGCGCTCGAGTGGGGCTAATCCTCTCTATATTCTTAGTTGGGAATAAAGAGCGAGGAGGTCCCTCTCTCTCTCTCTCTCTCTCTCTCTCTCTCTCTCTCTCTCTCTCTCTCTCTCTCTCTCTCTCTCTCTCTCTCTCTCTACCCCCAACTAAAGATATCACGAGATAAGCCCCTTATTGAGTTGGTTGGGCTAATGTTAAGATCAGCTCCCTCCGCTGTTCCAGGGTGAAGTTGGCCAATCAGCTCCCTCCGATTTACCTTTTCGAATTTCCGTTAAGCTGATTGGCCAACTTCACCCTGGAACAGCGGAGGGAGCTGATCTTAACATTTGCCGTTGGTTGCCACCTGGCGGTCAAATTGGCGAGCTAGGTTGACCATTGATCCTAACGATATCTATGACTCCACAACACAACAGTGACTGCAGCCCAACAACAAGCCATCAGGAGAGGCCCCAGTCCCGGACGGGTGGTAATTTCCACGGCCAAAGCTTTCAACAGGTCCCCTAGTGCTAATCTTCGACAAGTCAACAACAACAACAACAACAACAACAACAACAACAACAACAGGGGACAAACGAGAGGCTCTTCGTTGCGTCCCCAGTTTTGGAGAACAGCAAGGTGAAAATTGGCTCGTGTATGCACGCAGTTCGTGTAGTTTATGGTGTCAATCATGCGAGTCAATCATAATATGGATTTTCCTCCGAAATCGGAATGTGTCGGCTGTACGCAGCGGGGAGACCAGTGAAAACTGAAAACCGGACACATACGTATCTTATCCATTATGGCCATACGGCCTGGGAAGAAGAAGAATGGATTTAGGCTATGTGGCTGCATTATGATTGACCCACAGTATTTTCCTTTATTATTATTATTATTATTATTATTATTATTATTATTATTATTATTATCGAAATGTATGAATGTGAGTTGACTTATGTTCTAATTTTTTTTAATTTAAAAAAAAAAAAAAAGTATGAACGATATTTGAAACCCCAAAAAAACAAAGTGTGTTAGAATCAGATTATCGTAGGCCTACACCTATTTGTTTTGTAAGCTTTGACTTCTTTTTGTTTGGATAAAAAATAGACTTAGGGGAAGACGGGGTAAAAAGCGCATGGGCGGGTAAGAAGCCCACCCCAATTATCTCATGAAATGAAGCAAATTTCAGTCTCATTTTGCCCATGAGACGAGCGTTTCCCCTAAGGGCCAGCAACACGTCCACTAAAATCACACGACTGTACGATACATGTGACCATGTGATCTAATCGTATCGTACAGTCGTGCGATTTTAGTAGACAAGTGACTGGCCCTTTAGATATGATAATTTTTTTAAACGTCACAAGCTGAATGTTTGCGAGACAGATTATAAGATTCTGGCCTGGTTAGGCCATTTTAAGAGAATGTGTGCGTTTCTTTTTTACTTGGTGTGTGTGCGTGTGCGCGCGTGCGTACAAATAAGCGCGCTTGTGTGCGTGCGCTTGTGTGTGTGTGCGCGCGCTTGTGTGTGCGCGCGCTTGTGTGTGTGTGTGCGTGGGGGATGCATGCATGCATGCGTGTGTGTGCGCACTTGTGTTTGTGTGTGCATATGTGCGGGCGCACGCAGGTACATGTGTGTGTGTGTGTTTGTATTAGTTATAAATTGAACGTATCTAACACATTTAGTTTGTGGTGACTTTTGCATTGGTCTTATCCCTTGTTCACAACAGGCCTGATGTGAGATTGCTGGCCAGGAGTGGCCGTCCCTTGGGCCGGAGACTTCCTCCAATCGCCCTGCTTCGTAGACTGTCGGCCAGGACAGGTAGACATGCACAGACTGTAAAGGGGCTGTCACACCGGCTGGGCGAGGCCTCGTTCTTGCGCAAGAGCGAGTACTCGCCTAATGTGACTACACCTTAATGCTTGCATCTTTTGTATGCACTCCGTATTTGTGACTACCCCTTAATGTTTGCATCTTTTGTATGCACTCCGTATTTGTGACTACCCCTTAATGTTTGCATCCTTTGTATGCACTCCGTATTTGTGACTACCCCTTAATGTTTGCATCCTTTGTATGCACTCCGTATTTGTGACTACCCCTTAATGTTTGCATATTTTGTATGCACTCCGTATTTGTGACTACCCCTTAATGTTTGCATATTTTGTATGCACTCCGTATTTGTGACTACCCCTTAATGTTTGCATCTTTTGTATGCACTCCGTATTTGTGACTACCCCTTAATGTTTGCATCTTCTGTGTGCACTCCGTGTTTGTGACTACCCCTTAATGTTTGCATCTTTTGTATGCACTCCGTCTTTGCAAAGTTAGCAAAATCAGAGCTAAGTCGTTTAAAAGGCAGTATATTCTAATAATAAGAAGGAAAAACCAAGAGACTTTTGTATGCACTCCGTATTTGTAAAACATAACAAAAACCAGAGCTAAGTCGTTAAAAAGGCAGTATATTATAATAAGAAATAAAACCAAGAGACTTTTGTGTGCACTCCGTATTTGTAAAAATTAACAAAAACCAGAGCTAAGTCGTTTAAAAGGCAGTATATTATAATAAGAAATAAAACCAAGACTTTTGTGTGCACTCCGTATTTGTAAAAATTAACAAAAACCAGAGCTAAGTCGTTTAAAAGGTAGTATATTATAATAAGAAATAAAACCAAGAGACTTTTGTGTGCACTCCATATTTGTAAAATTAGCAAAATCAGAGCTAAGTCGTTTAAAAGGCCGTATATTCAAATAATAAGGGGGGAAAAAGAGACTTTTGTATGCACTCCGTATTTGTAAAATTAGCAAAATCAGAGCTAAGTCGTTTAAAAGACAGTATTATTCTAATACGAAAGAAACCCCAAGACATGTGAACATTATTTCGTATTCAATTTGCGGTTTTAAGACAACTTATGCCATATGAGGCGTAGAGTGGCACAGAGGTAACGCGTTCGCCTCGTATGCAATAAACCCGAGTTCGAGCCTGGGTACAGGGGATTTTTCTCTCATTCTGCACTAAGCCTTACGGTCTGAACGCGGAGTCTTTCGAATGAGACAATAAACCGAGGTCCCGTTTGCCCATGCACTTAGCACACGTTAAACCCAGTGGCAACGAAAAAGTTATCATTTGGTCAAAATTTACCCCCCCCCCCCCCCCCCCCCCCCCCCCCCCCACCTTCCTTCCTCATCAGTCACACAAAAATCGTACGCAAAAAAAAAAAAAAAAGAAAGGGTGGCGCACCTCTGGCTGCGACATGCTCTCCAGGTGGGAGCAACCCGAATTTCACAGAGACGCCTTTGTGACTATCAAGTACCAAATACATGTTCTCAAACGGATGTTATCCTTGCTTGACCCAAGTCTGAAATCGGGGTCAGTAGTGAAGTGGGGGCTGTTCAATCATTGATTGTTTACAGTACTGGAAAATCATAACGCAGCTTAGATCTTCTGTGAATGAATAGGACTCTCAAAGAAAAAGGCATTTGAACCGGTTGCACTTAGTTCTGCATCTAAGAGGGTTGGTTGGCCTTTGAGACCTTGCTGAACACCATCTGTCCTGAAGACCGCCTGGTCGAGAGTGGGGATGTACCATGGGCAAGGCTTCTCCACTTTTAACAAATTGCAGTTGAACCATCGGGAATAGCAGCTGGGTTTTTTGTTTTGCTATCTGGAAGTCATAGTCGGAAATGGAATGACAGACTAGCATAATACATGCAAAAACACGTGCATACATGTTCATGGAAAACATGAGACGTGAACGTTGATATCCTGCTTTGGAAGTCATAGTCGGACATGAAATGACAGACTAGCATAATACATGCAAAACCACGTGTTCATGGAAAACATGAGACGTGAACGTTGATATCCTGCTTTGGAAGTCATAGTCGGACATGAAATGACAGACTAGCAAAATACATGCAAAAACACATGTTCATGGAAAACATGAGACGTGAACGTTGATATTCTGCTTTGCAGGTCCTTTCCCCAGGAGGACACCATCTAGAGTACCTCTCTCGCCCCCACCCTCCTTCATGCTGCCACTGTTCACCAGCCTTGTGCTGAAATCGCAGTCCCCTCAAACACCATTGAAACCACAACCAGCCATCTTGAAGAAGAAAACCCTCCCCGTCAGACTACGAACGAAGCCTCCTATGATGAACTCTTTCCCGATGGCAGCTGTGCTGAGATCTCCACTGATGGGTCCTCTTTTCCGAGCAGGTCCTGCTGGGCCTTTCTTCAACATCCTCATGTCCAGGCTGAACCAAGTCCGTCGTCTGCCAGCGAAGCCTGTACCCGGCAAAACCCAGCCTTCACCTAGAGTGTCCAAGCCCACCCCGGCCATAGGACCTTTCCCTCAAGCTCTCGTGGACGATTTTCTCTTCGCTCCTGGGCCTCTGTACAGAAGCAGCACGGTCAGACCTATCATGAAAGACTTCTTGGACGACCTTATGTTCAGTTCTGTGTTCAGGCCCAGTTTTCCCGGTCCTCTCTCACCTTCTTTTCCTCGGATGAACGCCGGTCCGTTGTCTAAAGTCCCTCCACCACCGATGTTTAACACCAAATCTTTGCCCAGTGTTCTCTTCCCAATGATGACATCGGGTGCTTTGTCGAAATTTCGTCCTCCTTTCATGCCAGCGGCTCTGTTGTCTAAAATGCATCCCTCGGCCATGTTTCCACGACTTTTGTTGCCTTTCCGTCCACCAACCATCCCCAATATGTTGTCCAAAATTCGACTTCCCTTTATACCCCCAAGCCTTCTGTCCAAAGTCGCCAATGCCAGAATGATGTCCAAAAGCCCTGCAGCCAGCGTGACACCCTCTCTTTGGTCCGACCTTCTGTCTAAAGTTAGCTCTCCTATGATGTCTCTAAATCTTCTGTCCAAGAACAACAGACCACCCGTGGTCATCAACAACCCCGGCATCCTTCTCCCGAAATACACCCCTCAAGCGAAGATCCCAGGTCCCTGGTCCAACGGGCAGCCTCAGGTGCAGAACCTTCCCCGGCACCATCAGCAGGCGTCGCCCATGAAGAAGGTGGCGGGTTCTGAGCTGAGCGAGTGGCAGAAGGACGTGGCGAGGTACCTGGCCTCCATGATGTACCACAAGCTGCAGGTGGAGCAGCAGCACAAGAATCAAATGGCTGAAGTCAATCGCCAGAACTCTCTCAGGTAACTCTCTATTAGAGTTTAGTGGCAACATTACACAGATAATTTGAAGAAGTAGTCTCCTAACATTATTCACAATATATTTCTATTTCCCCATGGCAACACAGTGATAAAGGTCTGTGTACACGTTAACATTATTCACAGGATAGTTCTATTTCCCCATGGCAACACAGTGATAGCCCACTCTTAATATGACTTACAACTCACTGTGTTGCCATGGGGAAGTAGAAATATCTTGTGAATAGTGTGAACGTGTATACAGACCTTTACCTTTGCTTTCGTATTGCACACAGAAAGAAAATAATGATGTGTTTATAATATCAGTTTGTAGAAATTGCCATTACAGAATTCGTTTTAACCATTAGTATTAGGCTTTTTAGCAGCAACTGCCACCTTATCTCATTACATCTCTTTATTTGCTTCGTTTTCACCATCATCACCATTGTCATCATCGTCGTTATTACCATCATGTTTTTTTTTTTTTTAGTTGTTGTCGTCGTCATGGTAACCATCGACGTCGTCGTTGTTTTTCTTCTCCTGCTTCTCCTTCATCTCCTCCTTCTTCTTTTTAATCATCGTTATCATCACCATTAACATCATCGTCATCAACGTCAACATCCTCATCTTCTTCCTCTCATCCTTCTTAATAATAATAATAATAATAATAATAATAATGTAAATTTAGGACGCACTTACCTCCTGACAAAGCCTGGAGCTCAAGGCGCTTACAATAACAAATAGTTAATAGTGAGAAGTAGGAATAAAATGCTTCATTAAAGCGTCATAAAGTATTTACATAGTACTCAATTCATAAATCGACACATGAACGCGCACGCACAGACATAACCAATCTCCACGTTCTTGTTCTTATTCCCATAAGGAAACGCACACAAACCATTTTCAATGCTTCAATCGCTACAGTCTTTCTGTGCGTTCGTGTCTGTGTCTGTGTCTCTGTATGCGTCTATGTATGTGTATTTCTCCAGACATCATCTGGAACTATTACTCACGCAACAAGTCATACAGACATTTCAACGGCAACGGCAGCAACGGGAGGAACAACAGAAGCTGCAGCAGCAACAACAACAGCAGCAGCAGCAGCAGCAACAGACGCGGCAGCAAGAAGATGAAGGGGGCATTCTGAAAGATGCGACCTTTGAAGTCAACCCACCTGTTATTCCTCCTCAAGCCGTGACAGAAAGTGTTCCGATTTTTAAGGTAGGCCTATAAATAGACACAGATAACATTCAAAACTTGCTTCTTTGTATACAGTACCAGGTAATATTGAACTCAACCCACCTTTACCCCCAGAAGCCATGACATGGCTGCCCTTGTCTTTCTGGTATAGTTGATACAGACATTATGCGAAGATTACTGGGCAGGGACTCTAATTGTCTGGAGCACGCCGGAAATCCGGTTTTGGGGGGAGCCGAAGCTTATGGATTCCGGTTTCTGGAGTGTCAAAACTTTTGGCTTCCGGTTTTGGGAGTGCCAAAACTTGTAGCTTCCGGTTTTGGGAGTGTCCAAACTTGTGGCTTCCGGTTTTGGAGTGTCAGAACTTGTGACTTCCGTTTTTTGGAGTGTCAAAACTTGTGGCTTCCGGTTTTTGGAGTGCCAAGACTTGTGACTTCCGGGTTTTGGAGTGTCAAAACTTGTAGCTTCTGGTTTTGGGAGTGTCAAAACTTGTGGCTTCCGGTTTTTGGAGTTAATAGCGGTAAAGAAATAGATGAGGGACTTCACGAAAACGCCATTGAACGCCATATGTAAGCAAGTAATTGAAGACGCCTCCCCCCCCTCCCCCCTGCCCCCCTCCCCCCTCCGCCCACATTTCTATCTGTGCTGTGTTTTGCATTACTTCTGTTGTATGAAAGGTGCATTCTGAGTCAACGAATGTTGCTAGCGAATCATACTAATAGGGCCTTCTCTTTGGGTTTAGATAAACAAATACTCTGCCTCATATATGTGTGTGTTGTGTTCCTTTAATATGCCCTGTTTGCATCTTAGCTGTTGTTGTGGTGATGATGGTGGTGATGATGATGATGATGATGATGATGATGATGACGACGACGACGACGATGATGATGATGATGATGATGACGATGATGATGATGATGATGATGATGATAACAATGACGACTAGTTACCTCAAATTCATCTCTGTGCCTAGTAGGCATACTTGTCTACCCCGTCGCCTCCTTTCCCCCTACACTTACTTATAAAGTTGTTTTTTATCTATTTCTTTGTTAGGCGCATAGCGGCAGCATGACGCATCTACGCTCATATTATGACAGGAAACTGTCTCATCGATTGACATAGGAACAAAAAAGGAAGAAGAAGAAAACTTTGTTAGGCGCATAACGGCAGCACGACGCATCCACGCTCATATGACAGGAAACTTTCTGATCGATTTACATAGAAAGAAAAAAAGAAGAAAAGTCTCATTGAAAAAGAACACCCGAAAGCGCTAATGGGACTCCAAAAAAAATCGCACTAACGTTACCCGCCCTACCAACGCGAGAGTTTTCCATTCTCTTTATGCGTAGGGAGAGTCTGCTAGCCCAGTGGTGGGAGACTCCATCCTCTCGGATTTGACCCAGCAGCAGCAGCAGCAGTCATCAGGGATGGAGACAGTGGGGGACCAGCTGCTGCCCTTAGTGAGGGGGATTCTGGATGAGATGCCCCCACCACCACCATCCCTGCTGTCTTCCATTTCTGCTGCCAGCATCCCGCCCTGGTGTGTGTGTGTGGGGGGGGGGCGGAGGGGGGGAAGGGGAGGGAGGGGGGCGGGAATTGGAACAGTGTGCGTGTGTGTGTGTGTCTGGGTCTTGTTTGATTTAGTGCGTGTGTGTGTGTGTGGTGTGTGTGTGTGTTCTGTGTGTGTGTGTGTGTGGTGTGTGTGTTGTGTGGTGTGTGTGTGTATGTATGTGTGTGTGCATGTATGCGTGTGTGTGTGTGTATGTATGTGTGTGTGTGTGTATGTTGTGTGTTTATGTGTATGTATGTGTGTGTGTGTATGTATGTGTGTGTGTGTGTATGTGTGTGTGTGTATGTGTGTGTGTGTGTGTGTGTGTGTGTGTGTGTGTGTGTGTGTGTGTGTGTGTGTTGTGTGTGTGTGTGTGTGTGTTTTGTTTAATTAATGTAACGTCTATTTCACTTGAAGTGTATTTAGACGACTAATATAATTGAAGCAAGCACATTGAGCTTTAAGGTAATGCGTTAAATAAGTGTTTTTTTATAAAATAAATATTATATAAGATGAACGTCAAGGTAAAAGTCAATGTCAAAATTATGCTGAGAAAATGGGCATCGAATAAGCAAAATATTTATTAATGGTTCATTTTTCATCAAGCCATCTAAAAAAGATAGTAGGCACAGTTAGGCACAGCGATGTGTGTGGGTGTGGGTTTGGGTGTGGGTTTGTGTATGTGTATGTGTGTATGCGCGTGTGTTGGAACGTGCATCTGTAGGCCTATCTGTGTATGCACGCGCATTTATGTGTGTGCGTGTGTGTAAGTTTGTGTGTGTGTGTGTTTGTGTGTATGTGTGTGTTTGTGTGTATGTATGTATGTGTGTGTGTGCAAGTTTGTGTGTGGGTGGGTGTATATACACGCGCATTTGTGTGTCCATGCAGGCGAGGAGGCCGCCCAGAGGCAGATGCTCTCCGAGGTGAAGCAGACGGTGAGGACCCTGGTGAACCACTGTCTGTCCCAGGCCAGCATCGGCGTCACCATGGAGCAGATTCTGCAGTCAGGGCAGCCCCAGAACCTCAGACCCATCTGCAGGTCAGCTCATGAATGAATTGAACATTCAGGAAATATCAGCCACAAAGCTCTACCAATCTTCTCCGGTGTGAGACTGAAGGTACTGTCATCTTGGTAGAGCAGATCCTGCAGCCAGGGCAGCCCCAGAACCTCAGACCCATCTGCAGGTCAGTTCATGAATGAATGGACAATTCGGGAAATATCAGCCACAAAGCTCTACCAATCTTCTCCGGTGTGAGACTGAAGGTACTGTCATCTTTGTAGAGCAGATCATGCAGCCAGGGCAGCCCCAGAACCTCAGACCCATCTGCAGGTCAGTTCATGAATGAATTGAACATTCAGGAAATATCAGCCACAAAGCTCTATCATTCTTCTCCGGTGTGAGACTGAAGGTACTGTCATCTTTGTAGAGCAGATCCTGCAGCCAGGGCAGCCCCAGAACCTGAGACCCATTTGCAGGTCAGTTCATCTGCAGAATGGACAATTCGGGAAACTCAGCCACAAAACTCTACCGGTGTGAGACTGGAGGTACTGTCATCTTGGTAGAGCAGATCCTTATATAGATCGTCGACCTCGTGGTAATTAAGGACTGTCTTCCCCCGTGGGGATACTGGGGGGTCTTTTGTATAAATAGTTCCCTCACCTTCTGGAAGTTCTGTGCTTGTAACTTCCTCTAATCTATCACTCTCTTTGACTCTGCCCTTTTTCTTTGCTTACTTTTCTTTTGCTTTTCTTTTGTAGAGTGGCACAGTGGTAGCGCGTTCGCCTCGTGTCAAGTAAACCCGAGTTCGAACCTGGGTACAGGGGATTTTGCCTCTCACTTTGTACTAGGCCTTACGGCATGAACGTGGAGTCTTTCGGATGAGACGATAAACCGAGGTCCCGTGTGCTCATGCACTTAGCACCCGTTAAACCCAGTGGCAACGAAAAAGTTGTCATTTGGTCCAAATTTAACACACACACCACTCCCTTCCTTCCTTATCAGTCACACAAAAATCGCATGCAAAAAAAAAGGGTGGCGCTGCCTCTGGCTGCGACGCGCTCTCCAGGTGGGAGCAACCCGAATTTCACAGAAACGCCTCTGTGACTATAAAGTACCAAATACCTAATATTACTATCTTTCTACCTTACCGATCCATTCTCCTGACTTTTTTTGTTTTTCAAGAAACACGTTCAAAATGATTTCCTCCAGCGGAAGTCAGACTCGCTGGGCCTAACTATTAATTCTTAGATAGGCGCATAACGGCAGCGTGACGCATCTGCGCTCATTATTGACAGGAAACTGTCTGAGCGATCGAAGAAGAAGAAGAAGAAGAAGGAAGAAAGACTGTCTGATCCATTGATTACAGGGGAAGACGAATGCTAAACATTAACACTCGTCTCATGGGCAAAATGTGACTGAAATGTGCTTTATTTCATGAGATAATTGGCATGGGCTTCTTACCCGCCCATGGGCTTTTTACCCCGTCTGTCCCTACAGGAAGAGTCAAACGGTGGGGCCCTGCGTGCTACAGCAGACCCACAGGGAGATGGGTCAGGAGGATGACAGGGGCAGGACAGGCAGAAAGCTGGTGCAAGCCGTGCTCCTGGCTCTGGGGCAAACCTGCGCTAAACTGGAAGGTGAGAAGGCAACCTAAGGGGCAGCCACACACATACGAACCGTATCTGAATGCGATGCGATTTTGACGACGTGAGTCCTGAATCGCGTGAAATACTTCCGTCTTAAAACCCTTTCAACGCCAGCCATTTCTCAGCTAAAACATTCCATCAAACTTACCTGGGCAGAGCAAAGATTCTGTCTCCACTATTGGGGATTCCTCTGTCACATGCATAGCAAAAAGGGCCTGTCCTTACCTCCCAAACTTAAGAACAAAAGGTGACTTGATACCAGACCCACAGTTGATGCCTTTCAGTGACATGGGTGTTCAATCTTTGTGGTGCCAAGAGGCGACAGTGGCGATGAAAGGGTTAATTAAAATTAATTAAAAGAAATCTGCTATGTTCGCTCACTATACTCCAGTAGACCCAATACATGAATGTCGCGCGATTCAGGACTCGCATCGTCAAAAATCGCATCGCATTCAGATACGATTCGTGTGTGTGTGGCTGGCCCTTTACTTGTGGACGATTTCCGAGTTTAGTCCTAGACAACGACTGGTTCTAAGTACTAAAGTCAGCGATTTTGTTTGAAGTCGCTGGATTCAGAGGTCTTCTTTTCTTTTTGCACAGAAAGGTCTTGTTATTGTCGTCGTCGTATTATTACTAGTAGTAGTAGTAGTAGTAGTAGTAGTAGTAGTAGTAGTAGTAGTAGTAGTAGTAGTAGTAGTAGTGGTGATGGTAGTAGTAGTAGTAGCAGCAGCAGCAGTAGTAGTAGTAGTAGTAGTAGTAGTAGTAGTAGTAGTAGTAGTAGTAGTAGTAGTAGTAGTGGTGGTGGTGGTGGT
>CM065690.1:47088921-47091421 GCA_017654935.2 Phymorhynchus buccinoides
TGGGCAAATTTGACTGAAATGTTCTTTATTTCATGAGATAATTGGCATGGATTCTCTACATCAATAATAAACTATTGGCCCTTAGCTCATTTAGCTTACAATTATGTTGGGGTGTTTTTTTTAATCAACCAACTGTCACTCATTCACCATTCAGACATCAACCCAACATTCAAAGCAAATCAAACCACAAATTGTGTTTCTTTCCAGTTCAATTTTATTGCCTTTCTTTCTTTAACACAGCATCATCACGTGTCCCAATGAATGTGGACAAACGCCTCTCTCACTGACCAATGAGATCTTTCCTCCTCCGAACCAACCAGCCAATCAGAAATCACCTTTTCCCTTGTCCGTACAACTAGTTATTTAGAGAAGAAAAAAATGTTTTAAACTAATGAAAAAGAAATGTAATGAAATGAAAGGTCAATGTAGATTTAACCCTTTCACCGCCAAAGTCCCATTTTAGCACCACAGTGCTTTAACACCTATGTCATCACGAGAAGTGAATAGACGTTAAATGAAAGACACACACACACACCTATGTCACTAAAAGGCATCAAATTGGGGCCTATTAACCAAAGACACTGTTGTCTTAGTTTTGGGAAGTAAGGATAGACCTTATTTTATATATGTCACAGAACAATCCCCAATAATGCAGATGGATGTTGCTCTGTACCCAGGTAAATTTAATGCAAATCTTGGGCTGAAATAAATATGCTTGGCGGTGAAAGTGTTAAGACGTACATGGGATAGACTTTGACATAACAGTTTCAATCTGAGATAAAGGTCAATTCCACACTGAGTTGAGTGCAATGTAATGTCAGTTTATTCCCTGGTAGGTCTACCTTTTCCATCACAAAAAAAGAAAGAACAAATCAGGGCCTCGTTTCATAGATTCACGAAGGAAGATCGGATAGATATACACATTGAGTTAGGGGTTTTCTAATGCTTTTAATTTCAAACAACGTCAACTTCAACATTCAAAAAATATATATCATATTAACCTTACATGTAGTGTATTAATGTGGGTTTTTTTTTAGCTGCACGAGTTTATCATGTTGCTCTCTCTCTCTCTCTCTCTCTCTCTCTCTCTCTCTCTCTCTCTCTCTCTCTCTCTCTCTCTCTCTCTCTCTCTCTCTCTCTCAGCGGGAAAGGGGGGGGGGGGGGGGGGGGAGAGAGGGGGGCGGGGGGGGACCACCTCTCTCTCTCTCTCTCTCTCTCTCTCTCTCTCTCTCTCTCTCTCTCTCTCTCTCTCTCTCTCTCTCTCTCTCTCTCTCTCTCTCTCTCTCTCTCTCCCTCCCTCTCTCTCTCTCTCTCTCTCTCTCTCTCTCTCTCTGATGTGATAGGGGCTGTTGGCCTATGTCATTAAAAGTCTTGTCAGTGCCACTGCCAGTGTCTCTGATGTTGGTCTGTATGACAGATCGGTATGGGTATGAGTGTGGGTGGTGGGGTGGGTAGAGGTTAGGACTGGGGGTTAGGGGGTGGGGTGGGGGGGTGGGGGGGTTACAGTCTACGTACAGCTGTATTGAATAGAAGAGGAGTAAAAAAACAAAAACGTTTGTAAGAAACAGCAGAGGTGTGGGGAAGGGCAGAGAGACATGGGAGTAAGAATAAAGGAAATGTTTCATACTAGACCAAAGCCCTCGCCATATACAAACTGTTTTGTTCATAATTTTTCTTTTTTTTATGATGCTTGCAAGCCGAGTCAATTCACCTAATGAACGCATCACTTGCTCCCTCCCCCCCCCCCCTCCCCCCCCCCCATTGTCTCTTCACCCTCACCCCAACCCCAACCCCCTACTTATCCCTCGTCTACCTCCACCAACCACGCACCCCCCCCCCCCCCCCCTTCACAACTCCCCCCACTCGTGGCTCGTTCGCAGTACTCACTGGCTCGCTTAACAGCGCGAACAGACACGCACACATACATACATACAGACACTCACAGAGTGAATTTTAGTGTAGGAGTAGAGATTTGGGTACCATACAGTGCACTACTGCTATTTTAGGTTTTAGTGAGAACTACAACATTGCTATGAAAAATAATATTTCTACGTAATTGTAAAAGAAAAAGGATTGACAGAAATATCCGCGTGCGCACATACATACATACACACGCGCGCAAACACACATACACACACACATGCGCGCGCAGACGCACGCACACGCATGCATACATACACACGCTCGCGCGCGGGAGCATGGAAGCACTGACACACGCACACACGCACACGCACGCACACGCACAACGCACACGCACGCACACACACACACACACACACACACACACACACACACACACACACACACACACGTGCATAAACACACGAAGGCACATAATACAAAACATGTTAGAGCTAGTGAAAAAAAATCGTCTTCATTTTTTTTAATCTTCAACTCAAATTCTCTACAGAGGTTCCAGCACAAAGACGAAAATTAAAAAACAAAATAAACGAATAAAGCTTTGGGGAGTGAAGCAGACCTAAGCATTGCTCGTGCAATG
>CM065690.1:47094421-47120115 GCA_017654935.2 Phymorhynchus buccinoides
ACCGTATTGCTTTACAATTTTAAAGTGTTATTGTCGAATGCGTGTTTTAAAAGTTTACAAAGTTTCATGAATTTAAGGTACGGCCTGTAGTTCTAAAAATAACTCGCACAAAAAACAGTAATATAGAAACTGTTTGTTCTTTATGAAATGATCAAAAGTAGAGCTTTCTGCTTCACCCACATTAGCTAAAAACTCGATACAATTGCTATTTTTGTCATTATAATAGTCTTAAATCAATCCAAACACAATTTTACTTGCCGTTTCATTACTCAGACATAATATGTATCAACCCATCATCGAAAACAATCAGTAAAAATATGAACAATCTGCTCCAAAATCGATAAAATCTAAGCATGACCGGAAAGGAAGCATCTGTAAACAGGCTAAAGCTACCAAAGTGAACAATTTGAGGATGAGAACCACGCTAGACGCTTCAGTTTGAAGATGGGTTTGTATTACGAGTTAACTCGTTCGTAAACGGGCAGATATGGTTGGCGTGAGTTTACGAGTATACTGGTAAATGGGGTAGAATGAGTTAAACTAGAGCCGCTTACCTGTGTGGTGTGGTGACACTACTGACTTGCTTTCCAGGGGGATCAACTGGATCCTGGGCGGGCGGTCCCAGATGCACGTGGCGCTGCAGTTCCTGAAGCTGATGATGTTCCTGGTGCTGTCCCACTTCTACTGGGTGCTGGCCTCGCGGGCACTGCGATGTGAAGCCGCCATCAAGAGGTAGGAAGACATGATATAACCTCCATATGAAGACTCCCTCCAAGATGCATATGCAATCTTTCCTGGTATACAAGGATTTCCTGTTTTTGAATTTTACCAGAAAAGGAAGTTCCTTTTTTTTAAAATTTGTCAAACAAGATCTTTGTGTGTCTATTGTATTTTTCCAACACTTAAAATAAGCAGTTGTATAAATTGTGAATAGAGCAAACTAAAATACCTTCATAAATCAATTTTTGCTTCAGCTGCTGGGGGGACATTACCCCTGGATCCCAACCTTTCAGGGTTTTTTCATTTTGTGTAGTTGCACCCAAAAATTTTCATCAATTTTTCACCCTTCAAATCCAGACTACTCAGTGTCCACCTCCCTATTAAGACCCCTCCCCACCAAGACCTTTCTTTGGCTGATTTTTCAAGGTCTTAATTGGCAGGCTCAACTGTATTAAATTTACAGTATTATTAGTTTTCCTTGTCTGCAATATGATGTTGCTGGTGCTGTTCACTTTCACTGGGTGCTGGCCTCGCGAGTACTGTGAAGCGGCCATCAAGAGGTATGAGAAAGTTGGCGTTAATTGTTTTTTAAGGTTTGCATTGTGGGTTCAGGAGCTCATATTTAGGTTCGTTGCAGAGAGCTTTTGTTCTTGAACATTGAAACATTAAGTTGAAAGTAGTTACCACCTTTAACCTTTAGCACGCTGCAGGCGCACTGTGTCGCCCAGAGATGGGTACTCAAAACCAACACTTCGCGGACGTTGCTCCCATTACTAATGATGGAAACAACCTTACTTTCGCTTCAGAACGAGGCTCAAGCTCGTCAGTTATTTTTCGGTTTGGCCGCCATATTGCTTTTTCAGTTGAGTATTGATTTTTTTCAAAGTTTTATTTGGTCAGAAAGTCAAGTTCCCTATTAAATATGGCGGATTTTTGTGTTAGCGAAGATTTCTACTGGAAATTATCGTCGATGTTTGCTTAGATAATGCATTTCTAGGCTTTGTTAGGTCAGATATGTGTGTAAGTGTGACTCAATGAAGAAGATTCGATTTGAGCCGCGACCATGATTCAGTGCCAATTTTGACTACGAGGTTGAATTTGGAAAAACATTTGCCTTTCATAATATTCTTAAATTTCCGTGAGTTATTTTGTTTTTTTAAAAGTGATCCTTGACATAACTTTATTGGTCAGTGGGCACTCATTCCGACAGTTGTTTTTGCTGCTTTTTTTTTTCAACAATAAAACATGCACGGACAACTAAATGCTTAGTATCAACACTTTCCTTAATCACTTCTTTATTAGTATTCCAATAATCAAGTCTGCACACAGCACATAGAGAAAATGATAGCATTTTTAATCAAGTGGGTGTAGGCGTTTTTCACTGCCTAAAAAAGAATGCAGTGGCAGAGTACGGAACGTCAGAAAAAAAAAGCATTTAAAAAAAAAATGTGTGTAGCATGATTGAGGTAATGTGTATGTCTTTTGTGCAGGATCATGTACCCTGCGGTGGGAGCGGTGATGCTGTACTACATCGTCACCGCCATCCTGGCCATGCTGAACATGACCTCCGAGGACAGCCAGTGCATGGGTGAGTGCAGACTGCACATTTTGACCATAGAAAACTGCACGTTTTGCCAAACAACAGCCAGTGCATGGGTGAGTGCAGACTGCACATTTTGACCAAACTACAGCCAGTGCATGGGTGAGTGCAGACTTGCCTACACTATGGTTTGACCATAGAAAACTGCACGTTTGGGCCAAACTACTCAACTGGGTGCAGCCTGTTTGGCTCACTGCAAGCGTCACTGATTCAGACACCACTGTGATATTTACTGTTACCAGACCAGCTATTAATTCTTTTCCATAATGTTCTTTTCAACGTAAAAGTTTGATTTCCTTAGCAATACATTACTGGCCATAGTCCATAAACTGAGTGAGGCTTTTCTCCATAGCTTTTGTTTCGTTCTTTGCATTGAACGGGGAGTACTGTTTATACGGCTTACCATTTGGATTTGTTCCTTTCTGCGATGCACTATGTTACATTTTCTGTGTGTGCACAGAGCCGTACTGGCTGCTGATGTCTGCCATGGAGGTGGTACTGGTGCAGTTCTTTGCCCTGGCCGCTGTCCACATCACGCGGCGACTCAACGAAATTTCCACCCTGGACTCCGTGCGATGGGCCCAGAAACGCGACTTGTGGTGGTGAGTGATGCTCTTGTTTGTAGCAGTGGTGGTGGTGTTTGTGTATTGACAACTCAACGAAATAAACCCTGGACTCTGTGCAATGGGCCCAGAAACGTGACCTGTGGTGGTGAGTGATGCTTTTGTTTGTAGCAGTGGTATTGTTTGCAGACCTGCTAACCTGTCCATTTTGAGTGGAAGTTTTTCCGCTCGGACCACATTTCTTCCGCCCTTCCACTCGAGTCCATAAAATTCCTTTTTTAAAGCTTTTTTTTTTTTAATGACGCAAACCGATCGTCTTATATATACTGAGCGGCACAGCTGCAGTGCATATAACTGACTTTCTAATTTCGTGATAATGTTTGGTGTCAGATCATCGATTTTGGCTTCAGGAGCTTCGAAGCCTGTTACCTAGGTCACATTCAACACCTACTCGATCAATTTCTAAAAGTTACCTCGCTAAAGTCGTCAAAATGGCCGTAATCGTCGACGATATTGTTCAACAGATGCCATAATTCAACGTCGGACAACTCAAATGTTTTATTGTTGACTTCAAAAAATCATAATTTCGTGAAAACTCAATCAATTTTGACGCAATAACCGGCAAATGGCTGCATAGGAAGTGGCAGATATGCAAGTCACGCACTGCGAGAATCTAGCACATGTAAACAGTACAGTCTGTGGTCATCGGCAAGTGCAAATTAGGCACTAGCGGGTGCTTCGTGGTAACGGAGTGCAATTTATTATTTTTACCCAGCGCTGGCGGGCACTCCACCGATTTATGGGTTAAAGTTAAATTGTTGGTATACTCCTATTTGAACAGTTCCTTCTCTCATGAGCTCCATTGTTTTCTATAGTTCTATTTGTTATGCCACTTAAAAACTTGGAATTAGGCATATCAAAGAGTTTGGAACACATTGCAAATTGAACACTGAAAAATCAATCGGAATACTGAAATGAAGGATAAGTGACTTTTAACTCACTCGGGACTGGCCGAATTATTTCCCCTTGTTCTGTGGGGACTGGGCATTCGACTAGGTTCGTAAAATAATCACCAAAACCAAGTTATGAAGAGTTAGGCAAAAAGATTAGCAACACCATGCACTAAACGATCGTAAAATATCAGATTCCTTACCTTCGTCGTTTGTTTCCTATTGACGAAAACAGCTAACACATAGAAAGAAGGAAAATTTCACATTCCGATCTTTGACCCCCCTCTACAACCAAACCTGAATGTAAAGTCTGCAATGATTGGTTGATTTCAAGAGAGGCAAGATCAAAGCAAACTGAAAATAGGTTATGACTTTGCACCGGAAAGCTGGTTCCACGCCAGAAATCAAAACCTCTTGAAAACTCTTATGAGCCGGAGCCGGGCCATTTGTCCTTAACGGTTGTGCGAGCCATGAGCCGGATCCGGCTCATTCGTCCCAAGTGAGTTAAAAATTCTTTTTGTTCAAAATCACACACAAAAACAAACATAAAACAACACGAAGCACCATGTTTGAGAGCTCAGTTTCAAAAGTGCATCTCATTGGTTTTTTGGAATAACTTTTTTAATTTATTTTCATAATATACAATTACAATACATGTGAAACAAATAGCAGATTTGATATGCATAATACATGAAATACTTGTGTACATACATATATATGGATATAGACAGACACACACACACACACAACACAACACAACACAACACAACACACACACACACTGGACTGGAACCAATGTATTGTCAGATTAACTGTAAAAGTTGTACTGACATTAAAAACAAATTGTGTAACAAAACAATGAAATTCAATAAATAACAAAGAAATTCCATGACATGTTATTCGATAAATAGCAAACGAAATTCAATAAATAACAATGAAATTCAATAAATATAACACACACACACACACACACACACACACACACATGCACACACACTCCATCCTTACATTCATCCAGACACAGCAACACAAAGATAAAATAACAAGAAACATGTTCCCCATAATGATCATCATCAGCAGACTGATTAAACTCTTCTTCTTCTTCTATCACATCTCATGAATTATAATTGTGTGCATTTTGCAGCATTGTGTTTGTACTGGAGTTCTCAGCAGTGGTGACTCTACTCTATGACATCACCATTCAGATAGGTGAGTTTGGACGTGAAACACTTGTTATAAGCTACTGTGTTGTTTTTAATTCTAGACGTGTCATGATTTTACTTGCTAAGGTTTTGATTTATTAATGAATTTTTAAAATTTTTTTTTTAACATAAAACTGATTTTGTTTTTACCTCGCGTTTTTATCCCTTTTTGATACGTGGTAAGATTTAACGTGGTGACAGCCCTGACATAGCCTTAGTTGTCGACAGGGCTATAATTTTAATCTTAATCTTCATCTCTTTTTTTTTAACGTGAAAAGCATTTTTCCTTGTACACCCGTAGTGCAATTTTCTAATGTCAATAGGGTGATATTCATGTTCGTTTTGTGAGCTTTTTTTGTACTACAATAAAGTTAGAAAGTAATTCACAATCGAAGCAAATGCTTAAGAGAATGCTGCTGCACTAATAATACTGGATTATAGTCAAGAACGATTGAAATCCAAAATTCCCTGTGGGGATACCAGGGGGTCTTTTTGTAAAAAATAGTTCCCCCACCTTCTGGAAGTTCTGTGCTTGTAACTTCCTCTGATCTGCCACTCTCTTTGACTCGGCCTTTTTTCTTTGCTTACTGTCATCTACTATCTTTCTGACTTATTGGCCCATTGTCCTGCCCTTTTTCTAAAAAAATATCTTCCAAATAACTTTTCTCCTTTGAGCTCCTCCGAAATCGGAATGTGTCGGCTGTATGCAGCAGGGAGACCAGTGAAAACAGAAAAACGGACACATATGTAGTTTACCTATTATGGAATTTTGGCCTGGGAACACAGAAGAAGAAGAACTCCAAAATACCAGTGCTAGCTTGGGTTGGCTTTAGCCAGAATAGTAACAATAGTATCAGAATGGATACCTCTAGTTTTGGTTGGCTTTAACCAGAAAAGTATCGCAGTTGTTGATAGAAGCAAGTGTACAAGAGATGATTGGCATGAGTGTGAAATATATAGGGGAGAGATGTGCATTTTTCTCACCAATAAGTATATCCAAGTTGTAATTGAAGAAGAAATTATAAAAAATGGGGGTGGCGGTGGTGGTGTTGTAATGACAGTCAAAAGTTCAGCTTAGCATCAATCAGTCGGTTTGTGCGGCGAAAATGGTGTTTTACGTCCTCTTGGTCTGAATCAGACACATATGGGACATTTGTGAATACAAATATGGTGGGAACAATACTGGAGGCAATGCCCGGAGGCAGTACGAAACCAGTAAAGTCCCAATTTTTTTATTAATACAGATAGCTGTGGCGGTGACCACGCCTCGGTTAAACCTCATCGGCTATGGCACCGCCACAAGTATAATATAATCAGTCGGTTTGTGATGATGAAAATGATGCTTTACGTCCTCTCGGTCATAGACACATATGGGACATTTGTAAATACAAAGATGTTGGGAACAATACTGGCTGCAATGCCCAGAGGCAGTGCAACACCAGTAAAGTCCCGAGTTTTTAACAATATAGATAGGTGTAGCGGTAACCATGCCTCGGTTAAACCTCATCGGCTATGGTACCGCCACATTAGTTGGAATTGACAGTCGGTTTGTGTTTAGTAAACTTTTTAATGGTTATGTTTATAGTTCTGATATTTTCTGGTTTCTTTTCAGTTGGAGACAAGGAAGAAGGCTGTGGAGCAATATTTGTAAGTAAACTGCTGAATCGTCGATTAACTTTTGATAGATGAGATGCGTTTTTGATTTACGTGTATTGGTAGGTTCATACTCAAAGTTGTAGAATGTAATCAAAGAATGAAATAGTGAGGCCAAGAAAGGAGATAACAAAATTGAACAAAGGGGGAATACTTTCTTTCTAATTAACTCCCCTCCACCAAAGTTGATTACGATACCAATCATCTAGCAGTGCGTGGATCAGAGTCAACGTGAGACAAACAAAGCATCATTCTCAATAAAGAATGTGCCAAGTTCGCCTTTATGACCCTTCACCCACACAGTACACATCAACAGTGGTGGAGAGGACAACATACAAGAATGTTAGTTATACTACTTTTTGATACTTAGTTAAGCTAGTATATTTTTGTATATCATGAGAACTGTAGTTTATTATCAATGGTGTTTTTTTTATCAAATAAAAGAAAAAGAATAGGCTTTAATGATTGCTATGGTTTGAATTGTCAGACCACTTATTTCTCTGCACAATCATGTACACACTAAAACGCACGCAGAGTGCATGGTCATGTCCACACATATGTATGCACGCTCTTGTGTGCACATATATAGACAAATATGTGCACTATGTATCAACTCTTGAACACATGTACGCAAACACACGCAACCACATACACATGAACACATATATCTTATGCACACATGGTACAACATATTATGTTACCCGGTAGTATTACCGGGTAGATTTAGTTTATAGGCATCAATGTACTCTAACATTAGGTGTCTATTAATTTGATTACAACATCAAACTGTGCATACATGATTTTTCTTGTGCTTAATGTCTGTTTTCTTTTTTTCAGAACTACAAGCAATCTCTCTACTCCCCTATCTTTGGGACATTTATGGTGAGTTTTTTTAAAATTATTATTTTTTGTGATATATATTTTTTTAACTTTTATGGTGAGTTATTAGAAGTATATGGTTTGACATTTAAGAGAAATCAGTATTGCCCGCAAAAAAAGAAGGGATTTTGTTTTAAAATAACAGTTATATACGCTATTTTTGAGATCATTACGCGCTGCTGTGTATAAGAATAATAGGGCAATTTTCAAGAAAAATCTGAAAAATTAAAGCGAAAGGTTCCCTCGTTTATAAGGTGATGCGCACCTCGCAAAAGAAAGTCAAACTTTGAAGCCCGTACGCGTCCTGTAAACACTTACCGACCGCCATTACTGCTGTCATAAACGAGAGTTGGCTCCCCTTTCAAATAATCAAACTTCCGTTTGTGCTGCTTCATGTTGTTGTGCTTGGTCAATTGTTCGTGAAAACTGATAGAATTATGGCATTTTAAGCTCTACAACAATGCTTTTGACATCCAATGAAGGGTTATGACATCTGTTTGGACAGTATCTCGGATGATAATAGGGATTCTGAAGCATTTTAACGTGAGTATTCGTCGTATCGGCGACTCATGACCACTTTCGATGTTTAGACTCACAGTAGACTGTACTGAACACGGCAATCGTTGCCTCTCTTCACACAATTTTGTTCACTAATAGGGCGCCCTCGTTTATTAGGCGCATAGGTCGAAATTGGAGAGAAAAAATATTGCATTATAACCCGAAAATTATGGTATGTGTTATGCCATTCCTCTTATTGAACTGCTTGACACACATGTATGTTATTTCCCGTTTTATGCTGTTATTATGATCTCTTTGTTGTGCATCAAAGAATTTGAAAATTGGCTTTGGTCTGAAAATTGTGAAATGGTTTGTAAAACAAATCATTGATGCCTTAAAAAGTCATTGACGCCATAAATATATTTTTGTTTGCTTCCAGAATTGATAAAGAAGCAATTTAATTTAACTAATTCTCCATATATAGCAGACGACCTCGATTTGCTGAGCTACTTCCCTTCGCTATATCTATTGTTGGGTTTTTTGTTGTTGTTGCAAAACCAGTGCAACTTGAATGATCATGACCGAAGCAATCGTCATCATTGCATGTCGTGAGATGTCTTTGAAAGTAGGATACAGGGTCTTTGAAAAGGTCTGTGATGAAAGTTTGTGAATTTTGATATAGAAAAATCTGTATGAACCGTGCTGTGTGATCAGGTGATCAAGCTGCTGATCCCCATCTGGGCCATGCTGTATGCCTTCCAGCCCAACGTGGTCAGCGGGGATCCAGACCAGGCCTACCCGCCCTACAGCGAAGACGGGGTGAGTATGCACTGGCACTAAGATCAAAGATTGATGCAAAGACAGCGCACAATGGCTTCCAGCTTGAAGCCGCATTTCACTGGCATCCGCTCCTATCACTCACTCTCCAAGGGGCTGGCACTAAGATGAAAGACACTCAGCTTACGCTAAGACAGGGCGCTTGGCTCCCAGCTTCAGGCATCAGAACTGTCAGAGAATCAGCTAATTTCGGAGGATTGAGAATTTCTGACAGAGGATTGGCCTCTTCTGTCAGAGGCTTTGACTTTTTATTTAGAGATATCTTTTCTCTTAAATAGCATTTTATAGTGATTTATCACTGCATAAAGCCTTTTTGGTCATGTTGGGAACTGATTTCAGTGTTATCCCTCTATAGTCTGGGGCCTTGATGGCCCTTGGACCGCGGTTTTCAGAGGATTGGACGTCAGACTGTTCTGATGCCTGCAGCTTGAAACCACATTTCACTGGCATCCGCTCCTATCATTCACTCTCCTGGGGGCTGGCTCTAAGATGAAAGACACTCTAGCTTACGCAAAGACAGGGCACTTGACTTGGCTCCTGGCTTGAAGCCACATTTCATTGTCATCCGTTCCTATCATTCACTCTCCAGGGGGCTGGCACTAAGATCAAAGAAGACACTCAGATTACGCAAAGACAGGGCACTTGGCTCCCAGATTGAAGCCACATTTCACTGGCATCTGTTCCTATTACTCAATCTTTAGCATGCTTGTCCAGGGGTGAGTGGCGCAGACCTGCCAACATTTCCGCTTTTGGCGGAATTTCTTCCGCTCGATTCCGTAAAATTCTGCTTTCAAAAATCTCAAAAAACAAACAAAAAAAAACGAAAGTAAACCTAACGTCTACTCTAGTATGCAGAGCAGCACAGCTGCCATGCGTGTATTCGATTTTCTAATCCGAACAGTATTTCCGGTCACCAACTTCCTTTCCCGCCAATCGAAGTCTGCAAGATGGCGAAGCGTGGAGGGGATTGTAGTGATTTGGCCGATGGGAAAAGAAAGAGAACTGAACAGAAATTTCGCAAGGCATACACTGAAAAGTTTCCGTGTATTAGGAGCTCTAGTAAAGGTGTGTATTACGCCCGATGCATACTGTACGCGAAGGACTTTACAGTGTCTCATGGAGGGATGATAGATGTGAAGCAAGCAGCATACGAGGGCAATACCAACAAGTGTTTTTGATGAGAGATGTGTAATGTACAAGTGTATGGTTCATTATCTACCTTCAGTTTTCCTGCTTTGCAAAGATTAATTGTGACACCTCCAAGCAAGACCTGTTGTTGAACAGTACAAGTTAACAAGGATAAGAATTAATTGCATAAAATCGTGTTTGTTTGCGAAAGGTAAGGTTCTGCACCGAAATTCCTCTTAACTCCCTAAAAAAACCTCTTCTGCTTCAAATATTCCTCTTTGGTCAGTTAGGGGGTTGGCAGGTTAGGTTCAGCAGGGGTAATTCAAGGGCAGCTGCCACTCACTTTTAGCATGCCAGTTCAATCGAAATACACAACCAACACCGGGTGAGACGAGAGTAGAGATGATGTGAGTGGGTTCAGCGATGTCGTCCAGCCATAGCATTCCCATGATTACCGACCCCATGTGGCGGGCCATGGCTGAGCCGGAAGGATTCGAGCCACCTTCGCCCCGCATCAGGGCGCGCGCTGTCTAGGCATGGATTGGGGTAGGGTGCGGTGCGAGGGTGTGCGCGGTGGAGCGGTGACAGTGATCGCAAGGGAGGGTGGAGTGGGGTAGCTCAGGTGGTGGTCGCTGCAGTTAGGGGGGGGGATGGTGTGGGACTGATTAGGTGGTCTTTCTGTGGGCAAGGCAGCGAGATTGCGCTGCTAGGTTTCCGAAGGGATATTGCACGCTTGACTTCTGTGGGTTCGGGAGTGATCGAGTTCATACTTGTCGTGCTGGGTACATTAGGGGTGCGGCAGCGGGGTTTGTCGCATTGGAGGGGACATGGGGTTCTGGGGTGCAGTCGTTCTTCGCTGTACCCAACCCGCACTCTGCAACACCGCGCACATACAGTAAAAGGTGTAACAATTAATCCACTTGGTAGTGTTCATACTCTTAAGTGGATTTCGATTAACTGGCATGCTAAAGAGTGAGTGGCAGCTGCTTGATTACCCTTGCTGAGCCTGCCAACCCACCCCTAACCCGCCAAATAGGAATATTTGAGCAGAGAGGTTTTTTTTTAGGGAGTTAAGAGGAATTTCGTGCAGACCCTTACCTTTCAGCAAACACCACGATTATGCAATTAATTCTTATCTTGTTACAGTTGTACTGTTCAAACACACAGGTCCTTGCTTGGAGCGTGTCACAATAAATCTTTGCAAAGCAGGAAAACAAGGCAGAAATGAACCAAACTACTTGGTACAGGTACACATCTCTCTCAAAACACTTGTGTTGTATGGTTGCCATCAGAGGTTTGTCTCTGAAGAACAAACACGCTCCCTGCCCGAAGAGTCTCTGCCCGAATCACCCATGAGGATCCTTAAGTCTCTCCTCTTTGCTGACGTGAAAAAGTCATTAATGTCGAAGTCGCACTCCTGGGCGCTTGACGCATCTGTGTGATTTTGAACGTAAACATGCGTTACATGCGCTTCCACATCTATCATCCTCTCCATGAGACACTGTAAAGTCCTTCGCGTACAGTATGCATCGGCGTAATAACACACCCTTTACTAGAGCTCCTAATACACGGACACTTTTCGTGGATGCTTGCGAAATTTCTGTTACAGTTTCTCTTTCTTTTCCCATCGGCCGAAATCACTACATCCCATCCACGCTTCGCCATCTTGCAGACTTTTTTACCGAATGGCGGGAAAGGAAGTTGGTGACCGCGGAATACTGTGTGGATTAGAAAATCGATACACGCATGGCCGCTGTTGTCTGCTCTGCAACTAGAGTAGACGTTAGGTTTTTACTTTTGTTTTTTTTTGTTTGTTGTTTTTTTGAGATTTTGAAAGCAGAATTTTTAACGTAATCGAGCGAAGAAATTCCCGCCAAAAGCTGTAAATGTTGGCAGGTCTGCGCCACTCACTCCGCTGGACAAGCACTGCTAAGATGAGTAATAGGAACAGATCCATGAAATGTGGCTTCATCTGGGAGACCAGTGCCCGTGTCTTTGCGTAATCGGAGTGTCTTCTTGATCTGAGGCCATCCCCCTGGAGAGTGCTGATAGGAACGGATGACAATGAAATGTGGCTTCACGCCAGCTGATCCAAGTCAGTGCCCTGTCTTTGGCGTAAGCTGAGTGTCTTTCATCTAGAGCCACCCCCAGGAGAGTGAATGATAGTAGGCGGATGCCAGTGAATGTGGTTTCAAGCTGCAGCATCAGAACAGTCTGACGTCCAATCCCCTCTGAAAACCGGGGTCCAAGGGCCATCAAGGCCCCAACTATAGAAGGGATACACAGGGGGGGGGGGGGGGGGAAATCAATTCTACCAGACCAAAAAGGCTTTATGGCAGTGATAAATCACATAAAATGCTATTTTAAAGAGAAAAGATATCTCTACATAAGAAAGTCCAAGCCTCTGACAGAAGAGGCCAATCCTCTGTCCCGAAATCTCTCAATCCTCCGAAATTAGCTGATTCTCTGACAGTTTGATGCCTGAAGCTGGGAGCCAAGCGCCCTTTCTTAGCGTAGCTGAGTGTCCTTTCATCTTAGTGCCAGCCCTTGGAGAGTGATTGAGATGAGTCGGATGGCAGTGAATGCGGCTTCAACTGGGGAAGCCATTGTGCGCTGTCTTGTGCATCAATCGTTGATCTTAGTGCCAGTGCATACTCACCCCTCTTCGCTGTAGGGCGGGTAGGCCTGTCTGGATCCCCGCTGGACCCGTTGGGCTGGAAGGCATACAGCATGGCCCAGATGGGGATCAGCAGCTTGATCACCTGATCATCACAGCACGGTTCATACAGATTTTTCTATATCAAAATTCACAAACTTTTCATCACAGACCTTTCAAAGACCCTGTATCCTACTTTCACAAAGAACACTCACGACATGCAATGATGACGATTGCTTCGGTTCATGATCATTCAAGTTGCACTGGTTTTGCAACAACAACAAAAAACCCACACAGATATAGCTTAAGGAAGTAGCTCAGCAAATCGAGGTCGTCTGCTATATATGGAGAATTGTTAAATTAAATTGCTTCTTTTCAATTCTGGAAGCAAACAAAAATATAGTTATGGCTCATGACTTTTTAAGGCACTCAATGAATTTTGTTTTATACAAACCATTTCAACAATTTTCAGAACCAAAGCCAATTTTCAAATTCTTTTGATCACAACAAAGGAGATCACACTAACAGCAATAAACGGAAAATAACATCATTTGTGCAATCAGTTCATAAGAGGAATGGCATAACACATACCATAATTTTCGGGTATAATGCAATATTTTTCTCATCCAAGTTCGACCTATGCGCCTAAAAAACGAGGGCGCCCTATTATGAACAAAATTGTGTGAAGAGAGGCAACGATTGCCGTGTTCATACAGTCTACTGTGTCTAACATCGAAAGTGGTCATGAGTCCGATACGACGAATACCACGTTAAAATTCTTCAGAAATCCCTATTATCGGGATCCGAGATACTGTCAAACAGATTCTTAACCTCATATGGATGTCAAAAGCATTGTTGTAGAGCTTAAAATGGCCGATAATTCTATCAGTTTTCACCGAACATTGACCAAGCACAACAACATGAAGCAGCACAAACGAAGTTTGATTATTTGAAGGAGCCAACTCTCGTTTAATGAACAGCAGTACTGGTGGTTTGGTAGTTTTACAGACGCGTACGTGCTTCAAAGTTTGACTTTCTTTTGTGCGAGGTGGCGCATCACCTTATAAACGAGGTAACCTTTCGCTTTAAATTTTTCAGAGTTTTCTTGAAAAATGGCCTATTATTCTTATACAACAGCAGCTCGTAATGGGGAATAAAGTTTCCTCAAAATAGCGTAGTATAACTGTTTATTTTAAAAAACAAAATCCCTTCTTTCTTTTTGCGGGCAATACTGATTTCTCTTAACTGTCAAACCTATACTCTAATAACTCACCATAAAGTTTAAAAAAATATATATCACAGAAAATATAATTTAAAAAAATCTCCACCATAATGTCCCAAAGATAGGGAGTAGAGAGATGCTTGTAGTTCTGAAAAAAGAAAACAGTACATTACGCACAAGAAAAATCATGTATGCGACAGTTTGATGTTTGTAATCAATTAATAGACACCTATGTTAGAGTACAATTGATGCCTATACATCTAAATCTACCCGGTATACTACCGGGTAACATAAATGTTGTACCATGTGTGCATAACGATATTGTGTTCATGTGTATGTGGTTGCGTGTGTTTGCGTACATTTGTTCAAGATTTATACTAGTGCACATATTTGTCTATATATGTGCACACAAGAGCGTGCATACATATGTGTGGAATGACCATGCAACTCTGCGTGCGTTGACTTTAGTGTGTACATGATTGGTGCAGAGAAATAGTGGTCTGACATTCCAACCAGAGCAAATCATTAAGCCTATTCTTTTTCTTTTAAACTTGATAAAAAAACACCACATACAGTTTTCTCATGATATACAAAAATATACTGCTTAACTAGTACAGTGGTAGCCCCTCTAAATAAGACCTTGAAAGTGTGGTGAAAAAAAGTCTATCTGATGGTGTTCTTCTTAGAGGACGCAATGGGCCCCCCAGCGTTTCCCGATTCGCCATGAGCGGCAACATACGCGAATTTTCCCCGAATCCATTAAAAAATTTGTATGCTGGTCGTCACCTGTGCGTGTAGACTCGCATCTCGTAAAAACGAAACCGTTCTTATGTCGAAATTGAAGAATTTAATCAGCCATATCACGATCTGACCACTAAATGTCACCACTTTTATGCACATGTGTCATCACTGAGCAGTTTATGAACTGAAACTGTTTGAACTGAAACAGTCGCGATTGTGTCAATCTTTATGAACTATGTGCACACGTAAATGTGTAGTCAACTTTCAAGTTGAAACTAGGTTATCGGTCATACTCCATAAGTTGGAACTCAGTGAATCAGAATGGTTTCACTTTACCAAAAAAAAAGGGGGAAAAATGTTGAAAAGCAGCTCCTTTCCGCTATCAGATTGATAAATCGGCGTTAGTGTGTGCACTAAGACACTCACTGAATGCTAACAACTTACAAAATCCGATAAATGAAAGCAGCTTGCTCATTAGTGTTTGCCGTGATTTCTTATTTGCGGTGTGTGCGGCGCCATTTTTGTCAGCTGGAGTTGTATGCGCGGTAAAAGTTCTGTGTGAGCAAACTGTGACACAGTGTTACTTGTGTCATGTTGTTGTGTTGTGTTGTGTGTTTGTTTTGTGCATAATCCAGTATTTAGTAGGTCCCGTTATGTAGCTAAGATTAGGTCTGTACTGTTATGTGTAGTTTGTGTGCGAGTGCAATATGGGCTATCGAAGTTGCCATCGACCCTGTTGCCATGACTTTCGATCACGAGTTTGTTTGCTTTTCATCGAGAGATCTATTTGCACGAACTTGACTGCAAAAAGATAACATTGTGGTCGCATCTCAACCCCTGAAATCGGGTCGTAAGTCGGAACTCAGGAAAAGTCGTATTTGTGGCATAGGATATATAGTGGAACGTGTTCGGGAAAAAACAGTTCAGTCGTATGTTAGGAGAAGTCGCTTTTGCGAGCGTCTTATTAGAGGGGTACCACTGTATCCAAAAAGTAAGTATAACTAACATTCTTGTATGTTGTCCTCTCCATCATTGTTGATGTGTACTGTGTGGGTGGAGGGTCATAAAGGCGACCTTGGCACATTCTTTATTGAGAATGATGCTTTGTTTGTCTCACTTTGGCTCTGATCCACGCATTGCTAGATGATTGGTATCGTAATCAACTTTGGTGGAGGGGAGTTAATTAGAAAGAGAGTATTCACCCTTTGTTCAATTTTGTTATCTCCTTTCTTGGCCTCACTATTTCATTCTTTGATTACATTCTACAACTTTGAGTATGAACCTACCAATACACGTAAATCAAAAACGCATCTCATCTATCAAAAGTTAATTGACGATTCAGCAGTTTACTTACAAATATTGCTCCACAGCCTTCTTCCTTGTCTCCAACTGAAAAGAAACCAGAAAATATCAGAACTATAAACATAACCATTAAAAAGTTTACTAAACACAAACCGACTGTCAATTCCAAAACTACTGTGGCGGTACCATAGCCGATGAGGTTTAACCGAGGCATGGTTACCGCTACACCTATCTATATTGTTTAAAAACTCGGGACTTTACTGGTGTTGCACTGCCTCCGGGTATTGCCTCCAGTATTGTTCCCACCATCTTTGTATTTACAAATGTCCCATATGTGTCTATGACTGAGAGGACGTAAAGCATCATTTTTTTATCATCACAAACCGACTGATTATATTATACTTGTGGCGGTGCCATATCCGATGAGGTTTAAACGAGGCGTGGTCACCGCTACAGCTATCTGTATTAATAAAAAAATTGGGACTTTGCTGGTTTTGTACTGCCTCCGGGCATTGCCTCCAGTATTGTTCCCACCATATTTTGTATTTACAAATGTCCCATATGTGTCTGGTTCAGACCAGGAGGACGTAAAACACCATTTTCGCCGCACAAACCGACTGATTGATGCTAAGCTGAACTTTTGACTGTCATTACAACACCACCACCGCCACCCCCATTTTTTATAATTTCTTCTTCAATTACAACTTGGATATACTTATTGGTGAGAAAAATGCACATCTCTCCCCTATATATTTCACACTCATGCCAATCATCTCTTGTACACTTGCTTCTATCAACAACTGCGATACTTTTCTGGTTAAAGCCAACCAAAACTAGAGGTATCCATTCTGATACTATTGTTACTATTCTGGCTAAAGCCAACCCAAGCTAGCACTGGTATTTTGGAGTTCTTCTTCTTCTGTGTTCCCAGGCCAAAATTCCATAATAGGTAAACTACATATGTGTCCGTTTTTCTGTTTTCACTGGTCTCCCCGCTGCGTACAGCCGACACATTCGTGATTTCGGAGGAGCTCAAAGTGAGAAAGTTATTTGGAAGATATTTTTTTTGGAAAAAAAGGGGCAGGGACAATGGGCCAATAAGTCAGAAAGATAGTAGATGACAGTAAGCAAAGAAAAAAGGCCGAGTCAAAGAGAGTGGCAGATCAGAGGAAGTTACAAGCACAGAACTTCCAGAAGGTGGGGGAACTATTTTTTTACAAAAGACCCCCTGGTATCCCCACAGGGAATTTTGGATTTCAATCGTTCTTGACTATAATCCAGTATTATTAGTGCAGCAGCATTCTCTTAAGCATTTGCTTCGATTGTGAATTACTTTCTAACTTTATTGTAGTACAAAAAAAGCTCACAAAACGAACATGAATATCACCCTATTGACATTAGAAAATTGCACTACGGGTGTACAAGGAAAAATGCTTTTCACGTTAAAAAAAAAGAGATGAAGATTAAGATTAAAATTATAGCCCTGTCGACAACTAAGGCCATGTCAGTCGACAACTAAGGCCATGTCAGGGCTGTCACCACGTTAAATCTTACCACGTATCAAAAAGGGATAAAAACGCGAGGTAAAAACAAAATCAAAGTTTTATGTTAAAATATTTTTGTTAAAAATTCATTAATAAATCAAAAGCTTAGCAAGTAAAATCATGACACGCCTAGAATTAAAAACAACACAGTAGCTTATAACAAGTGTTTCACGTCCAAACTCACCTATCTGAATGGTGATGTCATAGAGTAGAGTCACCACTGCTGAGAACTCCAGTAACAAACACAATGCTGCAAAATGCACACAATTATAATTCATGAGATGTGATAGAAGAAGAAAAAGAGTTTAATCAGTCTGCTGATGATGATCATTATGGGGAACATGTTTCTTGTTATTTTATCTGTGTTGCTGTGTCTGGATGAATGTAAGGATGGAGTGTGTGTGTGCATGTGTGTGTGTGTGTGTGTGTGTGTGTGTGTGTGTGTTATATTTATTGAATTTCATTGTTATTTATTGAATTTCGTTTGCTATTTATCGAATAACATGTCATGGAATTTCTTTGTTATTTATTGAATTTCATTGTTTTGTTACACAATTTGTTTTTAATGTCAGTACAACTTTTACAGTTAATCTGACAATACATTGGTTCCAGTCCAGTGTGTTTGTGTGTTTGTGTGTGTTGTGTTGTGTTGTGTTGTGTTTGTGTGTGTGTGTGTGTCTTGTCTATATCCATATATATGTATGTACACAAGTATTTCATGTATTATGCATATCAAATCTGCTATTTGTTTCACATGTATTGTAATTGTATATTATGAAAATAAATTAAAAAAGTTATTCAAAAAACCCAATGAGATGCACTTTTGAAACTGAGCTCTCAAACATGGTGCTTCGTGTTGTTTTATGTTTGTTTTTGTGTGTGATTTTGAACAAAAAGAATTTTTAACTCACTCGGGGCGAATGAGCCGGTTCTGGCTCATGGCTCGCACAAACGCGTTTAGGACAAATGTCCCGGCTCCGGCTCATAAAAGTGTTCAAGAGATTTTGATTTCTGGCATGGTAACCAGCTTTCCGGTGCAAAGTCATAACCTTTTTTCAGTTTGCTTTGACCTTGCCTCCTCTTGGAATCAACCAATCATTTGCATACTTTACATTCAGGTTTGGTTGTAGATGAGGGGGTCAAAGATCGGAATGTGAAATTTTTCCTTCTTTCTATGTGTTAGCTGTTTTCGTCAATATAGGAGACAAAAACGACGAAGGTAAGGAATCTGATAATTTGTTGCGATCGTTTAGTGCATGGTGTTGCTAATCTTTTTGCCTAACTCTTCATAACTTGGTTTTTGGTGATTATTTTACGAACCTAGTCGAATGCCCAGTAAACCACACAGACCAAGGAAATAATTCGCCGGCAGTCCCGAGTGATTAAAAGTCACTTATCCTTCATTTCAGTATTCCGATTGATTTTTCAGTGTTCATTTTGCAATGTGTTCCACTCTTTGATATGCCTGAATTTCCAAGTTTTTAAGTGCATAACAATAGAACGATAGAAACATGAGCTCATGATAGAAGACTGTTTCAAATAGGAGTATACCAATAATTTAACTTTAAAATCCCATAAATTCGGTGATTGCCCTAGCCAGCCCGGTAACAATAATAAATTGCACTTTGCACTCCGTGTACCCACGAATGCACCCGCTAGTTGCTAATTGCACTTTGCCGATGACCACAGACTGTATGTTTTACATGTGCTAGTTCTTCGCAGTGCGTGACTTGCATATCTGCCACTTCCATGCAGGCCATTTTGCCGGTTATTGCGTCAAATTGAATTGAGTTTTCACGAAATTATGATTTTATTTGAAGTCAGCAATAAAACATTTGAGTTGTCCGACGTTGAATTTATGGCATCTGTTTGACAATATCGTCGACTGATTACGGCCATTTTGACGACCTTTGTAGTGAGGTAACTTTTAGAAATTGATCGAGTAGGTGTGAATGTTGTACCTATGTAAACGGCTTCGAAGCTCCTGACGCCAAAATCGATGATCTGACACCAGAACATTATCAGCACGAATTAGAAGTCCTTTATATGCCTGCAGTCTGGTGTCCGCTCAATAATATATAAGACGTCGGTTTGCGTCTTAAAAAAAAAAAAAGCTTTAAAAAGGATTTTTTATGGACTCGGGTGGAATGGCGGAAGAATGGTCCGAGCGGAAAAACTTCCACATCAAAATGTGACAGGTTACAGGTCTGCAAACATACCACTTGCTCCAAAGCAAAAGCAATCACTCACCACCAACAGGTCACGTTTCTGGGCCCATTGCACAGCAGTCCGGGTTTATCTCGTTGAGTTGTCAATACACAAACACACAACCACTGCTAAAACAAGAGCATCACTCACCCACAAGTCGCGTTTCTGGGCCCATCGCACGGAGTTCCAGGGTGGAAATTTCGTTGAGTCGGCAGCTGGTGTGGACAGCGGCCGGGGCAAAGAATGCACCATACCACCTCCATGGCAGACTCAGCAGCCAGTACGGCTCTGTGCACACACATGAAATGTACACCATAATGCTCGCAGAGGAACAAATCCAATGGTAAGCCGTATAAACAGGACTCCCCGTTCAGATGCAAAGAACGAAACAAAAGCTATGGAGAAAGCCTCACTCAGTTTATGGACTTATGCCATTTAATGTATTGGCTAAGGAGATCAAACTTTTACGTTGCAAAAGAACATTATGTGAAAGAATTAATAGCTGGTCTGGTTACAGTACATATCACAGTGGGTGGTCTGATCAGTGCGCTTTGCAGTGAGCCAAACAGATCTGCACCCATTGAGTAGTTTTGGCCCAAAACGTGCAGTTTTCTGTGGTCAAACCATAGTGGTAAGGCGGTCTTCACTCACCCATGCACTGGCTGTAGTTTGGTCAAAATGTGCAGTCTCACTCACCCATGCACTGGCTGTTGTTTGGCAAACGTGGCAGTTTTCTAATGGTCAAAATGTGTCCGAGTCTTCACTCACTCCATGCACTAGGCTGTCCTCGAGGTCATGTTCATCATGGCCAGGATGGCGGTGCGATGTAATACAGCATCACCGGCTCCCTACCGCAGGGTACATGATCCTGCACAAAGAGACATACACATTACCTCAATCATGCTACACACATTTTTTTTTAAATTGCTTTTTTTTTCTTCCGTTCCGTACTCTGCCACTGCATTCTTTTTTAGGCAGTGAAACACGCATACAACCCACTTTGATTAAAAATGCTATATTTTGTCTCTATGTGCTGTGTGCATACTTGATTATTGGTACTAATAAGGAAGTGATTAGGAAAGTGTTGATGTACTAAGGCATTTATTGTCGCGTGCATGTTTTATGGTTGAAAAAAAATAAGCAGCAAAACACTGTCGGAATGAGTGCCCACTGACCATAAAGTTATGTCAAGGATCACTTTTAAAAAAAATCAAATAACTCACTGGAAAGTTAGAATATTATGAAGGCAATGTTTTCCAAATTCCACCTCGTAGTCAAAATTTGGCACTTGCAGTGGGCGAATCATGGTCGCGGCTCAAATCGCATCTTCTTCATTGATCACCTACACACATATCTGACCTACAAAGCCTAAAATCGGCATTATCTAAGCAAACATCGATAAATTTCCGTAGAAATCTTCGCTAACACAAAAATCCGCCATATTAATAGGAACTTGACTTCTGACAAAATAAACCTTTGAAAAAATTCCATACTGCACCTGAAAAAAGCAATATGGCTGCCAAAACCGAAAAATAACGACGAGCCTGAGCCTCGTTCTGAAGCGAAAGTAAGGTTGTTTCCATCCTTAGTAATGGGAGCAAACGTTCCGCGAAGTGTTGGTTTTGAGTACCCATTCTGGGCGACACAGTGCGCCTGCAGCGTGCTAAAGGTTAAAGGTGGTAACCTACTTCAACTTAATGTTTCAATGTTCATAGAACACAAGCTCTCTGCAACCGAACTAAATATGAGCCTCCTGAAACCCACATGTCAAACCTTAACCACAATTAACGCCACTTTCTTATCCTCTGTGATGGCCCGCTTCACAGTACTCGCGAGGCCAGCACCCAGTGAAGATAACAATCACCAGCCAACATCATATTGCAGACAAGGAAAACTAATAATACTGTAAATTTTAATACATTGCGCCTGCCAGCTTAAGACCTTGAAAAATCGGCCAAGAAAGGTCATGGTGGGGGAGGGGTCTTAATATGGAGTTGGACACTGAGTTAGTCTGGATTTGAAGGTGAAAATTGATGACAAATTTTGGGTCACATCTTCATGGGTGCACTACACAAAATGAAAAAACCCTGAAAAGGTGGGATTCCAGGGGTGATGTCCGCCCCAGCAGCTGAGCAAAAATTGATTTCTGAAGTTATTTTAGTTGCTCTATTCACAATTTATACACTGCTTAATTTTAAGTGTTGGAAAAATACAATAGACACATAAGTCGTTGCTGACAAATTTATTTTAAAAAAAAAGGAACTTCCTTTTTCTGGTACAAAATTGAAAAACAGAAATCCTTGTATACCAGTAAAGATTGGCATATGCATCTTGGAGGGGAGTCTTCATAATGGAGGATATATCATGTCTTCCGTACCTCTGATGGGCGGCTCCCATCGCAGTGCCCGCTATGAAGCCAGCACCCAGTCAGAAGTGGGACAGCACCAGAACATCATCAGCTTCAGGAACTGCAGCGTCCCACGTGTCATCTGGGACCGGCACCCTCCCAGATTCCATTTGATCCCCCTGGAAAAGCAAGTCGTAGTGCGACCACACCAACACAGGTAAGGCGCTCTAGTTTACCATTCTACCCCCATTTAACGCAGTATACTTCGTAAATCACGCCAACCATATCTTGCCCGTTTACAACTAACTCGTAAAACAAACCATCTTCAACTAAGCGTCTAGCGTGGTTTTCTCAATCCTCAAATTGTTCACATTTGGTGAACGCTTTATTAGTTTTAGGTTAGCCTGTTTACAGATGCTTCTTTCCGGTCATTGCTTGATTTTAATCGATTTTGGAGCAGATTGTTCATATTTTTTACTGATTGTTTCGGGATGATGTGGTTTTATACATAATTATGTCCTAGTTAATGAAACGCAGTAAAATAGGTGTCTTGGATTGATTAAACTATTATAATGACAAAAATAGCAATTGTATCGAGTTTTTAGCTAATGTGGGTGACCATCAAGCCTCCTTTTGATCATTTCATCACGAACAAACAGTTTTATATTCTGTTTTTTTGTTCGAGTTTTTTTAGACTACACGAGGCCGTACCTTAAATTCATTGAAACTTTGTAAACTTTGTGAAACACGCATTTTATTTTTTTTTTAAAAAAAAAAAAACAAAAATTTCGCCAACTGCTTTAAAATTCAAGCAATACGGTGAATTGTTTCAAATTATAGCAGCTAATAGCGCAGTGAATGGGTTATACAGTTTTTAGTCTTTCGCAATACTTTACAAAACAATTCAATGACTGCCTGGAGATGTCCGCTTTGACTCTTATGTCTAAGGCACAGGGGGGGGGGGGGGGGGCCTGTTTGCCTACCCCATACAGCATCTGAAGGCGGCCGGAGAAGATGCAGAAGTGTGTATGCCTTGCTATCTATTAGCAATATTAATCTCCTAGTACGCTACCCCATACAGCAGCTGAGTGCGGCAGGTAGAAATGTCGAAGTGGTGGGTAGGCCTGACTATCTATTATCAATATATATCTCCTGTACCATACCCTACAGCCCTGAAGGCGGCCTAGGTAGAAGATGCAGAAGTGGTGTAGGCCTGACTATCTATTTAGAATATATATCTCCTGTACCTACCCCATACAGCAGCTGAAGGCGTGGCCAGTTAGAAGAGTGTAGAAGTGGTGGGAGGCCTGACTATCTATAGCAATATTCTCCTGTACCTACCCCATACAGCAGCTGAGCGGCCATGGTAGAAGATGCAGAAGTGGTGGTATGCCCGACTATCTATTACAGTATTAGGCAATATCTCTCCTGTACCTACCCCATACACGCTACTGAAGGCGGCCAGGTAGAATATGTTGAAGTGGTGGTAGCTGCACTATCTATTAGCAATATATCTCCTGTAGCCCTACTCATACGCAGCTGAAGGCGGCCTAGGTAGTAAGATGTAGAATTCGTGGGTAGGCCATGACTATCTATTAGCAATATATCCCAGTACCTACCCCATACGCACTGGGAAGGCGGCCAGGTAAGAAGATGCGAGAAGTGGTGGTAGCCTGACTATCTATTACAGTATTAGCAATATATCTCCTGTACCTACCCCATACAGGCAGCTGAAGGCGGCCCTAGTCAAAGATGTAAGAAGTGGTGTAGGCCTGGACTATCTATGAGTCATATATCTCTCCTGTGACCTACCCCATACAGCACTGAAGGCGGCCAGGTATAAGAATGCAAAGTGGTGGAGGTCCTGACTATCTAATTACAGTATTAGCATATATCTCCTGTTAACCTACCCATACAGCACTGAAGGCGCCATGTAGTAAGATGTAGAGTGGTTGTAGGCCTGAACTATCTATTACGTATTACAAGTAACTTCTCCTGTACCTACCGCCATAAAACAGCAACTGAAGGTGGGGGCGGCTCCATGTAGAATGATGCAGAAGTGGTGTAGGCCTGACTATCTATTAGCATATATCTCTGTACCTACCCATACAGCAGCTGAGGCGGCCAGGTAGAAGATGCAGAAGTGGTGGTAGGCCCCCCCCCCCCCCCCCCCGGGGCCTGACTATCTATTACGTATAGCATTATCTCCGTACCTACCCCATACAGAGCTGAAGGGCGGCCAGGTAGAAGAGTAGAAGTGGTGGTAGGCCTGACTATCTATTTACAGTATTAGCAATATATCTCCTGTACCTAACCCCATACAGCAACTGAAGCGGCCAGATAGAAGTGCAGAAGTGGTGGTAGGCCTGGCTGCGCTGCATTGAAGGCGAATGACCCGCACCACACACACGCAGGGGCCTTTGCACACAGACAGCACGGCACAGCACCACTTCTGAAAACACAAATAAACAACAAATGAAGCCATATAACTCTCAGTCTCTTTGCGTTAAGATTAAGATTAAATTATAGCCCCGTCGATACAAAGGCCGATGTCAGTACTGTCACCAACGTTGAATCTTACCACGTATTAAAAAAGGAATATAACAACAACAGGTAAAACAAAATCAAAGTTTTTTTTGTTAAAATCTTGTTTTGCTCAAAACACATTAATAAAATCAAAAAACATAGTACGTAAAAACATGACACGCTATAATTAAAAACATCACAGTAGCTTACATCAACTGAAATATATTAACTCTTTCAATGAAATTAACGATCGTGTCAGGCAGAACGGCACCGGAACAAAATGTTCATTGACTCCTGCAGTGTAGTGTTTCCTTCGAATGTCGTATAAATCCCGCAGTCAGTGTCTTGCGTGCTTCCTTTCAAAAATGCACACACGTGCGCACTCACATTGCTGAATGACAAACAACTTTTTCAAGAGAAATGTACAGAAAACTTTCAATCACCTTTGAATGTTTCATTTGAAAATGTCTTGCTGCACTGGAACACACAGCACAATCCTGATTCAGTGATTTACCAAACAAGAACAAGCGAAAAGAAAAACAATTCAATTGGCTTAATACATATTTCCTTCACTAGAATAGATGCATTTTATTGATAAAAAATGTATTTCAATTAAGTAATTGTATTTTTTGCTCTGCACAACTGTCCCGGCAATATATAAATATTAATAAAAGACAATACTACCGTATTCTACGGACCTAAAAGGGCCAGCCACATGTCCACTAAAATCGTACGACGGTGTAATGTGATTTTGCTTCGGATCAGTGATCGAATCGTATCGTACAGTTGTACTATTTAGCTGATGTGTGCCTCACCCTGAAGTTAGGCGATACTTTTTTTCCCCCGACTGAGATCATTGCCCGCCTTATAAGGTGACTGATAATATCGTAAGAAACTAGAGTAACAAAATCTTATTTTTGGTTTAAAAATGTGGGGGTGCGCCCTTAATAATCAGGGCGCCTATTTCCGTAAAATATATGGTAATTCATTTATCTGCTTCAAAAATACTGGTGCAGGCAACAGAGTCATAGCTAGAGAGACAATCCGATGTAAAATGTCGATGCAGGATTGTTTTTCTTATCACCTTCCATCATGATTCGCTTCAGCTGCCTTCTGTC
>CM065690.1:47120615-47144612 GCA_017654935.2 Phymorhynchus buccinoides
CTCTCTCCTCATCCCTCTCTCTCTACTCTCTCTCTCTTCCTCCTCCTCTCGTCTCTCTCTCTCTCGCTCTCTCTCTCCTCTCTCTTGCTCACTACAATCCCAACATTTTCTACAACTAATTAATGACTTGATACGCTTTTCACGTCAAAATAATAAAACGAATTTCAGTTGAACAAAAATGGGATGTTGTTTTAAAATCCTGCACGATATTTTGACGCAAACATGAAAGTTGGACAATTTAAAGGAAGCAGATTATATAACTCGCTAATAAGGAAAACGCAGAGAAAACTACCTTGGTAGGGGAAGACGGGGTAAAAAGCGCATTGGCTGGTAAGAATCCCACCCCAATTCATCTCATGAAATGAAGCAAATTTCAGTCTCATTTTGCCCATGAGACGAGCGTTAATGTCTAGCATTTCGTCCATCATGGCAACATTGACACTGAAATTTTCTTTATTTCATGAGATAATTGGGGTGGGCTTCTTACCCGCCCATGGTTGTTGTTTTTTACCCCGACTTCCCCTAGTATTCTGCAAGTTTCCAGAAACGTACCAATACTTTAGACTAGTACCCAGAAAGAAACCTTTTATTCTGATTCATACACTTATGTATCGGTAAAAATTCGGGACTTTCCTGGAGTTGCAATGCCTACGGGCATTGCCTCCAGGATCGTTCCCACCATCTTTCCGGATGTTCATTCATTCGAACAAAAATAAAACGATGAACTAATGGGGGAAAACCCCACTTTCTGGATAATAAAAAAAATCATCCAGTCAAACATCATCATCATATAGTAAAAAGCATACTGTCCGTCCGTGTGTCGAAAACAACAAAACGGGCCTATAACTCCGCCGTTTTTCGACCGAAAATCGCTTCAAATTTGCCTATGAGCCCTAAGGGCGATGGGGCGATGGCAACAACCGAGGCGGCCGTGTCATTTTTGCCCGGTTCGCAAATGCGCGAAACGGTATCCACAAAACGGGCCTTATAATGCGTTTGACGACCCGAAATGCGGATGATGTTTAGATGGGAGGAGGGGTGCGGTGGAGGAGTACAACAGGATCCAGAGAAGAAGATAGAAAGAAGGAGAGACACAAAAGTAATAATATAATATTTCGTGGACCCAAAAAAACTGCTGCTCAGCATTACCAGTACGTGTACCGAGCATTACCAGTAGAGGTGGGGGGAAAATACCGGTTTGAACCGAAAAACCGGTGCTAAACTTTCGCGGTTCGAAAAACCGGTTCGAGTTGCTGTTAACCGGTTTTTTTTAACTGCAAACTGAAAGTATGTTTTTTCTTAGAATAACGCATTCTTTTCGAAGAACAACACTGATTCTCAGCGCAGATTGGGTGTTTGTAAACCAAGAGTAGCTGTTTCTAGTTTGTGGTGGTGTATGGCTTTGACTTTGACTTCGTGCTAAGTTGAGTGTGTGTGTGTGTGTCATAAGTTTCTTTATGTGCATGTGTGTGCGCGCGTGCGTGCGTGTGTGTGAATATTCTGACAAATAAAGATATATGTTTGCATAAGTGAAACTAGTGATGTGAGTACTGGTTTAAAAAAAAACCGGTTCAGTAAAACCGGTTCGAAGAGGGAAAACCGGTTTAAAAACGGTTCGGATTTTTGAACCGGTTCTCAACTATAATTTACCAGTTACTAATTACCAGTACTCGGTATTTCCAGTACTAGGCGTTGCGCTATTAGGTATTTATAAATTATCAATTCGGTATTGAAAGTATATAGCTAGCCCCCCCCCCCCCCCCCCCCCCCCCCCGTTGTCGCTTAGTAGTCCGTATTCATACTGCCAGACAACAGAGGGGGCATATCAATTCTGGTGGGCTGGGCTAGAACAAAGAATAAACGTGTAACAGAAGTCATGTGTGTAGCCTAGATACACTGTTTGTAATGTACGAGTGTGTGAGCTGGTTTAGGATCTCAGCTCTACAAACTGTGACAGAGGCCTCACTCAGTAGGCCTATATTGTTATCGTCTTTCGGGGTAGGCCACAAGAAAGTGTGCAGGATCGTCTCATGATCTGAACATCGATCACTTAAAAAAAAGAAATTTCATGGGACATAGAGTGTGAACAATAACAATGCTCTTTGAGTAAGCGTTTTCTAATTTTAACTCCAAAATCATCCACCCGGAATAGCAAAATAGGCCTACTTCACCCGTTAACTCACACACACACAGCTGAGTCTAAACGGAGGTCGTTCGCCAAGTCGGCGAATAGGGATAGGGTTAGAACTGATCGACCAGAAAAGGGATAGGGTTGGAAATGGGGTAAGGGATAGGGTTAGAGCTGTAAACAACCGAAATAAATGATTTTAACATATTTCATCACCAAAATTAAGTGTTCATTTCGACTGTTGTGGTTGGCGAACGGCCTCTGTTTAGACACACACACGCACGCACGCACGCACGCACGCACGCACACGCGCACGCGCGCGCGCGCGCACGCGCACACGCACACACACACACACACACACACACACACACACACACACACACGAGTCGTGGTGAATTTAATTAGGTGTTTTAAAAGAATAGAAGAAGGGCCTGCCACACGTCAGCTAAAATCGTACGACTGTACGATACGATTCGATCACGCGATCTCAAAGCGCGAATCACAGTTGTTCTTGGAGGCCACGTCATGGAATCGAATCGTATCGCACAGTCGTACGATTTTAGTGGATATGTGGCTGGCCCTTTAGTCTGAAGCATTATAGTTAAACAAATTCTGTGATTGTTTCAAGGGAAGTAACTTCTAGCATGAGAGTATGAAATAGCTTATGATAGATAATAAGAAAACTGGTTTTATTATTATTATTATGTTTTTTACACAACTAATTGTAATTTATAACGCGCAGCTTATATTAGGTACCTAATGAATCATTGAGCGCAATTTGTATTATTTACGTATTTTATTATAAAATTTAACACACAATAAGTATATTTTTATGTGTGAATATTACAAATTTCAAAAATTATTACGCTATTTTAATTTTTTTTACTAATATCACTAAAATACTTGTAGCGGTGCCATAGCCGATGAGGTTTAACCGAGGCGTGGTTACCGCTACACCTATCTGTATTAATGTTAAAAAATCGGGACTTTACTGGTTTCGTACTGCCTCCGGGCATTGCCTCCAGTATTGTTCCCACCATATTTGTATTTACAAATGTCCCATATGTCGTCGTTTTAAATTTTTTTAGGATCTTTATAATTTTAAATGCCCCAAATGGTCTTTTGACCCAGAAGGCGTTAAACCTCTATTTTAATTTTTTTTTAAAATCTCCCAGGATCGTTATAATTCCAAGTGCCCCAAATGGCCCTTTGGCCCAGAAGGCGTTAAATCTCTATTTTTCTCTCTTTTAAAAATCGCCTACTTTTTTCTGTCTTTTTTTTAACCTGCTGCTTGTGGCGGTGCCATAGCCGATGAGGTTTAACCGAGGCGTGGTCACCGCTACAGCTATCTGTATTAATTTTAAAAATCGGGACTTTACTGGTTTCGTACTGCCCCCGGGCATTGCCTCCAGTATTGTTCCCAACCATATTTGTATTTACAAAAATGTCCCATATGTGTCTGATTCAGACCCAAGAGGACGTAAAACTCCATTTTCTCTCTCTCGTTCTTTCGAACTATATGTATTCTTATTCAAAATCTTCTTTTTCTAGGATCCTCATAATTTTAAATGGCCCAGAAGGCATCTCTATTTTTCTCTCTCTTTCGTTCGTTCGTTTTAAAAATCGATGCAGATGATTATATAATATCATCTCCAAAGTAATATTGTACACTGAATGTTTGTTTTTCAAGCTTGGAGTGGAGTGGTTAAGGAGCATGAATGTGAGTGGTCTTTTGATGATGGCTTGTTCTGATGTATGTACAGGTACATGTGTGAACTTTGAAACATGTTTTGAATAAAGATAGTTTTATAAAAATGAAAAATATACTTAATAGGGTGCTACAAATTCGTCCATCATGCAGTTTGCATGGTTACTCTCTTTGAAACTGTGTTGTATCTTTCTAGAGAGAGAGATTAATAATGTATTCAACGTCCTCCGACCTGGTACAGGTACAGTTGGGCTGATGGTGGGCCCTGTCGCATGAAAATAGGTAGCTCGTAAAAATAAGTAGCTCGCTACTATGAGAGTCTGTATTTGCGACAACCACAAATTTCACTTTTTCTGTACTTTAACCATTTAACCCTAACCCTAACCCTAGAAAAAAAGTGAAATTTGTGGTTCATGCTCAATGTCGCAAATACACACTGTCATAGGTAGCGAGCTACTTATTTTTACGAGCTACACACTGTCATGGTAGCGAGCTACTTATTTTTACGAGCTACACACACTGTCATAGGTAGCGAGCTACTTATTTTTACGAGCTACACACTGTCATAGGTAGCGAGCTACTTATTTTTACGAGCTACACACTGTCATAGGTAGCGAGCTACTTATTTTTACGAGCTACTGTCATAGCTAGCGAGCTACTGTACACCACGGTCATAGGTAGCGAGCTACTTATTTTTACGAGCTACGAGCTATTTTCATGCGACAGGCCCATCCTGAAAATACGAGAGAGGGAGAGAGGGAGAGATGTTTTTTTGGTTGAACCACCCAACACCACCATCCACAGAAACCCTTTCCACACACAACCATCCAGACATATTAACATCTGATCAGATTCCTGGCACTGCCCTCACACCCACACTCTGTATTATGATCGTAGAGGCCAAAAAGAAAACAAACCATAACCAAATTAAGGACTAAAAAAAAATGTGTACGGCCAAAAAAAAGGCAATTAATTACATAAACAAATTGATAACGAAACATATAGACTAAGTGTAGGCGTGTGGGGCAGGTGTAAAATGCATTTTGAGAGCGTGTGTGTGTTTCTTTGAAAACGACATGAAGATGAACTTGCATCTTCGTCAAACAATCGTTATTGACAAAAAGACGCTCTAATGCGCTTTGCGTTTGAGTAAATCCGTTCTAAAAGTGAATTTGTATATATATTTTTACACAAAAATGAAACCCTAAAGATATTATTTTGTATATTTCAATAAAATATTAAAGTGTTTCAAATTATTTATTAAGATTCACAATTTATGTTATTAACATTGACTATTATAAATTGTAAATAGTTATGCAAGAAAACTATCAAAACGACACATGCCTTCTTTTATTGTCAAAACTAACAGTCTCGAATTAATATTAAGCTAGAAATTACTTCCCTTGAAAGGATCATGTCCTCATATGCCATTATGGCGGTCGCGTTTACGCGCATGTATTTGCGTGTTTTCTTGGTGTGTACATTATAAGAGAGAGAGAGAGGGAGAGAGAGAGAGAGAGAGAGAGAGAGAGAGAGAGAGAGAGAGAGAGAGAGAGAGAGAGAGAGAGAGAGTCAACTCACTCTTCTGATTGGCGGAGGAGGAATAATGGAAGAAACGAAAGAAAAGCAGACGACAATGAAGATGAGGAGAAGCGAAGCTTTTCTCATGGCGAAATTTGTACGCACAAATTCACCAAACAATATTATGCAAAAACAAAGGGAAAAGTCTCCTGCCTTATTTTTGTAACAATCCTAACAACTTTTTTTCTTCAAGTCTTGCATCAAAAAATATTCTTGAATAGCTACCACCACCACCGCCACCACCACCACCACCACCACCACTCTTATGTTTGGGAAACAAAAAGACTTGATGGAAAGTATGAGCAAAAATTATGTTTTTTCTCTCCCTTTTGGTGTTATAGTCTAGTAGGCTGGTTGTGATGTGCTTTAGCCTTCACTTTGATTAGCTTCAAGGTGGTCTTTCTCTAAGCATGGCTGGTCCCTACAATGAACTCACTCTCTGCATACGGCCCGATGTCTTTTTGTCACCGGTCCGCTTCAGTGATTTACCCCCCTCCCTCCTCCTTAACTTGTCCTAGACCGTATGACCGGCGGTAAGACTACCACGTAACTGCGCAATTTGGAAATTAATCAATTGCGCCTGGTATGCAAATCAACTGCGCCTGTCCAGGTATGTACTCAATTGCGCCTGTCCAGGCGCCTGTCCAGGCGCCTGTCCAGGCGCCTGTCCAGGTATGTACATCAATTGCGCCTGTCCAGGTATGTACTCAATTGCGCCTGTCCAGGTATGTACTCAATTGCGCCTGTCCAGGTATGTACTCAATTGCGCCTGTCCAGGTATGTACATCAATTGCGCCTGTCCATGTATGTACATCGATTGCGCCTGTCGAGGTATGTACACCAATTGCGCCTGTCCAGGTATGTACATCAATTGCGCCTGTCCAGGTATGTACTCAATTGCGCCTGTCCAGGTATGTACTCAATTGCGCCTGTCCAGGTATGTACATCAATTGCGCCTGTCCAGGTATGTACTCAATTGCGCATGTCCAGGTATGTACTCAACAGATTGCGCCCTGTCCAGGTATGTACTCAATTGCGCCTGTCCAGGTATGTGCTCAATTGCGTCTGTCCAGGTATGTACTCAATTGCGCCTGTCCAGGTATGTACTCAACTGCGCCTGTCCAGGTATGTACTCAATTGCGCCTATCCAGGTATGTACTCAATTGCGCCTGTCCAGGTATGTACTCAATTGCGCCTGTCCAGGTATGTACTCAATTGCGCATGTCCAGGTATGTACTCAATTGCGCCTGTCCAGATATGTACATCAATTGCGCCTGTCCATGTATGTACTCAATTGCGCCTGTCCAGGTATGTACTCAATTGCGCCTGTCCAGGTATGTACTCAACTGCGCCTGTCCAGGTATGTACTCAACTGCGCCTGTCCAGGTACTACCATATGTACTCAATTGCGCCTGTCCAGGTATATATGTACTCAACTGCGCCTGTCCAGGTATGTACTCAATTGCGCCTGTCCAGGTATATATGTACTCAATTGCGCCTGTCCAGGTATGTACTTACTCAACTGCGCCTGTCCAGGTATGCACTCAACTGCGCCTGTCCAGGTATGTACTCAATTTAACTGCGCCTGTCCAGGTATCAATCAATTGCGCCTGTCCAGGTATATATGTACTCAACTGCGCCTGTCCAGGTATATATGTACTCAATTGCGCCTGTCCAGGTATATATGTACTCAATTGCGCCTGTCCAGGTATGTACTCAATTGCGCCTGTCCAGGTATGTACTCAACTGCGCCTGTCCAGGTATGTACACTCAATTGCGCCTGTCCAGGTATGTACATCAATTGCGCCTGTCCAGGTATGTACATCAATTGCGCCTGTCCTGGTATGTACATCAATTGCGCCTTTCCAGGTATGTACATCAATTGCGCCTGTCCAGGTATGTACTCAATTGCGCCTGTCCAGGTATGTACTCAATTGCGCCTGTCCAGGTATGTACTCAATTGCGCCTGTCCAGGTATGTACTCAACTGCGCCTGTCCAGGTATGTACTCAATTGCGCCTGTCCAGGTATGTACTCAATTGCGCCTGTCCAGGTATGTACTCAATTGCGCCTGTCCAGGTATGTACTCAATTGCGCCTGTCCAGGTATGTTCAATTGCGCCTGTCCAGGTATGTACTCAATTGCGCCTGTCCAGGTATGTACACTCAATTGCGCCTGTCCAGGTATGTACTCAATTGCGCCTGTCCAGGTATGTACATCAATTGCGCCTGTCCAGGTATGTATTCAATTGCGCCTGTCCAGGTATGTACTCAATTGCGCCTGTCCAGGTATGTACTCAATTGCGCCTGTCCAGGTATGTACATCAATTGCGCCTGTCCAGGTATGTACTCAATTGCGCCTGTCCAGGTATGTACATCAATTGCGCCTGTCCAGGTATGTACTCAACTGCGCCTGTCCAGGTATGTTCAATTGCGCCTGTCCAGGTATGTACTCAATTGCGCCTGTCCAGGTATGTACACCAATTGCGCCTGTCCAGGTATGTACTCAATTGCGCCTGTCCAGGTATGTACTCAATTGCGCCTGTCCAGGTATGTACTCAATTGCGCCTGTCCAGGTATGTACTCAATTGCGCCTGTCCAGGTATGTACTCAATTGCGCCTGTCCAGGTATGTACTCAATTGCGCCTGTCCAGGTATGTACTCAATTGCGCCTGTCCAGGTATGTACTCAATTGCGCCTGTCCAGGTATGTACATCAATTGCGCCTGTCCAGGTATGTACTCAATTGCGCCTGTCCAGGTATGTACACCAATTGCGCCTGTCCAGGTATGTACTCAACTGCGCCTGTCCAGGTATGTACTCAATTGCGCCTGTCCAGGTATGTACTCAACTGCGCCTGTTCAGATATGTACATCAATTGCGCCTGTCCAGGTATGTACTCAATTGCGCCTGTCCAGGTATGTACATCAATTGCGCCTGTCCAGGTATGTACTCAACTGCGCCTGTCCAGGTATGTACTCAATTGCGCCTGTCCAGGTATGTACTCAATTGCGCCTGTCCAGGTATGTACTCAATTTAACTGCGCCTGTCCATGTATGTACTCAATTGCGCCTGTCCAGGTATGTACTCAACTGCGCATGTCCAGGTATGTACTCAATTGCGCCTGTCCAGGTATGTACTCAATTGCGCCTGTCCAGGTATGTACTCAATTGCGCCTGTCCAGGTATGTATGTACTCAATTGCGCCTACTCCAGGTATATATGTACTCAACTGCGCCTGTCCAGGTATGTACTCAATTGCGCCTGTCCAGGTATGTACTCAATTGCGCCTGTCCAGGTATGTACATCAATTGCGCCTGTCCATGTATGTACTCAATTTAACTGCGCCTGTCCAGGTATCAATCAATTGCGCCTGTCCAGGTATATATGTACTCAACTGCGCCTGTCCAGGTATGTACTCAACTGCGCCTGTGCAGGTATGTACTCAATTGCGCCTGTCCAGGTATGTACTCAATTTAACTGCGCCTGTCCAGGTATATATGTACTCAACTGCGCCTGTCCAGGTATGTACTCAATTGCGCCTGTCCAGGTATGTACTCAACTGCGCCTGTCCAGGTATGTATGTACTCAATTGCGCCTGTCCAGGTATATACTCAATTGCGCCTGTCCAGGTATGTACTAAATTGCGCCTGTCCAGGTATGTACTTCAACTGCGCCTGTCCAGGTATGTACTAAATTGCGCCTGTCCAGGTATGTACTCAACTGCGTCTGTCCATGTATGTACTAAATTGCGCCTGTCCAGGTATGTACTCAATTGCGCCTGTCCAGGTATGTACTCAATTGCGCCTGTCCAGGTATGTACATCAATTGCGCCTGTCCAGGTATGTACATCTATTGCGCCTGTCCAGGTATGCATATGTATTGGGCCTGTCCAGGTATGTACATCTATTTTCCGCAATTGATGTTTCTTAGAAGTTAAAATTCAGGACCTGTAGTCACGAGTGCGTCTTAGACAGTCAACACGGGGATTAGCATGTAAATTAGGCTAAACAGACAATTGTTTTGGGAGTTTAGTCTAATTTACATGCGAATCACCGTTTCGATTGTCTAAGACGCACCCAAGACCACAGGAAATCAAAACTAGAAGAGCTGTTTACATTCTGGATTATGTACCTTTAAAAGGAATGTTAGCTCTATCTTTTGAAACAAAAATCTCAAATATGCAAAACTTCCATTGATTATGTCAAGTTTTCTTATCAATCAGTGAACCATTTCAACCATTTAAAAAAACATTTTTTTATAAAAATAAAATTTTTGGTTAACGTTCGCAACTGATGAGTGATGACTACTGCGGGTGCAATTGACACAGGCGCAAATGAGTATAAGGGTAATTAAAATAGGCGCAATTGACTTGCACCGGATGTACCGGCATACATGAAGAGATGTGGAACGGAAGGGGTAGAGAAAGGGTGTGGAGGGGAGATGGGGTATAGAAGGGGGATGGGGAGAAGAGAGTAAACTAATAGTTAAACTGGAAATTACATTAGAGTGAAGATGCTTTCCGACTGTGGGGTAGTCATATTTCTTCTTGTTCTTGCTCACAGTAGCTTGTCGAAAATGACCAAAGGTGTGTGTGCGTGCGCGTGAGTGTGTGTGCTGTGTGTGTATGTCAGTGTGTGTGAGAGAAGAGAGAGAGAGAGAGAGAGAGAGAGAGAGAGAGAGAGAGAGAGAGAGAGAGAGAGAGAGACAGACAGGACGGACGGACGGACAGACAGGACAGACAGACAGACAGACAGACAGACAGTACAGACAGACAGACAGAGACAGACAGACGGACAGAAAATAATGCAGGGCAGAGACTTCCAAATAGTTACCTCAAGCTTGTTGTTTGCGTCACAGGTGACATCCAGAAGTCCAAAGGGGGAGTTGGGGATGGGACGGTGTTTGTGGGGGGAGGGGGAGGCAAATGTGTAAGAAATGCGTTACGCCTATCAAGGGCATTGCATTTTTTATCTTCGTTGTTTTATATATTTGTCCGTCTGTTTGTCTTAAAAAGAATATTTTGTAGCTCACAAACGAATTTCGATCCCCCCCCCTGGAGAGGAAATTACTCACCAAAAGATCATTCTGTAAAATGTTGGGTCGAATCTTGCTTTTTACACGTGTACATTAGTGTATGCCCGTCACTCGTTTCCGACCATGACTACCAGATAGCAAAGGAGACAGCTAGATGTTGTATTCCGACAGACTGGGCTAACATTTGTTTACAGTGGAGAATGCAACGCCCAGGGTACACCTCCACTCTCTCGGCTAAAAATGATTTGAGGATAGCTGGCGTTGGAGAAGGTCCCCAGAGGCTAACTCATCCTTTTGGCTCTTATAGCACTAAAAGCCAATGCAAAGGTCCCCTCGTTTGAAAGTCATTCTTCCACAAAAGTCAAAACTGTACCATGATTTTCTGTTCCTGTGGAAAACATTATCTATTGCACAGCTCCGATGTTACTGTTCGTCTCTACTACAAGCTACATAATATCAACCAATGATTCAAAAACAACAACAGTTGAGCAAAGATGTACTAAACTGAATTGCAGTGAATTGTTTTAGTTAGGAGAAATAATAATAATAATGGAAAATGTATATAGCGCCCATCCTACTATGTAGGCTACAGGGCGCTTTACACAGAATTGAAATGGAATAAAAACATGAAACAAAAATCCAATAACATGAGCAGACAAAACAATACCGGTCAGACTTCGTTTGGCCGGTAAAAATACACATAACAATCAGCAACAAAACAACTAATGTGACTACTACTACTACTACTAACTACTACTACTACTACTACTACTACTACTACTACTACTACTACTACTACTAACTTACTACTTATAATAGGCCTAATACATGTATGCATTGTCACACAATTCGCAAGCATGAAATAAACAGCATATATATATATTCACAACATAGTCCTACACACATAACACAACACACACACAACCACACACACACGCACGAACGCACACGCACACACACACACACGCACACACACACACACACACGCACAAACACCACACACACACACACACACACACACCCTACCCCCCTGCATACGGACACTCATATAGGGTCCTACATGAACGCATCACACGCACACACCACAACACAAACATGCGCACGCACACATTTACACCACACACACACACGTGCGCGCACGCACGCACACATCACACACACACAACGCACACACACCGCACATCACACGACACCGCACGCGCGCGCGCACACACACACAGAACACGTGATGACACACATACACATAACAAGATGGACAAATGGATTGGCTGGCAATATTTCTAAGTTTTAGAGTGTACTCTGCAGCTGCAGTTTGAAGTAGTGGGTTTTCAGAGCAGACTTAAACGTTACAAAGCATTTGGCATGACGAAGGCTGAAAGGGAGTGAGTTCCAGAGAACTGGCTAACAACAAAAAATGTAGACAAGTCTTCATAGCATTTTTTTTCTAAACAATTAAGATCCAGCGTTAGACATCATGATTGAAATTCGGAGTCAGTAACAACAATAAGAACTAGAGCGTGAAAAGGCTAGATCAACCAGCCGCGAGGCAGAGTTTTCGGGTCCAGTGACCTTGACCTTTGACCAATGACCTTCATGTTCGTACTTGTCCTAGATAATCTTAACTACCTATTCCGCATGCAAACTTTCAGCCTCCTATGTCCCTCTGTTCAAACGCTATCATGGTAACATAGATAGATAGTCAGGAACAAACAGAATTCTCTGAAAACATTAACCAGCTTTCGTTTTGTGGGTGGTTAATTATGTAAGGCCACAGGAATCTTGAATTATACAGTGTATTCAATCTATCTGTCTGGCTTGGGCTTCTTTTTTTCCCTTTCGAAAACGGAAGATTATAGTCTTAACCCTTTCACCGCCAAAATCGCATTTTAGCACCACAGTGATTTAACACCTATGTCACTAAAAGGCATCAAATTTGGGGTCTATTATCCAAAGACCCTATTGTCTTAGTTTTGGGAATAAGGATAGACCTTATTTTATATATCACAGAAGAATCCCCAATACTGCAGATGGATTTTGTTCTCTACCCAGGTAAATGTAATGGGAATATTTGGCTGAAATATGGCTGGTGGTGAAAGGGTTAAAGGTCTTTAACCCTTTCACCGCCAGCCATATTTCAGCCAAATATTTCCATTACATTTACCTGGGTAGAGAACAAAATCCATCTGCAGTATTGGGGATTCTTCTGACATATATAAAATAAGGTCTATCCTTACTTCCCAAAACTAAGACAATAGGGTCTTTGGATAATAGACCCCAATTTGATGCCTTTTAGTGACATAGGTGTTAAATCACTGTGGTGCTAAAATGCGACTTTGGCGGTGAAAGGGTTAAGACTATAATCTTCCGTTTTCGAAAGGGAAAAAAAGAAGCCCAAGCCAGACAGATAGATTGAATACACTGTATAATTCAAGATTTCCTGTGGCCTTACATAATTAACCACCCACAAAACGAAAGCTTGGTTAATGTTTTCAGGGAATTCTGTTTGTTCCTGACTATCTATCTATGTTACCATGATAGCGTTTGAACAGGGGCATGTAGGAGGCTGAAACGTTGCATGCGGATAGGTAGTTAAGATTATCTAGGCCAAGTTCGAAAATGAAGGTCATTGGTCGAAGGTCAAGGTCACTGGAGCCGAAAATGCTGCCGCGTGGTTGGTTGATCTAGCCTTTTCACGCTCTAGTTCTTATTGTTGTTACTGACTCCGAATTTCAATCATGATGTCTAACGCTGGATCTTAATTGTTTAGAAAAAAAATGCTATGAAGACTTGTCTACATTTTTTGTTGTTAGCCAGTTCTCTGGAACTCACTCCCTTTCAGCCTTCGTCATGCCAAATGCTTTGTAGCGTTTAAGTCTGCTCTGAAAACCCACTACTTCAAACTGCAGCTGCAGAGTACTCTCTAAAACTTAGAAATATTGCCAGCCACTCTATTTGTCCATCTTGTTATGTGTATATGTGTCATCACGTGTTCTGTGTGTGTGTGTGTGCGTGCGTGCGTGTGTGTGTGTGTGTGCGTGTGTGTGCGTGTGTGCGTATGTGTGCGTGCGTGCACGCACGTGTGTGTGTGTGGTGTATGTGAGCGTGCGCATGTTTGTGTTGTGTGTGTGCGTGTGATGCGTTCATGTAGGCCCCTATATGAGTGTCCGTATGCAGGGGGGGTATGGTGTGGTGTGTGTGTGTGTGTGTGTGTGTTTGTGTGTGTGTGTGTGTGTGTGTCGTGTGCGTGTGCGTGTGCGTTCGTGCGTGTGTGTGTGGTTGTGTGTGTGTTGTTTATGTGTGTAGGCCTATGTTGTTGTGAATATATAATATGCTGTTATTTCATGCTTGCGAATTGTGTGACAATGCATACATGTATTAGGCCTATTATAAGTAGTAGTAGTAGTAGTAGTAGTAGTAGTAGTAGTAGTAGTAGTAGTAGTAGTAGTAGTAGTAGTAGTAGTAGTAGTAGTAGTCACATTAGTTGTTGTTGCTGATTGTTATGTGTATTTTTACCGGCCAAACGAAGTCTGACCGGTATTGTTTTGTCTGCTCATGTTATTGGATTTTTGTTTCAATTTTTTATTCCATTTCAATTCTGTGTAAAGCGCCCTGTAGCCTACATAGTAGGATGGGCGCTATATACATTTTCCTTATTATTATTATTTCTCCTAACTAAAACAATTCACTGCAATTCAGTTTAGTACATCTTTGCTCAACTGTTGTTGTTTTTGAATCATTGGTTGATATTATGTAGCTTGTAGTAGAGACGAACAGTAACATCGGAGCTGTGCAATAGATAATGTTTTCCACAGGAACAGAAAATCATGGTACAGTTTTGACTTTTGTGGAAGAATGACTTTCAAACGAGGGGACCTTTGCATTGGCTTTTAGTGCTATAAGAGCCAAAAGGATGAGTTAGCCTCTGGGGACCTTCTCCAACGCCAGCTATCCTCAAATCATTTTTAGCCGAGAGAGTGGAGGTGTACCCTGGGCGTTGCATCTCCACTGTAAACAAATGTTAGCCCAGTCTGTCGGAATACAACATCTAGCTGTTCTCCTTTGCTATCTGGCAGTTGTGGTCGGAAACGAGTGACGGGCATACACTAATGTACACGTGTAAAAAGCAAGATTCGACCCAACATTTTACAGAATGATCTTTTGGTGAGTAATTTCCTCTCCAGGGGGGGGGATCGAAATTCGTTTGTGAGCTACAAAATATTCTTTTTAAGACAAACAGACGGACAAATATATAAAACAACGAAGATAAAAAATGCAATGCCCTTGATAGGCGTAACGCATTTCTTACACATTTGCCTCCCCCTCCCCCCACAAACACCGTCCCATCCCCAACTCCCCCTTTGGACTTCTGGATGTCACCTGTGACGCAAACAACAAGCTTGAGGTAACTATTTTGGAAGTCTCTGCCCTGCATTATTTCTGTCCGTCTGTCTGTCTGTCGTCTGTCTGTCTGTCTGTCTGTCTGTCTGTCTGTCTGTCTGTCTGTCCTGTCCGTCCGTCCGTCGTCTCTCTGTCTGTCTCTCTCTCTCTCTCTCTCTCTCTCTCTCTCTCTCTCACTCTCTCTCTCTCTCGCTCTCTCTCTCTCTCTCTTCCTCTCACACACACTGACATACACACACATGCACACACTCACGCGCACGCACACACACCTTTGGTCATTTTCGACAAGCTACTGTGAGCAAGAACAAGAAGAAATATGACTACCCCACAGTCGGAAAGCATCTTCACTCTAATGTAATTCCAGTTTAACTATTAGTTTACTCTCTTCTCCCCATCCCCCTTCTATACCCCATCTCCCCTCCACACCCTTTCTCTACCCCTTCCGTTCCACATCTCTTCATGTATGCCGGTACATCCGGTGCAAGTCAATTGCGCCTATTTTAATTACCCTTATACTCATTTGCGCCTGTGTCAATTGCACCCGCAGTAGTCATCACTCATCAGTTGCGAACGTTAACCAAAAATTTTATTTTTATAAAAAAATGTTTTTTTAAATGGTTGAAATGGTTCACTGATTGATAAGAAAACTTGACATAATCAATGGAAGTTTTGCATATTTGAGATTTTTGTTTCAAAAGATAGAGCTAACATTCCTTTTAAAGGTACATAATCCAGAATGTAAACAGCTCTTCTAGTTTTGATTTCCTGTGGTCTTGGGTGCGTCTTAGACAATCGAAACGGTGATTCGCATGTAAATTAGACTAAACTCCCAAAACGATTGTCTGTTTAGCCTAATTTACACACTACTACCCGTGTTGACTGTCTAAGACGCACTCGTGACTACAGGTCCTGAATTTTAACTTCTAAGAAACATCAATTGCGGAAAATAGATGTACATACCTGGACAGGCGCAATTGATGTACATACCTGGAGAGGCGCAATTGATGTACATACCTGGACAGGCGCAATTGATGTACATACCTGGACAGGCGCAATTGAGTATATACCAGGACAGGCGCAATTGAGTACATACCTGGACAGGCGCAGTTGAGTACATACCTGGACAGGCGCAATTGAGTACATACCTGGACAGGCGCAATTGAGTACATACCTGGACAGGCGCAATTGAGTACATACCTGGACAGGCGCAATTTAGTACATACCTGGACAGGCGCAATTGAGTATATACCTGGACAGGCGCAATTGAGTACATACATATCTGTACAGGACGCAGTTGAGTACATACCTGGACAGGCGCAATTGAGTACATACCTGGACAGGCGCAGTTGAGTACATATATACCTGGACAGGCGCAATTAAATTGTACATACCTGGACAGGCGCAACTGAGTACAGACCTGCATAGGCGCAGTTGAGTACAATACCTGGACAGGCGCAGTTGAGTACATATATACCTGGACAGGCGCAATTGATTGATAACCTGGACAGGCGCAGTTAAATTGAGTACATACCTGGACAGGCGCAGTTAAATTGAGTACATACCTGGACAGGCGCAACTGAGTACATACCTGGACAGGCGCAGTTGAGTGCATATATACCTGGACAGGCGCAGTTGAGTACATATATACCTGGACTAGGCGCAGTTGAGTATATACCTGGACAGGCGCAATTGAGTACATACCTGGACAGGCGCAATTGAGTACATACCTGGACAGGCGCAGTTGAGTACATACCTGGACAGGCGCAATTGAGTACATACCTGGACAGGCGCAATTGAGTGTACATACCTGGACAGGCGCAGTTGAGTACATACCTGGACAGGCGCAATTGAGTACATACCTGGACAGGCGCAATTGAGTACATACCTGGATAGGCGCAGTTGGTGTACATACCTGGACAGGCGCAATTGATGTACATACCTGGACAGGCGCAATTGTGTACATACCTGGACAGGCGCAATTGATGTACATACCTGGACAGGCGCAGTTGAGTACATACCTGGACAGGCGCAATTGATGTACATACCTGGACAGGCGCAATTGAGTACATACCTGGACAGGCGCAATTGTGTACATACCTGGACAGGCGCAATTGAGTACATACCTGGACAGGCGCAATTGAGTACATACCTGGACAGGCGCAATTGAGTACATACCTGGACAGGCGCAATTGATGTACATACCTGGACATGCGCAATTGATGTACATACCTGGACAGGCGCAATTGAGTACATACCTGGACAGGCGCAATTGAGTACATACCTGGACAGGCGCAATTGAGTACATACCTGGACAGGCGCAATTGAGTACATACCTGGACAGGCGCAATTGAGTACATACCTGGACAGGCGCAATTGAGTACATACCTGGACAGGCGCAATTGAGTACATACCTGGACAGGCGCAATTGTACATACCTGGACAGGCGCAATTGAGTACATACCTGGACAGGCGCAATTGAGTACATACCTGGACAGGCGCAATTGAGTACATACCTGGACAGGCGCAATTGATGTACATACCTGGACAGGCGCAATTGTTGAGTACATACCTGGACAGGCGCAATTGAGTACATACCTGGACAGGCGCAATTGATGTACATATCTGGACAGGCGCAATTGAGTACATACCTGGACAGGCGCAATTGAGTACATACCTGGACAGGCGCAATTGGTGTACATACCTGGACAGGCGCAATTGAGTACATACCTGGACAGGCGCAATTGAGTACATACCTGGACAGGCGCAATTGAGTACATACCTGGACAGGCGCAATTGGAGTACATACCTGGACAGGCGCAATTGAGTACATACCTGGACAGGCGCAATTGAGTACATACCTGGACAGGCGCAATTGATGTACATACCTGGACAGGCGCAATTGAGTACATACCTGGACAGGCGCAATTGATGTACATACCTGGACAGGCGCAATTGATGTACATACCTGGACAGGCGCAATTGATGTACATACCTGGACAGGCGCAATTGAGTACATACCAGGACAGGCGCAATTGAGTACATACCTGGACAGGCGCAATTGAGTACATACCTGGACAGGCGCAATTGAGTACATACCTGGACAGGCGCAATTGAGTACATACCTGGACAGGCGCAATTGAGTACATACCTGGACAGGCGCAATTGAGTACATATATACCTGGACAGGCGCAATTGAGTACATATATACCTGGACAGGCGCAGTTGAGTACATATATACCTGGACAGGCGCAATTGATTGATACCTGGACAGGCGCAGTTAAATTGAGTACATACCTGGACAGGCGCAGTTGAGTGCATACCTGGACAGGCGCAGTTGAGTACATACCTGGACAGGCGCAATTGAGTACATACATACCTGGACAGGCGCAATTGAGTACATACCTGGACAGGCGCAGTTGAGTACATACCTGGACATGCGCAGTTGAGTACATATATATACCTGGACAGGCGCAATTGAGTACATACCTGGACAGGCGCAGTTGAGTACATACCTGGACAGGCGCAATTGAGTATATACCTGGACAGGCGCAATTGAGTACATACATGGACAGGCGCAATTGATGTACATATCTGGACAGGCGCAATTGAGTACATACCTGGACAGGCGCAATTGAGTACATACCTGGACAGGCGCAGTTGAGTACATACCTGGACAGGCGCAATTGAGTACATACCTGGATAGGCGCAGTTGAGTACATACCTGGACAGGCGCAATTGATGTACATACCTGGACAGGCGCAATTGGAGTACATACCTGGACAGGCGCAATTGAGTACATACATGGACAGGCGCAATTGAGTACATACCTGGACAGGCGCAGTTGAGTACATACCTGGACAGGCGCAATTGATGTACATACCTGGACATGCGCAATTGGTGTACATACCTCGACAGGCGCAATCGATGTACATACATGGACAGGCGCAATTGAGTACATACCTGGACGGGCGCAATTAATGTACATACCTGGACATGCGCAATTGGTGTACATACCTCGACAGGCGCAATCGATGTACATACATGGACAGGCGCAATTGAGTACATACCTGGACAGGCGCAATTGATGTACATACCTGGACAGGCGCAATTGAGTACATACCTGGACAGGCGCAATTGAGTACATACCTGGACAGGCGCAGTTGATGTGCATACCTGGACAGGCGCCTGGACAGGCGCCTGGACAGGCGCCTGGACAGGCGCAATTGAGTACATACCTGGACAGGCGCAGTTGATTTGCATACCAGGCGCAATTGATTAATTTCCAAATTGCGCAGTTACGTGGTAGTCTTACCGCCGGTCATACGGTCTAGGACAAGTTAAGGAGGAGGGAGGGGGGTAAATCACTGAAGCGGACCGGTGACAAAAAGACATCGGGCCGTATGCAGAGAGTGAGTTCATTGTAGGGACCAGCCATGCTTAGAGAAAGACCACCTTGAAGCTAATCAAAGTGAAGGCTAAAGCACATCACAACCAGCCTACTAGACTATAACACCAAAAGGGAGAGAAAAAACATAATTTTTGCTCATACTTTCCATCAAGTCTTTTTGTTTCAACATAAGAGTGTGGTGGTGTGGTGGTGGTGGTGGCGGTGGTGGTGGTAGCTATTCAAGAATATTTTTTGATGCAAGACTTGAAGAAAAAAAGTTGTTAGGATTGTTACAAAAATAAGGCAGGAGACTTTTCCCTTTGTTTTTGCATAATATTGTTTGGTGAATTTGTGCGTACAAATTTCGCCATGAGAAAAGCTTCGCTTCTCCTCATCTTCATTGTCGTCTGCTTTTCTTTCGTTTCTTCCATTATTCCTCCTCCGCCAATCAGAAGGTGAGTTGACTCTCTCTCTCTCTTCTCTCTCTCTCTCTCTCTCTCTCTCTCTCTCTCTCTCTCTCTCTCCTCTCTCTCTCTCTCTCTCTCTCTCTCTCTCTCTCAAAAAAAAAAAAATAACAACAAAAAACAAAAAAAAAAAAAAAACCCCCCCCCCCCCCTCCTCTCTAATGTACACACCAAGAAAACACGCAAATACATGCGCGTAAACGCGACCGCCATAATGGCATATGAGGACATGATCCTTTCAAGGGAAGTAATTTCTAGCTTAATATTAATTCGAGACTGTTAGTTTTGACAATAAAAGAAGGCATGTGTCGTTTTGATAGTTTTCTTGCATAACTATTTACAATTTATAATAGTCAATGTTAATAACATAAATTGTGAATCTTAATAAATAATTTGAAACACTTTAATATTTTATTGAAATATACAAAATAATATCTTTAGGGTTTCATTTTTGTGTAAAAATATATATACAAATTCACTTTTAGAACGGATTTACTCAAACGCAAAGCGCATTAGAGCGTCTTTTTGTCAATAACGATTGTTTGACGAAGATGCAAGTTCATCTTCATGTCGTTTTCAAAGAAACACACACACGCTCTCAAAATGCATTTTACACCTGCCCCACACGCCTACACTTAGTCTATATGTTTCGTTATCAATTTGTTTATGTAATTAATTGCCTTTTTTTTGGCCGTACACATTTTTTTTTAGTCCTTAATTTGGTTATGGTTTGTTTTCTTTTTGGCCTCTACGATCATAATACAGAGTGTGGGTGTGAGGGCAGTGCCAGGAATCTGATCAGATGTTAATATGTCTGGATGGTTGTGTGTGGAAAGGGTTTCTGTGGATGGTGGTGTTGGGTGGTTCAACCAAAAAAACATCTCTCCCTCTCTCCCTCTCTCGTATTTTCAGGATGGGCCTGTCGCATGAAAATAGGTAGCTCGTAAAAATAAGTAGCTCGCTACCTATGACAGTGTGTAGCTCGTAAAAATAAGTAGCTCGCTACCTATGACAGTGTTGTAGCTCGTAAAAATAAGTAGCTCGCTACCTATGACAGTGTGTAGCTCGTAAAAATAAGTAGCTCGCTACCTATGACAGTGTGTGTAGCTCGTAAAAATAAGTAGCTCGCTACCATGACAGTGTGTAGCTCGTAAAAATAAGTAGCTCGCTACCTATGACAGTGTGTATTTGCGACATTGAGCATGAACCACAAATTTCACTTTTTTTCTAGGGTTAGGGTTAGTTAAATGGTTAAAGTACAGAAAAAGTGAAATTTGTGGTTGTCGCAAATACAGACTATCATAGTAGCGAGCTACTTATTTTTACGAGCTACCTATTTTCATGCGACAGGGCCCACCATCAGCCCAACTGTACCTGTACCAGGTTGGAGGACGTTGAATACATTATTAATCTCTCTCTCTATTAAAGATACAACACAGTTTCAAAGAGAGTAACCATGCAAACTGCATGATGGACGAATTTGTAGCACCCTATTAAGTATATTTTTCATTTTTATAAAACTATCTTTATTCAAAACATGTTTCAAAGTTCACACATGTACCTGTACATACATCAGAACAAGCCATCATCAAAAGACCACTCACATTCATGCTCCTTAACCACTCCACTCCAAGCTTGAAAAACAAACATTCAGTGTACAATATTACTTTGGAGATGATATTATATAATCATCTGCATCGATTTTTAAAACGAACGAACGAAAGAGAGAGAAAAATAGAGATGCCTTCTGGGCCATTTAAAATTATGAGGATCCTAGAAAAAGAAGATTTTGAATAAGAATACATATAGTTCGAAAGAACGAGAGAGAGAAAATGGAGTTTTACGTCCTCTTGGTCTGAATCAGACACATATGGGACATTTGTAAATACAAATATGGTGGGAACAATACTGGAGGCAATGCCCGGAGGCAGTGCAAAACCAGTAAAGTCCCGATTTTTTAAAATAATACAGATAGCTGTAGCGGGTAACCACGCCTCGGTTAAACCTCATCGGCTATGGCACCGCCACAAGCAGCAGGTTAAAAAAAAGACAGAAAAAAGTAGGCGATTTTTAAAAGAGAGAAAAATAGAGATTTAACGCCATCTGGGCCAAAGGGCCATTTGGGGCACTTGGAATTATAACGATCCTGGGAGATTTTTAAAAAAAAATTAAAATAGAGGTTTAACGCCTTCTGGGTCAAAAAGACCATTTGGGGCATTTAAAATTATAAAGATCCTGAAAAAAAATTTAAAACGACGACATATGGGACATTTGTAAATACAAATATGGTGGGAACAATACTGGAGGCAATGCCCGGAGGCAGTACGAAACCAGTAAAGTCCCGATTTTTTTTTTATTAATACAGATAGGTGTAGCAGTAACCATGCCTCGGTTAAACCTCATCGGCTATGGCACCGCTACAAGTATTTTAGTGATATTAGTAAAAAAAATTAAAATAGCGTAATAATTTTTGAAATTTGTAATATTCACACATAAAAATATACTTATTGTGTGTTAAATTTTATAATAAAATACGTAAATAATACAAATTGCGCTCAATGATTCATTAGGTACCTAATATAAGCTGCGCGTTATAAATTACAATTAGTTGTGTAAAAAACATAATAATAATAATAAAACCAGTTTTCTTATTATCTATCATAAGCTATTTCATACTCTCATGCTAGAAGTTACTTCCCTTGAAACAATCACAGAATTTGTTTAACTATAATGCTTCAGACTAAAGGGCCAGCCACATATCCACTAAAATCGTACGACTGTGCGATACGATTCGATTCATCACGTGGTCTCCAAGAACAAATGTGATTCGCGCTTCGAGATTCGCGTGATCGAATCGTATCGTACAGTCGTAACGATTTTAGCTGACGTGTGGCTGGCCCTTCTTCTATTCTTTTAAAACACCTAATTTAAAATTCACCGACTCGTGTGTGTGTGTGTGTGTGTGTGTGTGTGTGTGTGTGTGTGTGTGTGTGCGCGTGCGCGCGCGCGCGCGTGCGCGTGTGCGTGCGTGCGTGCGTGCGTGCGTTGCGTGCGTGTGTGTGTCTAAACAGAGGCCGTTCGCCAACCACAACAGTCGAAATGAACACTTAATTTTGGTGATGAAATATGTTAAAATCATTTATTTCGGTTGTTTACAGTTCTAACCCTATCCCTTACCCCGTTTCTAACCCTATCCCTTTTCTGGTCGATCAGTTCTAACCCTATCCCTATTCGCCGACTTGGCGAACGACCTCCGTTTAGACTCAGCTGTGTGTGTGTGAGTTAACGGGTGAAGTAGGCCTATTTTGCTATTCCGGGTGGATGATTTTGGAGTTAAAATTAGAAAACGCTTACTCAAAGAGCATTGTTATTGTTCACACTCTATGTCCCATGAAATTTCTTTTTTTTAAGTGATCGATGTTCAGATCATGAGACGATCCTGCACACTTTCTTGTGGCCTACCCCGAAAGACGATAACAATATAGGCCTACTGAGTGAGGCCTCTGTCACAGTTTGTAGAGCTGAGATCCTAAACCAGCTCACACACTCGTACATTACAAACAGTGTATCTAGGCTACACACATGACTTCTGTTACACGTTTACTTCTTTAGTTCTAGCCCAGCCCACCAGAATACCATCTGCCCCCTTCTGTTGTCTGGCAGTCATGATCGGAAACGACTAACAAGGACACGGTGTGGGGGGGGGGGGGGGGGGGGGGGGGGGGGGGGCAGCTTTATACTTTCCGACACCGAATTTGATAATTTATAAATACCCTACTAGCGCAACGCCTAGTACTGGAAATACACGAGAGTACTGGTAATGCCTAGTTACTGGTAATTATAGTTGAGAACCGGTTCAAAAATCCGAACCGGTTTTAAAACCGGTTTTCCCTAATCGAACCGGTTTTACTCGAACCGGTTTTTTTAACCAGTACTCACATCACTAGTTTCACTTATGCAAAACATATCTATTTGTCAGAATATTCACACACACACGCACGCACGCGCACACATGCACAATAAACAGAACTTATGACACACACACACACGCTCAACTTAGCACGAAGTCTAAGTCAAAGCCATACACCACCACAAACTACAAACAGCTACTCTTGGTTTACAAACACCCAATCTGCGCTGAGAATCAGTGTTGTTTTTCGAAAAGAATGCGTTATTCTAAGAAAAACTTACTTTTCTGTACGCAGTTAAAAAAACGGTTCACATGAACTCGAACCGGTTTTTCGTACCGCGAAAGTTTAGCACCGGTTTTTTTCGGTTCAAACCGGTTTTCCACCCCA